>JAQJVL010000336.1:735770-1031060 GCA_035578905.1 Stictocephala bisonia | reverse complement strand
GTGATGCTTATAAATTATTAACTTCGATTGTAGTTATTTAAACAATTTCCAATAATGATTTAAAGAACACAGGCCAATTTAAATGGGTTCCATATTTTTAAATTTTCTTGTGAATCTTATTAAATGTAGACTACTAAAAAATTTATTAAGAATTCTAAACACTCTTTATCCACAAGCAAACGTATAGCTCGCAATTTAGACACTTACCAAGGTGTGTATCCGTGGGAAAAATTAACGCATCTTATTTCAGAAGATAGTAAGCTTGGGAAAGTCTGGCAGTGGCGAATGTTTTAGGACTGCAGGCATTTCGGGCCCTCCACCTGTCCCCAGCCTATCAACGCTCGTCGGGCTCGAGGCCGGTCGCCTTCGCCGCGCGGTCTGTAGCATGTTATATTGTGCCCTGGACACTTGCTAAGAAAGCGTGCCTTATGGGATTTTCAATGCAATTCCGCCTGGCGAGTCCCACCAATCCACCAGTCAGTCGTGCGGGTTGCCTAGCCGATCGGACCGCGTGCCAGCCACTCAGACGGCAATCCAGTTTAATTATATAGATCGATGGGTAAACTAAGGCTACGGCCACACTTGGCGACCTGGTCGTCGCGACAAAAGAAAAATATGGGTAACGTTAAACAGTGGCGCAGCGAGGGGGGGTTTTGGGGGTTGAAACCCCCCCCCAGAGCTCAGCGTTTTTTTTTTAGAAAAAAATATTTTAATGAGTCAAATTTATTAAACTAGTATTATGGGGACGGATGACTCACAAACAAAACGTCAAACTATTCACAGAATAGAGTTTACAATTGAGTCGGCTGGGTGGGTGGCGTGGCGAGTTTAGGTGCGTAGGTATAAAATGTTTTTTCGGATTGGCAACACTGCATCGCAGGAGACAGAGCGTGCATGCGCCGCAGTGGTGGTTTGACCGTTTGACCTAACGCATGAACGATGAACGAATCTACGTCACTTAGGTCTCACTATGTTTAGGTTTAGGCTTGTTCGGGAGTGACTATCATTCTCATAAGTGCTGTGGCTGCTAGTAGGCAGAAGCACAAATGGATATTAGGAGATTCTTCAGCCAGAGTGTGGATGCTTCTGCATCAAAGGAATCTTCAACATTAACGTGTGCAGGTAAACGTAATCTTCCATTTTTCTTATAGCCTATATTTGGCCGCATTGTGTATGAACTACTGTTAAAAGAGTACTTAGTGATAAATTATTATAAAACTGTTACACAGTTTTTACAGTAGTTTCACAGTTACACACGTTAGAGATAAATTAAATAATTTTTAAACCTAAAATTAGTTTCTTTGTATTGTATTGTTGTAGATGTGAACAACAAAACTCCAGATTTGGAAAACATGGAAGACAAAGATGGGCCAAGTACTAGTGCCGTGACAGCTAAAAAGCCAAGAATAGAAAAGGATATTTCATCAGCCCCCACTGTTGTACAAGTAATGGGCTCTACAACAACAACTTTTGAATACGATATTGGCCTATACATTGGAAAACAGGTAATAATCAATTGTGTATGAATTTAATTGTTGTCTAAGGTTGATCACGCTCGCGTGCCTGTGCGCGCATATTAATTCTTTTTCAGGTCCCTCCATATAATAATGGAAGTAGTAGTAATAAACGCGATAAACCTATTGCAATGGGCAGTCACTACCAATGAGACAAATTTTATCTGTGCCTGGTTTACAACTCACCCTACTTTTGTGGTGAGGGGGAGGTGCCACGAGTATAAGTTAAGTGATGTACTATAAAACAAATTTAAATTAAATTTTGTGTTAAAAATCACTCAATTTAAAACAAATACTTTCAACAGTTTTTAGTAGGCCCCCTAATAAAGAAAAAATTAATAACACATTTTAAAAATGGTTTGTTGTCGTTATCCATCTCATTTGTGGGTTATTACAGTGTTTAATTATTTTCTATTCATTTCAGATTGATGCCAGCACTAGGAAACAACTTCTTCTAAACCCTTGGACACCTACCTTGAGTTACACATTTCCGTCGTCTGGGCCAAGAAACTTGAAGTTTGTTGCAAAATGGTGTGGAGAGTGGGATTGCCTCGTATATTCACCATCCCAAGACGGAGCATATTGTAAGTTCTGTGCTTTATTTTGTACTACTGTTGGAAAACAAAGATCGTGTCCTGGAAAACTAGTAAAGGTTCCATTCAAAAACTGGAAAGATGCCAGGGAAGTTTTTCGGGAGCATGAAAAGGCAAAATATCATTCTGATTGTCTTAAAACAGCAGGCACATTTGTAGCTACAACAAACGAAACCATCCCGAGTATTGACAAGATGTTAGATGCAGGTCATGCTGCACAAGTAAACAAGAACAGAGAGCAATTAAAGCCAATTATATCTACAGCGATATTTCTTGCAAGAAAAGGGTTATCATTCCGTGGACACAGGGACTCTGGACCTGTTTTGCTCAACGAGCCTAGTGAAAGAGGAGAGGGAAATTTTAAATCCTTATTGAGATTCAGGGTTCAATCTGGTGATTCTGTCTTGCAAAATCACTTGCAGAATGCAGGAGCAAATGCAACTTACACAAGCTGGCAAATACAGAACGAGATAATCACATCCATGAACATAATTATTTTGACAAAGCTAGTTGAGAAAGTTAAGGATGCTCAGTGGTTTTCTATTCTTATTGACGAAACAACAGATGTAGGAACTATAGCTCAAATGACATTCTGTGTTAGATTTGTAGAAAATGAAAAATTTCACGAAGAATTTTTACAATTAATTCTTGTCACTGACATGACTGGAAAAGGTTTGGCTGACGTAATATGCAAAACTATAAACGATCTAAGTCTTCAAGCTCAATTTATGGTAGGTCAAGGTTACGATAGCGCAGGGGTTATGAGTGGCCATATGAATGGTGTTCTAGCTATTATAAAGGAAAAGTACCCTAAAGCCTTATATGTTCATTGTAGCTCACACTGCTTGAATCTTTGCATTTTAGAAGGTCGTTCTGTTCAAGGAGTGCGAAACTGCATGGGTACAATTGAGAGTGCATACAACTTTTTTAACACACCAAAAAGGCAAACAATTCTATCGGCATAGATTGAAAAAATGGACAATGACCAACGAAAGAAAGAAAAGCTGAAAAGAATGTGTCCAACTCGATGGGTTGAACGTCATGATTCTGTTCAATCTTTTGTGGAGTTACTCCGCCCTATACTGGCAGCGCTGGATGAAATCAAAACCTGGAGTGATAAAAAAACAGCTATGGACGCTCAGCTTCTCCAGTGTTCAATTGGGAAATGTGATTTTTTTATCAGCCTCTTTTCTATTGAGTATGTGTTTTCACTGACATTACCTCTGAGTGTGTATCTACAGAAAGAAAACCTTGATCTTTCGGCTGCCATGAAGACTGCTATGACAGTAAAAAATAAGTTAGCTGAGGATAGAAAAGAGGCAATCCAAACCTTTGCACCAATTTTTCAGAAAGCACGTGAGCTCTGTGCAGATCGCGAGATACCTGTAGTCAAACCAAGAATGACAGGGTGGCAGACAATGAGGGACAATGTACCAGCTGACTCTGTTGAAGATTACTTTACGAGATCATTGTTAATCCCATTTATTGAGAACACGGTTGAGGCGTTTGGGCAAAAGTTTGAAACGCACAGTGAAATACTTTCCAAATTCCAAAAAACATTAAAGCAACCCAATAAAGAATGTGACATCTCAGACGATATTCAGAATGTGGCGGAATTTTATGATCTAGAAACGACAGGAATAAATGGGGAAGTCATAATATGGCCGGAAATAGTAAAGGAAAGGAAGCCAAAAAATGCAGTTGAGGCTTTGCAACACTGCAATGCTGGTCTCACTCCCACAGTCCATTCCCTTCTTTCTATATTAGCAACAATACCAGTAACGACATGCACAGCAGAGAGGTCGTTTTCCTCCCTAAAATTGCTGAAAACATACTTGAGGAACAGAACATCAGAGGAACGGCTTAATGGACTGGCTTCAGCCTTTATTCATCCAAGGATTCCAATAACAGAGGACGAAATTATACATGAGCTGGCCAAAAAATCTCGAAGAATTAATATTACTTTGTAACCTTTATGAATAAAAGTTTAAGTGATTTTTAATAACGGTTTCATTATTTCAAAAGAATTATTATGTGTTTTTAATTACTAATTACATATTACATTAAATCATTTAGCAGTATACTATAATTTTGTGTTGATGCTCTTTAAAATCTCTGTATATTATTATAAAATAGTTTTAAGTTTAATCTGTTTTACTTAAATGAATTTACTATTACTTATTGACGAGTGTAAGGATTAAAAAATAGCTCTCAGAAAGCTGTAAAACTCACAAATTTATGTCAAAAAGTTTCCGGTGGTGGGAGGACCCCGCTTTTCCTGGGGGGTATTCCATACCCCCCAGACCTCCTGGTATTAGTGGCCCATAAACCCCCCCCCAGACTTAATTCCTGGCTGCGCCCCTGACGTTAAATTAAATGAAGATGGCCACACCAAGCGACCCGCGACCGCCAGCGACAGCAAAACGAACGCGTCCGGGAGCGTTTTCTGGTCGCGGCGACAGATACGCTCCCCATGTTATCATACGGTACCGGCCACACTAGGCAACATGTCGCTCCTTCACGCACCCAGTTTCTGCTCTGTTTATGTTGTCCAGTTTTCTTTCGAGAGTGGTCCTGCGCAGTTGGAAAATATGCCGTTTGAAACAGATATATTTATAAATGAAATTAGCGTGCGTAGACCTCTATGGGATGTAGCCCTAAAGGAATAGGCGGCCTACATCGACAGGGATGTGAAATCTAAGTTATGGGCTGAAGTGGCTGCGGTAGTTGTCGAGAACTGGGATCAACTATCCAATGAGGAAAAAAATAAACAAGGTAAGATTAAATTTGATGACTATACGGCTATATTTATCTATTTATAAGTTAATTTATATTTTACTCATGCCAATGCTTACTCTAAGTATAAAGGTAATAAAGAAAATTATGATTGATTTAAATTTGACTAATATCTAATATTATTGAAACTTACAATATCATTAGGCATATGTAATTAACATAAACTTTTAATTGTTTACACCAAAACATTTTATTCAATACATGAACATTTGTTAAAAAACAAACAGCATAAACTCAATTTTGAATAAACATTAATTACAATTTAATAAACGCAATATTTTTTCTTAAACATATATTTTCTCACATGCTGTTATTTTTCTTTTAAATCATATTGTACTGCCATGATAAACATCATGCTGGAGATATAAAATAATCCGCAAAGGCATCACAGATTATTTTTGAAATAGAACATGATCCACCTGTACCAATGACCACAATGTCTTCCAAAGGACAAGTTAGAGTATCCTCAAACTGGTAACCATCTCTAACACAAACAAAATTATGCAAAACACAGGCAGCTAGTACAATTTGTTCCACATATAGTGGATCCAATGCAATAGGTGTATGGAATACTCTCCACTTGTTTGCAAGTATACCAAAGGCACATTCAACATAGCGACGACCCGTCGATAGCCTATAATTGAACACTCTTTTTTTACGTTAAGATTTTTTCTAGCATAGGGTCTTAGGACATGTTTGCTCATGGAAAAAGCTTCATCGACAAGAATAACATACGATAGGGAAACTGAATTCTCCAAATTAGGCAATGGTTTGTTGTCTGGTACATTTAACTCATCGCTGACTAACATTCTATGCAAGGTGGACTGCCGGAATATATTCGAATCAGCTGATTTCCCGTAGTGCCCCACATCAACTACAGTAAAGCAATAGTTTGCATCTGCTAAAGCCATCAGAACAATAGAAAAAAACTGTTTGTAATTAAAAAACAATGACCCACTTTCTTCAGATTTCATCACACGAATGTGTTTACCATCCCGTGCCCCTATATAGTTAGGGAAATTAGCTCTGGTTTCAAATTCCTCGGCAATATTTTGTCTCCATCATCCCTAAGCAATGTCATTATGGTGTGAAACTAACCATGTTTCAAACGAACTGCATTCAGGGGATGAACTCCAAATCTGCGTGTCCTCTTCTTTTTCAGATACGATCGCATGGCTATAACTAGCAACAGGTCCTCACTCATTGGAGCCATCCTGACAGCTGAATTTTGTCGTTGGTCGTTCAAGTGTGGCACCTCTCGTGACCAGGTCGCGAATAAAAATAGTCGCGACGACCAGGTCGCCAAGTGTGCCCGTAGCCTATAAGAGTAGATACTTGCAGACTGCTGCTGCCGTCGAACCACCATCGGTCAACAGCCGGCGTATCAAAGGCGGACCGCCTTCCATATATGAGACTCCTGTCTTCGCCATTATCGTTCATTATTATGATGTGTATATATACTTCTGTTACCCCTAGATTATTGTATTTATTGATACAATTGTATTTATTGATTAGTTCTTTGTCATTATCACAATCACATTTTATTTCTTGTTTAGGAGTCAACGGACTAATAATTATATGAATTTTTATGGATTAAAATTGGTAAAATGTCACTTTAGGTATTTGGTGAAAGCAATGTTCAACTAAACATTGTTAAACCTCCTTTTGAATTATTAAAATTCGTCTGTCTCAGCTAGCTTAGGTGGTAATTAATAGTAATATACTCGGGTTTGTTTTAAAACAGTTTCAAATTATGATACACTGAAGGACTGATATTTCTGTTTCTGGTGTTGTGGAATACTGACGTACCTTTACAAGTTGTTATTCTATAACGTAGGAAATCTTCAAACATGTAGATAGCAGGAGCGGTTAGAAAGCGCTGGTCTTTAAAATTAAATTTACGTGGTTCTGTTGGTTTAGCTTTTAGAATACATCTTACAGCTCTTTTTTGAAGAACAAACATGTTAGCCTGTTGTAAATAGATATGCCCCAGAGTACGATTGAGTACCTTATCAAGCCAAAGTAACCCAGCGTTGACAAAGCAATGTTATTTAGGGAAGAGCTGCTTCTCAGAACAAAAGTGTTGACAGAAAGTTGTTTTGCCAATTTTTTTTTTTTTGAATGAAAATCCGTTTATTTCAGTAAAAATTACTAATACAATACAGAATACATATGAAAAAAAAAAATAACTTGAAAAATTCCCCACATGGGCTATACAGCCTGTGGGTGGGGAATGAGCTCTATATCAGCTAATAAATTCGTAATAAAATTATAATAATTTGAAAAGGATATTCAATTTATAAGTATCTATTTAAACAATAATAATATTTATATAATAAAATACATAGTTAAGAGTCAACATTATACATATGTTTATAAGTTAGAGGAAACTCATGTTTGACTGTGAAAGAAAAAAACTAAATCCATCTCACAGAGATTTGGGTAAGCAAACATACCCTCCTCACACTCCTTACACACTCGCATTCACTCCAATATACACACACTCATCCAAGCCCTACATACGCACGTACGCTCTACTCACTCACACTTACGACAAGAGAAAAAAAAGAAAAAAAAGGGTACATACATTAATCAGCTCCACGCAACAGGGCGATCTATTATCTGTACTGTGAATAAAAAAATGAATTAACATGATCTCTTCCCAGATCTAACAACCAATGATTAATAAATTTTTTATACGTATTATAACTGCAAGGGTGTGGATTTTTTAAATGCGGAGGTAGTTTGGAATAAACAGTGTTGACAATGTAATGTGATGAGGTTGACGTAATAGTTTTGAACAATCTAGGTGGATGGAAACCAATATTTAACGCGGCTCTCGTTGAGTACGGATGTGTTATTTCGTTAAATAAGTTTTCTTTATTTTTAAAAATGTATGAAATAATTGTTTTTAGATAAAGTTGAGAGATATTGAGCACTTAAAATTCTTCAAATAGTAAGTCTGTGGGGAAACGTAAGTTTTTCTGCAAAGCAGCTTTAATTATTGATTTCTGAGTAATTTCTAATGGAGAGAGAATGCTTCGGTAACACCCACCCCATGCCAGATTACCGTATTGCAACAACGATTGAATGTAAGCATAATAAACTATTTTTATCAAATCAGGTGAAAGTACTTTACTAAGTGAAGAAAAAATATAAATAAATTTTCGAAGTCTGCCATTTAAGTATGATACATGAACAAAATTATTTATCAACATGGTCGTTACACCTGAGACTACCGTCCATCCTCACTCCAAAGTAATCAACAAACTGTGATTTCTCGATCACATTCTTATCAAGTTCAAGGAAAGGAATCAAAGGAAGTTTCACAGTTGTACCGTGAAAGGAAATTACATAATTATTAAAACCTACTCTTAAGATCACTGAACTGTCTGATATACGAATAATTTCACAAATATGGCTACACTTCTATAATATATCGAAGAATTGAACGTAATTTTGGGGAAAACAATATTTATTAAGAACAACAATTGAATAAAACGTATAAATAAATGTAGCAATATCTGTCTGTCCATGCAATGTTAATAATTGCCTTGCGCGTGCATGACTGAGGGGCGTAGTTCATAATAATACCGACACATTAATTTTAGGACATGCCAATTTCCCAAGTATCTTTGTTACGATTTAATAGGGCTATATAATAGCTCATACGAAGGCTTCTTTCACATAACACGATTTTGTTCGTACGAATGTTTTTCCGTTGTTGGTTTGTTTTCACACAATACGATCTTTAGTGTTATTAAAAAATACGCTTAACATTGAAATATATTCTAAAATATAAGAGTGATATTACCAGCCTTTAATCTTCAACAAATTGAATTAGTTTTTAATTGTAATGAAAGGTCCGGTTTTAATATATTAAAAGTATACAGTATTTAGTTTTAAACATTAGAAACTAACCTTTTGGTGGGAATTGTAAATAAAAAAAAGATAACTTGTATAGTAAGAATGGCATATTTCTCATTTTTAAATCATTCACAGATTAGCCTACAATATCGTTCATAACTTTGTAGGCACGAAGAGACCTCGAAGAACAGTTGGTTAGAAAAATAAAACTCAGCTGACTGGTCATCAGTGAGAGCATCAGTACTCTTGGTTAGCAGCAACTCCCGATGGTCTTAATGATGACAATGGTGATAACGTGCTTAGTAATGGTTCGATTGCCATATTAGTGATCAAGGCACAATTCCGCACAATTTGAGTACCAACATCGCCAAATTTACGAAAAATATATTTCCATTTTTCTTCATTTTCATAATTGTTCTGGCTTTTCAGCTGAAAAAAATTCAAATTCATGTTCCTTAGTTATGTGCTACAACGAAAAAATAAATAAATCCGCAAAAAAATCGACAAGGCCCCTAATCATATTATTTTAGATAGCAACATTTACTGTGCATTCATTCTTCGCAATCAATGTTTTATAAATTTGTCTTCTCTTGAGGTTTTATAAATTGTGATCAGAACAACAATTTTTTAAAATATGTTTGAACACAATAAAACTATTGTTAGTTACATTGTTACCAAATAATTTAAAAAAAGTAACTGTGTTAAATTTGAATTTATTTGTTTACTTGGTACAGTAGCCTATATATTTTGCATAGAATAGTTTTTTACTACTTTAAAAGTGACTTTCATACCTTTGTTTATGTATAGTTCATTTTTTATCACCATACTGCTACAATGGTTTTGGTGCAACTATTACTACCTTCTTTTACAATCTCTTTACATTTTTTATGCCTGCGTTAGTACAGGGGCAAGAACGAGTCCTTTATCTGTAAAACCAATGAATACACATCTACAAGAAGAAGAAGCGAAAAGCCAATGATAAAAA
The DNA here is from genome assembly GCA_035578905.1 of Stictocephala bisonia. Classification (NCBI taxonomy): domain Eukaryota; kingdom Metazoa; phylum Arthropoda; class Insecta; order Hemiptera; family Membracidae; genus Stictocephala; species Stictocephala bisonia. The sequence goes on along the minus strand of JAQJVL010000336.1, from coordinate 1,021,305 downwards.
GACAGTCTAGTTTTTTTCTAATTTTGCTAACTTGGCGCGGCTGTCACTAGGTTGAGCTTGTTGCATTGCAGTCTCGAGTGAGAGGGAAGATCGTAACTTTCTATGAGAATGAGTGAGAAATCAAACCAGCGTATTGGAAGCTGCGCTAAGCTCTTTTCGTCTGCTACAGGAAGTTTTACTATTTCACTAACTCTTTTCGCTTGTTATAGATCTGTATTCATTGGTAAAACTAGCATCGACCACGATCAACCCCAAAAGTCAGTCCTTTTTTCCGATTCGCCTGGGCTTACTCGTCTCTTTACGGTTAAAGGTTACGGTTCCTCATTGCACCGGAAATAGATTTCCGGCCCGCGTCGGTAATAAGGTATCCGTACTTATTGCGTTATGCGTTATCGACTTTCCAGCAGTGACTTGGTGGGTCGGGAAACGGCCACATTAAATATATTGATATAATTTAATAAATAATATTGACTACGTCCCATACATCAATTTGACTATGATATCAGCGAAATATCAGCGAAATGTAAACTTTCTCAATGAGTAGGCTAATAAGTAGGCCTACTATGCCTGGCAACCAGTTTAAGCTTGGCATCTGAAGAGGGGGTCCGGACCCCCCTCCCTGGCTACGTCCCTAATTACAACCGAATCATAGCTCTCGACATACTGAGGCCATCTGATCTAGAACCTAGAAGTGCGGTATTCCGTTGCCGCCCGCCGGTCCAACCGTAATGCGCGCGGGGCTTAACCGCACTCTTCTATTCTTCCATACTACTTTTTCGTCTTTTTCATTTTGTTTGTTTCTTACCAGTATTTTATACAATCCTGCTCTTGTAGAGTGGAACTATAGAAACAACAATAGTTATTTCATGAGCAGGGTTGTAATGCTAAATTTATCAGTGCCGGAGCTCTAAGCTACCGGTGGTCCGGGGGGGCCCTCCCCCGGAAAATGTTTTAAAAATAACATTTTAAAAACGGGGTTTTGTTTCTAGAGAAAAATGTGTAATCAAATTTCGGATGTCCTATGTGTAAATTATATAATTATACTAAAGATTTCATTGCAGTGTTCTTTAAATGGGTTTGAGCTAAAGTGTCTGGTTCAAATCTATGTATGCCTACTAACTGTACACAAAAACGGTAATTGTATCTCTGGCTATATACACGAAAACAAAACGAAACTACGTCAAATTTCACCACAATTTTAAATTTTATATTTTTTTTAACGATGGGAAAATATTAATTTTGAATAAAAAATGCAACTCGAATCTAAGCGTAGGCCTGCAAAATAAAATTTAAATGTAAATATTTGTCGTTGCTTTAATTTTGACCAAGTTCAATATTTAATTAATCTTTTTGTGCTTTGGAAAAGCAATGCTCATAATTTCAAATTTTCTTCTTAAAACTTTGACGTGCATCAATCAACAAAAACCTTATTAAAACAAAATAAAAATAACCAAGCAAATTCTTTTACTTTAAAAGTTTTAGGTTTGTAAGGTAGGGTAAGGGTAAGAAATACATATTTAACGTTTTAAAATTAATATAATAATCAGCTGTAAATTAGAATTACAAAATTACAGAAATATTGTAACTTAATAAAAGCGTGTTTCAGTTAAAACGTTTATTTAGTCAGTAACTACAAGTCCAGAGTGCTTATCTTCTTTGTTTTTCTCACTTTTGGCTACTCGTTTCCGCGTGTCATCAGCAGCACGATGAAACCGCAACCAGGTTTCAACATATGGATCAGGGTTCCAAGATGACAAAGGAGCTCCATGAAGCTTTAAAAACAACAGAGCAGATACGTGAGAAACAGTCAGCAGGTTTCGTGTTGGAGTCAAAATAATATTCATTAGGCTGAACCCGCGTTCGCACTCAGCTGAACTGCAACTGACCAACTTGGTGCAGTTAATCAGTTCTTTCAGCCCATCTGGGACACGTTTGCTGCAGTCTAGATACTCTCTGAAAAAGTAGTTCACTTTACGTTCGTCAAGTTTAAATCTTTTACACAAACTGAGTACTTCCTCTTCACCAAACTACACGGGAATGTCTGTTGGCCAATGATCTGGGTCCAATATTTGGAATTCAGCTAACAGGTTCTTGTATGCCTCTTCATTCTGTCCATAAGTAGTAAACAGGCGGCTGTTGAGGTTGTTTACCACACTTGATAGTAGTTGTTGTGCATTAATAGTTAAAAAATTATCATTTTGTTTCAATGTAACAGAGTTGAAAATTCCTTCCTTGATTGCTATTTTAGCTTCTAAGGTTCTTGTCCCTGGTTTCTCCTTCATTGATTGTATGTATCTAATTGATCTTTTTATAAGTTTGTCTGCTTTAACAATGGTCATGGTTCGATTTTGGAGACTCTCTGACAGTGTTGCAAGTTCACAAAATATGTCATACATGACAGCTAAATCGAGCAAGAACTGGTTTGAAGTCAATCGATTGAAGAGGCCCTTGAAAGTGCTTCTTTCTGTTAATGATCGGGTTGTATCATCTTTACAAGAGTAAAAGTGTGCCGCCAAGATGCTATAGCTAAACCAAACCGCAGACACAGTTCGAAATGAGCTAGCCACCCATCTAGTATTTAAAACACGCCCTATTTTGTTTAGTTGTGCACTTAGGTCAGATGCACATTCTGATAACTGACGTTGATTCTTGGGAGATGTACTGTACACTGTATACAGCTTATCCATAAAGGAATTGAAGTGATTCACCCCTGACACTTCTTCTACAGCGTCAGTTAGTGTGAGCTCTATCCTGTGGTTCATACAGTGCCAAATAATTAAATTGGGAAATTCAGCTAGGAATCTTGTAGCTACACCCGAACGTTTTCCTAGCATTACATTAGCTCCATCACTGGTGAAGGAAACTAAGTTTTTTTTTAGATAGTCATTGTCAAACCCGTATTTAGTGAGGATTTTTATAACTGCTTCAAATACGGTTTCCGATTTTTGGTCTGTAAGCTCTATCAGATCTAAAAGCAAGGTTTCTGGATCTTTGTCTTTGTTCGTTTCACACTTCAAATACACTATCAGAACTGATTTCGAGCTTAAGGTAGTGGACTCGTCTAACGTTATGGAGATCTTGCCTCCAAAGTTTTTAATTTTACTTGTTATTTTAACCTTCATCTCTTGGGCAACATGATCTATAATTGTAGTAGCACTGTAACGGGAATGTAGCCCAACTCCGATATCGACACCATTCAGTCGTTGTAACTCTAATAGGTTAAAATGATCAGAATAAGGTCGATCATTTTTAGCCAAGTAATAAGCGGACCTAATAACTGATTTTGTTGATTCCTTATGAGTTGCATTGAGAGTGTCACAAACCGTTTCAAGTGACTGTTTCTTAGAAATTTCAATTATTTTCTGTGCTGATAAGTGTGCTTGTGATTGCTTATGTTCAATAATTTTTTTACGTAATGATTTCAACTGAGCATCTCTATTGGAGCCATTACTTTTGATTTGGTATGAACGCCATTCATTAGATAAAGAAATGCGCTCTGCTTTAAATGCCCCAAGGCTGGATAAATCACTGCATATCTTGCAGCCCAACTTTCCATCCCTACAATCTAACCAAGGATAAGCTTCTTTTTTCTTACCCCACATATCCGTAGTCCAAACGTCTGGCCAGTCGCATTTAACACCTTGTCTTTCAGTTTCACTAGTTTTGTTTACAGCGTCATTGTTTTTTTTCTCAGCTTCTGCTCCTGGATTTATTGGTCTTTTATTGAAAAAAGATACTATGGATTTTTGTTTTGGATCTGCCATTTCGATTAATAAGCCTATATAGTCCACCAATGATCACTAGCACTAACTCACTAACTGAAGCAAATTTCAACGCTAAAAGAACGTATTTGTTAACAGTACGAATAAAAATCGTATATAAACAAAGCTAGAGTGAGGTTAGGTCACTCCTCAGTCCTCACTCACTCAGGTCACTGAAACGAGTGACAATCGATGAGCTCTTGTCAGTGCTGAGTGGTGGGGGAAGCGCGAAGCGTCGAACCACAGTGTTGCCAGATTCCCGCGTGAAATAATAAAAATTCTCGCTCGTCAGAACAAAGCAGTACCGGAGCGCCGCTCCTCCCTCAAAAGCAGTAGTGGAGCGTCGCTCCGCTCCGCTCCGGCTCCACTACACCAGTGTTCATGAGCATATCTAGCTATTTTAACATATGAGAGGATGTTAAGCATGCTTCAGCTACGCCTTTACTTGTTACTCCAGCTTGTACAAGAGTGTATGTCCATCCGCTATTGATTAATCATTTACCCAGGATGTTTAGGAGCATCATATCAATGTGTAAGGCCCCTATAATCATTATGAGTTTATCTTCACCATGAGTGATTGGAAAACGCCACCGAATTTGTTTCGATATGGTATAGACTGGTTGGTCTGCTGTGATCACGGGAGTTTGGTATTTGTTCAATTTGGATGTAGCAGTAATAACTACATTTATTAAATTGTTCACCATTGATGGAGAAGCAATCACCTCGTGGAAAAGTGGAAGTAGCGTTCAGTGGCTTTTATGCACTTCATGCTGGATGTGAGATCTGGAATGAAAGGCAGCGAATACTATTGGAATATGTTCCCCTTCACTGAGTTCATAGTTTTGATTCTCTTGCTGAATTAAGCCACAACTCTGGCTTGAAGCTAGTGTCTTCAAACGAAGTTGTACCCACGGTGTGCAATAGTGGGTTTTCTACTACCTTTCCTAACGGTGTAAAATTTGAGTAGGAACTAAGAAGGTTACCGTTGAAAACTCTAGTCCATTTTTCTATATTAAAATTTGTAATTGTAGGAACATCAGATACAATTCTTAGGTGTTGAATGGTAGTCACTATGAAACCATAAAATGAGTTATGGGCAGTATTTGACGACTGATTATATGATCTATTTTGTCTATAGCAGCAGTGATAAACACATTTGGACTGATGGGATGTGGGAATACAATACCGTCTTCATTATACTTTGCACACAAGGAATTCGTCATTGTTGCAGAAACCTCTTGTACCCTGTCGTAAGAAACACTTAAGCCAAATTTACATAGTTGGTTCAAAATCTTTTTCTTTTTGTAATATTATGAATCATAATACCTAAATAAAAGGGAAACGGCGTTTCGTTCTTGAGTAGATGTCGAGATATTTCTACAGATGATTTTCGTTTTCATTTCACGCTGTTGGAATTCTCTCAGCCGCGCGGCGGCAACATTCTTCTAGCCCTGATAACTGACTCTTATGGCGCATAGGAGTGATCACCCTTCGAGCTGTGTTTGTGATAACACTGCATAACCTCTAAAAGAAGTACCACTTAAATTTTGAACCCTCAAAAGTGGAATTTATTTTTAATTTGAACGGCCGCCATGTTGAAACGGCTTGTCAAGTTCGACCATTGACGTACTACATCGAGGTAGTATATCTAAGCACATATGTGCCAAATTTAATTAACATCGGTTTAGGTATTTAGTCATTATAACAAATTTATGGCAATCCAGCATCGTCTTACGGTCGCTATTTTTATGACGTCATTACGGACGACCGGGACCCTTAAAACTTGGGTCTAGGCCGTTTTTGTTCAGGGACTTGTAATATTCTCCACCCCAAATGGCATGTACTCCGCGATAAATGAAATATTTTCCCACTTTCTTCAACTAAACAACCCCACTATTAAGGCTGTTTTACAATAAGCCTAATCTATTCTTACATCTTACATATTAGACATGGACACAACGTTGTACATATTTTAAGGCGAATATAAATGATGATATGAGTGTAGAACGAGTGTGGGTGAGTGTAGTCTGGTTACTAACTGAGTTAAACTGTTCCTCAGAAAGGGCAATTTATTAATATCCCAACAGCCAGGGCAACTAAGGGACCTAGAGCTGTACGTGGAATCCGAACTACGTAGTGTTGGTCTGATTTTCAGCTAACTGACAAGTCTGACACTCAGTTCTCTTCTCTACACAACATCCAAACCTTGATTAGCCTAACATCCATTATGGACACCCCACACTTCTTTAGTAGTGTCCACGTCGATGGCAACCATTGAGAGGACGCTGTGTCAATTCCAATAGAAAATATTTGTTCGAAGAAAATAAGTAAGTGATTCGACTGATTCTTACTCATACTTAAAGATGTTAACTGAAAAGGCAGGCATTTGAAATATATTAATAAAACTTTAAGAGATTGATAAAGGTTTTTTTTACACTGACTGAGAAAATTAATGTATAGGCTTTGATTTATATCAGTAGATCAATTAGTAGAAGCAAATAAGCTAATTAATTCCTCCCTTAATTAATATTCATTAGGGCATATTAAAAGCACTGAACAATAGTTATTTAATTTAAATAAAAGTAAAGATTTGAACATGTTGCTTCAAAATAAATTATAAAAAGTAATTTATTATGTAACATCGCTATTTTAAATATGGCAGGATTCCCATGTGCTTTTGAAGTACATACCTACTTTTATAAGACCAACATTCACCTTTATTTTTATTATTCTAAAAGTATATTTGTTTTGGTCTCGTCAAGTACTCAAAAGCTAACAAATAAATAATTGTAATTATTATTTGGCACAAGGTGCAACGCTTTGAATATAGGTTAATAGCATATTGGATGAGTAGCGACTAAAAAATATGCACTAAGATTGCCCTTTGTAAACTGCTGACAATGTGTCTTGGGTTATTGATTGATAGACACATCGATCAAATATATCCTTGTCAACACTAAAGGTAACCATGACTTCCATTATGGTACATTACTGACACTTGGATACTTCCTTGTCAACACTAAAAGTAACCATAACTTCCATTATGGTACATTACTAACAGTTGTATACTTCCTTGTCAACACTAAAGGTAACCATAACTTCCATTATGGTACATTACTAACAGTTGTATATTTCCTTGTCAACACTAAAGGTAACCATAACTTCCATTATGGTACATTACTAACAGTTGTATACTTCCTTGTCAACACTAAAGGTAACCATAACTTCCATTATAGTACATTACTAACAGTTGTATACTTCCTTGTCAACACTAAAGGTAACCATAACTTCCATTATGGTACATTACTAACAGTTGTATACTTCCTTGTCAACACTAAAGGTAACCATAACTTCCATTATGGTACATTACTAACAGTTGTATACTTCCTTGTCAACACTAAAGGTAACCATGACTTCCATTATGGTACAATACTGACACTTGGATACTTCCTTGTCAACACTAAAGGTAACCATAACTTCCATTATGGTACATTACTAACAGTTGTATACTTCCTTGTCAACACTAAAGGTAACCATAACTTCCATTATGGTACATTACTGACAGTTGTATATTTCCTTGTCAACACTAAAGGTAACCATAACTTCCATTATGGTACATTACTAACAGTTGTATACTTCCTTGTCAACACTAAAGGTAACCATAACTTCCATTATGGTACATTACTAACAGTTGTATACTTCCTTGTCAACACTAAAGGTAACCATGACTTCCATTATGGTACATTACTGACACTTGGATACTTCCTTGTCAACACTAAAGGTAACCATAACTTCCATTATGGTACATTACTAACAGTTGTATACTTCCTTGTCAACACTAAAGGTAACCATAACTTCCATTATGGTACATTACTGACAGTTGTATATTTCCTTGTCAACACTAAAGGTAACCATAACTTCCATTATGGTACATTACTAACAGTTGTATACTTCCTTGTCAACACTAAAGGTAACCATAACTTCCATTATGGTACATTACTAACAGTTGTATACTTCCTTGTCAACACTAAAGGTAACCATGACTTCCATTATGGTACATTACTGACACTTGGATACTTCCTTGTCAACACTAAAGGTAACCATAACTTCCATTATGGTACATTACTAACAGTTGTATACTTCCTTGTCAACACTAAAGGTAACCATAACTTCCATTATGGTACATTACTGACAGTTGTATATTTCCTTGTCAACACTAAAGGTAACCATAACTTCCATTATGGTACATTACTAACAGTTGTATACTTCCTTGTCAACACTAAAGGTAACCATAACTTCCATTATGGTACATTACTAACAGTTGTATACTTCCTTGTCAACACTAAAGGTAACCATGACTTCCATTATGGTACATTACTGACACTTGGATACTTCCTTGTCAACACTAAAGGTAACCATAACTTCCATTATGGTACATTACTAACAGTTGTATACTTCCTTGTCAACACTAAAGGTAACCATAACTTCCATTATGGTACATTACTGACAGTTGTATATTTCCTTGTCAACACTAAAGGTAACCATAACTTCCATTATGGTACATTACTAACAGTTGTATACTTCCTTGTCAACACTAAAGGTAACCATAACTTCCATTATGGTACATTACTAACAGTTGTATACTTCCTTGTCAACACTAAAGGTAACCATGACTTCCATTATGGTACATTACTGACACTTGGATACTTCCTTGTCAACACTAAAGGTAACCATAACTTCCATTATGGTACATTACTAACAGTTGTATACTTCCTTGTCAACACTAAAGGTAACCATAACTTCCATTATGGTACATTACTGACAGTTGTATATTTCCTTGTCAACACTAAAGGTAACCATAACTTCCATTATGGTACATTACTAACAGTTGTATACTTCCTTGTCAACACTAAAGGTAACCATAACTTCCATTATGGTACATTACTGACAGTTGTATATTTCCTTGTCAACACTAAAGGTAACCATAACTTCCATTATGGTACATTACTAACAGTTGTATACTTCCTTGTCAACACTAAAGGTAACCATAACTTCCATTATGGTACATTACTAACAGTTGTATACTTCCTTGTCAACACTAAAGGTAACCATAACTTCCATTATGGTACATTACTAACAGTTGTATACTTCCTTGTCAACACTAAAGGTAACCATAACTTCCATTATGGTACATTACTAACAGTTGTATACTTCCTTGTCAACACTAAAGGTAACCATAACTTCCATTATGGTACATTACTAACAGTTGTATACTTCCTTGTCAACACTAAAGGTAACCATGGCTTCCATTATGGTACATTACTGACAGTTGTATATTTCCTTGTCAACACTAAAGGTAACCATAACTTCCATTATGGTACATTACTAACAGTTGTATACTTCCTTGTCAACACTAAAGGTAACCATAACTTCCATTATGGTACATTACTAACAGTTGTATACTTCCTTGTCAACACTAAAGGTAACCATGGCTTCCATTATGGTACATTACTGACAGTTGTATATTTCCTTGTCAACACTAAAGGTAACCATAACTTCCATTATGGTACATTACTAACAGTTGTATATTTCCTTGTCAACACTAAAGGTAACCATAACTTCCATTATGGTACATTACTAACAGTTGTATACTTCCTTGTCAACACTAAAGGTAACCATAACTTCCATTATGGTACATTACTAACAGTTGTATACTTCCTTGTCAACACTAAAGGTAACCATAACTTCCATTATGGTACATTACTAACAGTTGTATACTTCCTTGTCAACACTAAAGGTAACCATGGCTTCCATTATGGTACATTACTGACAGTTGTATATTTCCTTGTCAACAATAAAGGTAACCATAACTTCCATTATGGTACATTACTAACAGTTGTATACTTCCTTGTCAACACTAAAGGTAACCATAACTTCCATTATGGTACATTACTAACAGTTGTATACTTCCTTGTCAACACTAAAGGTAACCATAACTTCCATTATGGTACATTACTAACAGTTGTATATTTCCTTGTCAACACTAAAGGTAACCATAACTTCCATTATGGTACATTACTAACAGTTGTATACTTCCTTGTCAACACTAAAGGTAACCATAACTTCCATTATGGTACATTACTAACAGTTGTATACTTCCTTGTCAACACTAAAGGTAACCATGACTTCCATTATGGTACATTAATGACAGTTGTATACTTCCTTGTCAACACTAAAGGTAACCATGACTTCCATTATGGTACATTACTAACAGTTGTATATTTCCTTGTCAACACTAAAGGTAACCATAACTTCCATTATGGTACATTACTAACAGTTGTATACTTCCTTGTCAACACTAAAGGTAACCATAACTTCCATTATGGTACATTACTGACAGTTGTATACTTCCTTGTCAACACTAAAGGTAACCATAACTTCCATTATGGTACATTACTAACAGTTGTATATTTCCTTGTCAACACTAAAGGTAACTATGACTTCCATTATGGTACATTACTGACACTTGGATACTTCCTTGTCAACACTAAAGGTAACCATAACTTCCATTATGGTACATTACTAACAGTTGTATATTTCCTTGTCAACACTAAAGGTAACCATGACTTCCATTATGGTACATTACTGACAGTTGTATATTTCCTTGTCAACACTAAAGGTAACCATAACTTCCATTATGGTACATTACTAACAGTTGTATATTTCCTTGTCAACACTAAAGGTAACCATGACTTCCATTATGGTACATTACTGACACTTGGATACTTCCTTGTATTGATACGATTATAGGTATTATGCATAAATAGAATTCATAATATGTTTTTTCTGTTGTATTTTCTTAACTTGCAATAAAAAAATAGCATAGTTGAAATTCTTATGGTTTAATTCAAGTAGATAAAATCAAATATGTTTATTTGTAGTAGATAACATTACATTGTATTACAAACGTCAATTAGAAACTAAATTAAAACTAATTTTCATATCTTAATCGTGAAAGAAAATTGTCAAATTACCAAATATACATCTTCTATAAAACACATAACAACACTTCCAGCAAAAATATAAAATCAAACATAACTGTTAAAATATTGTTAATAGGTTACAACTAATAAAACTATAATTACAAGTTAAGAAATTAGGAAATCGAAACAAGCTCCATCCAAAAGATAATAGTGTAGTAGAGTTTGAATGCTTCATTGCAAACTTCTTGTTTAATTATATTTAATTATATACGGTATTTTGAATTGTGAATCAAGTCACATTGATGAAATGAAACTAAGTGAAACGAAATGAAATGAAAAACGCCTTTATTGTTACTACACGAGTCTAAGTTAGGGCTGCAAAGCCTACTTAACCTAAATTTATTTTCGATTGGTGTATGTTTTATACGTTCAAACATAGAATGTTCGGTGCAGTAGCCGAAATGTACACTCACTTCGCGGAGAGCTCGTTGCGGAGTGGGCCGAAGTGACATATCAGGAACGCGTGTTGGGTAAGAAGTACTCGGCTGCCCAAGAAAACACATTAGTATCGGAGATTGAGCAAGTTACGTGCTTAAGAAAACACATTAGTATCGGAGATTGAGCAAGTTACGTGCTTAAGAAAACACATTAGTATCGGAGATTGAGCAAGCTACATGCTTAAGAAAACACAATAGTATCGGAGATTGAACAAGTTACGTGCTTAAGAAAAAACATTAGTATCGGAGATTGAGCAAGTTACGTGCTTAAGAAAACACAATAGTATCGGAGATTGAGCAAGTTACGTGGGCAAGAAACACATTAGTATCGGAGATTGAGCAAGTTACGTGCCCAAGAAAACACATTAGTATCGGTGATTGAGCAAGTTACGTGCCTAATAAAACACAATAGTATCGGAGATTGAGCAAGTTACGTGCCCAATAAAACACAATAGTAACGGATATTGAGCAAGTTACGTGGGCAAGAAAACACATTAGTATCGGAGATTGAGCAAGTTACGTGCCCAAGAAAACACATTAGTATCGGTGATTGAGCAAGTTACGTGCCTAATAAAACACAATAGTATCGGAGATTGAGCAAGTTACGTGCCCAATAAAACACAATAGTATCGGAGATTGAGCAAGTTACGTGCCCAATAAAACACAATAGTGTGACGTGTTTACGTCCTAATTTTTAAATAATTAATCGCTATGTGGGTTTTACAAATAAGCAACACGATATACTAAACAATTACTAAATTTATTGAATATATAAAATTAACTTATTATAATAAAATGGATTATTTCCTTAACTTTAACTATTGTGAAAAGCACAATTTACTATTAGGCCTACTGTTACAGTTAAACTAATTTATATTTACAATCTTAGATGGCATCAATAATTACAACTACTAATTGCAAAGTGACTTTACTAAATTCTTCTTTTAATTTCAATTCCTAGCTCTATAAAGTGGCTTTCCTAGATTCTCTACTATTATTTACAATTACTAAATATAAAGTGACTTTACTAGATTTCCTACTATTATTTACAATTACTGACTACGAAGTGACTTTACTAGATTCCCTACTACCTACAGTCCAATGCTAACAGTTCACTCACAGTTTCTTCAGTGTCCCTTCAGAAGTCGTCCACAAGTACCGCACTGCTCCTTCGTTGATCCCCACAACGAACCACTCACCGGTAACTTCTCCGTAGACCACTTCACTATACATCACACCGGCCACCACTCACACACACCCCTCACCGCACTGGTAACCAGCTATAACCTACCCCGCACTCACTACACACCCTCGCTCACGTGCAACCAACCTACCACCAGGGCTGCTAAGGTACCTACTCAGCCAGCACACCTCCACCTCTATGTCCGTACTAGGACTGACCTGATCACCCTAAGCGCTGCGTTACTCACACGAGGGCCGAGACCATATATCACCAGGCAGGCCCTTCTCCATTCTCTACAGAACGTAGAAAAATACCCCCCCTTTACCCCAACACCCCCCTACTACACCCCATCACCACCACACATTAATACCCAATGATCAAGATAATATACTATAATATATATATTAACATACAACTAATATAACCTATTACCATATATATATATATAATATTAAATCAAATAATTATACATTACAATATATAATATACACAATAGATAAAAAGACAACCCCCCTCGTAGGATCTCTAATACCCCACTACCGCCAGACCTCCTGTTGTCTCCAATAGGGATCATGTAGCCTGCGAACCTGTACGTACAACACCAGAGACACTCTCTCACGCTATAGTAGAAGTCCACACTTGAGCTCGTGGTCTCTAGGGGACGTTACTTCACGCGCTTATCAGCCCAATTTCAGCGAGACCACCTCCAACTAAAGGTTGCGCTACTACCCAACCGCATGCGCGCCCAGCCGTCGCCAGCTTCAGCGCTCCTCACTCATCCATTAACATTACTCAGCATCATCAATACAGCCCGTTCCATCCACCACGGATATACGATGAGCATCACTCCTGTCTGGCAAACACGCACGACACCCCCTACACATCCCTTAACCCACAGCGAATGTATCTTATCCGTTCCAGCACTGTGAGCCTCACCGCTCACACATCGGAATACGGTGCCACTCACGGCACAGACAGTCAACGAGATGAGTCAGACCCCACAAGCCATACAACTCTCGCCTCTGACGGGCTGTCTTAGATTTCCACTGTGTAGCACCATCATCCGCTCTCGATTACGTTTCACATTCACGATAAGGTCACTCGGCGCTCATCATTCCTGTGCTATAACCCATTTCGGGCATCTACCCCCTTTTTCGGAGGGCGACTGTACAGCTGCACCACTCCTGGTCGCTCCTCACCTGGAATCCCTCCGTCGAATTGGCCCTTGCGGTCGCCTAGGCGAGCTATTCATTCTCTCCGTCCACTGGCCATTTTTAGGTGCTGACGAGCGAACTCGTGAATGTCGTGTAGGTGGTCGACGAGCTCGCAGGCGTAGTCCGTTGCGAGCTGCTTTGCGTCAGGTGGCAGGCCGAACATGAGGTCACTAGGCAGCCGCAGCTCCCTTCCGAAGATCATCCTCGCTGGGGTGAAACCCGTAGTATCGTGGACCGAAGATCTGTACGCCAGGAGGAAAATGGGCACCTTCCGATCCCAATCCCGCTGATTGGTGGACACAACTTTCCTGAGGTGTCCAACGAGTGTCTTTATGTATCTCTCGACCATCCCATCAGATTGCGGATGAAGCGCAGTGGTCCGTGTCTTGTGCACTCCGAGACGCTGAAGCACCTCCTTCATCAACAAGGATCCGAAGTTCGTCCCTTGGTCGCTGTGCAGCTCACGTGGCACTCCATACCGACAGATGAATTCGTTCACCAAGCACCCAGCCACTGTTGCTGCTTCTTGATTTGGTATGGCGTATACTTCTGGCCATTTCGTAAAGTAGTCCATGGCCACCAGGAGATATTTATTTCCTGCATCTGACATGAGAAATGGACCGGCGATGTCGATGGCGATCCTCTCGAATGGTGTCCCAACGTTATACTGTTGCATTCTGCCTCGACTTCTTGTTTGTGGCCCTCGGCTTCCAGTACAGACATCACATTGGCGGCACCACTTCTCTACATCCGCCCTCAAGTTCAACCAGTAGAACCGCTGACGTAGCTTGTCCACCGTTCTGTTGACACCTAAGTGCCCGCCAGATGCTCCATTGTGGATCTCCTCCAGCACTTCCTTTCTTTTACTTCTGGGGAGCACAATCTGTTCAATCTGCTTCCTACCATTAGGGGCCTCCCAGATTCTTATAAGCACTCCGTTCTTAACCCTTATTGAGTCCCACTGTGCCCAGTAGCTCTTATACACATGGTTCCTAGCTGCAATGTCCTCCCAGCTAGGACGAGCCCCCGATTCCTTCTCCCGCAGCAGTGGTCCAACCTCACTATCCTCAAGCTGCTCTTTACGGAGTTCCTCCGGCTCCCATCCACTAGCTGGCTCCAAAGAGACACAACGCACTTTCACGGACGGATTCCTTTCTTCTACCTTGGAGCAGTGCTTACAACCCTCTGGGCAAGGTCGGCGAGACAGGGCGTCGGCATTGGAATGGTTTCTCCCTCGTCGGTGTTCAGAGGTGAAGTTGTATTCTTGAAGACGCTGCACCCATCGAGCTGTCTGTCCCTCCAAGTTCTTGAAGTTCATTAGCCAAGTCAGGGCAGAATGGTCGGTCCTTAAATGGAAAGGCTGTCCATAGAGGTACTTGTGAAAATGCTCTAATGACTTCACGACTGCAAGTAGCTCTCTTCTGGTGACGCAATAATTCCTCTCTGCTTTGGATAGCGTTCTGCTGAAGTAAGCTATTACAGCTTCATGGTCGTCCTGAACTTGGGAGAGGACTGCTCCTATACCCACATCGCTGGCGTCCGTGTCCACAATGAACTTCTCTCCAAACCGTGGGAACCCTAAGATTGGAGCGCTGCAAAGAGAAGTTTTAAGTGTCTCAAAAGCCTCACTAGCCTCCGGAGTCCACTCAAACTTACGCTGTTCTTCGGTGAGCTTGGTCAGTGGCTTAGCAATATCAGCACAACCCTTCACGAAGCGGCGGTAGTAGGTGCAAAGTCCAAGAAAACTCCTCACCTCATGTTTGTTACGTGGGACAGGCCACTCCTTCACGGTGCTAATCTTCTCCGGGTCCACAGTCACTCCTTCGGATGACACTACGTGTCCAAGATAGTTAACCTTATTCTTGAAAAGATTACATTTTTTTAGGTTTAACTTCAGGTTGGAAGAACGAAGCCTCTTAAAAACTTTCTCCAGATTCTGAAGATGATCGTTAAACGTCTTCCCTAGGACTATGATGTCGTCCAGATACACTAGACAAGTTTCCCAAGTCAGTCCCCGTAGCACATTTTCCATGAGTCTCTCGAAAGTAGCTGGAGCATTGCAGAGTCCAAAGGGCATCACCGTGAACTGCCAAAGTCCGTTTCCATTCCCTATGGAAAACGCTGTTTTCTCTTTGTCCTCCGGAGCTATCTCCACCTGCCAGTACCCGCTCTTCAAGTCCAGGGTCGAGAAGAACTTACAGCCTCCGAGAGCATCCAGCGTGTCGTCAATCCGGGGCAAGGGATAACTGTCTTTCTTCGTAACATTGTTCAGTAGTCGGTAGTCCACGCAGAACCTGGAAGTCCTTCTTCTTTACTAGTACTACCGGCGAAGTCCATGGGCTGCTGGAGGGCTCAATCACTCCATCTTGCTCCATTTCTTTTATTTTTCGCTCTGCCTCTTCTCTCTTCGCCCAGGGTAGTCTCCTAGGTATTTGACGGATTGGTCTAGCGTCTCCAACATCAATTTTATGTTGAACCACAGTTGTCCTACCTTTTGGCCCCGTAGCAGTTTCAAACACATCTTGATACTCTGTTATTAGCCTAGCGACTTGCTTCGTTTGATCCAATGTCATTCCCCTGCATGCATCTCTTACAAACTCCGCTATGTCTTCTGGAAGGTTTTTATGGTCTGAAGAGATATTCCTATCAGCTCGTGAAAATGCAACAGGATGGTCATTCAAATTCATTATACGGACTGGAACTTCCTTAGAAGATTTGAACAGTGTTTTTGCTACAAGTACCCCACGTCCAAGTTCCTCGTCGTTTATAACTGGTTCCAGCATTAAGTTCTGGCCTTCCGGAATAGTCTTGTCCATTTCTGCTCTGACGATCTTCTGAGTTCGAGGTGGCAGAGTGGCGTCCTTCAACAAGCGCACCCAAGAAGATAAATTCTTCCTATGCTGAAGAGCAACTTCCTCTCCCCCAATGGTCGTCACTCCTTTCCTGAGGTCTAACTGTAAGCCAAGTTTCGTCATCACGTCCATGCCGTGTATGACGTCCTCCTCAATGTCAGCTACAAGAGCGCGATGCTCAAGACATGCACCCCCGATGCAGAAGGTGGCAACTGTCTCCCCGCGGACGCTGGCAAAGTCCCCAGTCGCAGTCTTCACTGTCCAGGTCGTCGGAGTTATTTTCATTGAGGAAGGACAAATATCTTCATTCAATATCGTCATCGTTGCACCAGTGTCCAGCAAAAGGCTTCTGGGCTCCCCGTTTACCAATCCGTCTATGTAAAGGCTGTTGGTCTGACCTGACAAAGATGCTACGATGATGCTCTTAGCTGGGGCCTCAAGTTGCTGGGTTGACAGTTGCCCCTTCCCATCAACCCTTTTTAGTTTTCCTGCCTCTGCCCCCGAGAGGCTTTACTCGGGCATTTACTTCGGGGATGGCCTAACTCTCCACACCCCCAACAGCGAATCTCCTTCTTCCGGTCCCTCAGGGCATCAAGCACTTTTCTTACGATGTCTTCTATCTTCATAGGTTCTTCTTCCTCTGCGTAGACTCCTCGCAGACGTGCCTGGCCCCGGACGGATTGCTTTACGGCCTCAAACTCTAAGGCTTGCGTCAGGGCCTCGTTTAAAGTGTTAGGCCGGGCCAACTTTACAGCCTGCTGCGTCTCAGCATCCCGCAGCCCATCGAGGAACCTTTCAATGGATAGGCTCTCGTAAACAGCTTCGTCCACTGTGGGATAAGCGCCCCTCACTAATCGTGCGATGTCAGCTTCGAATTCTTGAAGACTCTCATTGGACTTCTGGTGACGACTCCTGAGCTGAGATCTGTAGACCAGTTCCATGTGTTTATGTCCGAACCGCATTTCCAACCGTCTAATCAAATCTTCGTTATTCTGTCGCTCAGCAGGTGGAACGGTTTGCAGTACGCTCAGAGCTTCTCCACGAAGTGAAAGGCACAACATGGACGCCTTCGCTGATGATGGCCAATTGTAGACAGCAGCGGCAGTCTCAAACAAAGTAATAAAATCTTCCCAGGACATCTTTCCGTCGAAGGTTGGCAAACTTGCGTTATTTACGGGTGGACACACACTGGGCCGAGGTTTAAGGCTGGGCGGTTGCTGTCCACTTCCTGAGATCCCAGGTGGTTTGTTGCAGGTTATTGACTCCTTCCTCCCCTGAACCATTTCTTCTAAAACCCTAATCTATCACCTAATTGCTTCGAACGGTCATCTAATTGTTTTTTAAATTCGTTTTCAACTTGGCAAATTTTATAATTAAATTCTGTAGCTAACTCTTCCTTCAAGGTTTTACAATTACTATTTAGTTTTTCGGTTAAGTCATCTTTCACTTCTTTTAAGTCACCCTTTAAGTCATTTTGTAATTTATGTAATTTCTCTGCATTTCCTTTTAAGTCATTTTGTAATTTCTCGACATTTCTGGTAATAGACTTAAGTGAACTAGCTTCAGTTTCAAAAAGGAATGTTTCTGGATCATCCCCTGCTTCTAGCATTGCCTGCTTAAGTCTACTTACTAAAACTGATTTTGTTCCAGTATGATCTAAGTCCCTTTCTTCTAACTCCCGCTTTAAATCAGCCACTTTTAAGTCTATTAACTTAACTCCACTAGATGCCATCGTTCTTTTGCAAAACTACGTCTGAACAATACAGAATTACAGTAAATGAATTCAATAAACAGCTTAACAATAACTATCAATAAATAAAAATTTTAAACGTGTTGCTCAACAAATCTATCCCACTTCTGACACCAGTGTGACGTGTTTACGTCCTAATTTTTAAATAATTAATCGCTATGTGGGTTTTACAAATAAGCAACACGATATACTAAACAATTACTAAATTTATTGAATATATAAAATTAACTTATTATAATAAAATGGATTATTTCCTTAACTTTAACTATTGTGAAAAGCACAATTTACTATTAGGCCTACTGTTACAGTTAAACTAATTTATATTTACAATCTTAGATGGCATCAATAATTACAACTACTAATTGCAAAGTGACTTTACTAAATTCCCTTCTTTTAATTTCAATTCCTAGCTCTATAAAGTGGCTTTCCTAGATTCTCTACTATTATTTACAATTACTAAATATAAAGTGACTTTACTAGATTTCCTACTATTATTTACAATTACTGACTACGAAGTGACTTTACTAGATTCCCTACTACCTACAGTCCAATGCTAACAGTTCACTCACAGTTTCTTCAGTGTCCCTTCAGAAGTCGTCCACAAGTACCGCACTGCTCCTTCGTTGATCCCCACAACGAACCACTCACCGGTAACTTCTCCGTAGACCACTTCACTATACTCGGACACTTCACTCGCACTGTAGAACTCGCTCACTGTCGCTGCAAACACCCGGGCTGTAGGCTCTAGACTCACTGACTGACTGACTGACTAGCGCTGGTATCCGGGCCGTATATATCACCTGCAGGTCTCCATCTAGAAGCTTCTTGAATTCCCCTGCGCCCGAAGTTCCATGACAGAGCTGGCTCGTCAACCTAGAATCTTCTAGAAGTCCATTGAAGAGGTAAGGGGCGTTCATGCGTAAGCCATTGTGCCCCAAAGGTTGTAAACAAGCAGGGCAGGTGGTCAGCGACCCATCCATTACTTCCGCATCACCGGTTCCCAGGATAGAGGCCACTCTAGATGTCACAATAGTAACGGAGATTGAGCAAGTTACGTGGGCAAGAAAACACATTATTATCGGAGATTGAGCAAGTTACGTGCTTAAGAAAACACATTAGTATCGGAGATTGAGCAAGTTACGCTTAAGAAAACGCATTAGTATTGGAAATTGAGCAAGTTACGTGCCCAATAAAACACAATAGTAACGGATATTGAGCAAGTTACGTGGGCAAGTAAACACATTAGTATCGGAGATTGAGCAAGTTACGTGCCCAAGAAAACACATTAGTATCGGTGATTGAGCAAGTTACGTGCCTAATAAAACACAATAGTATCGGAGATTGAGCAAGTTACGTGCCCAATAAAACACAATAGTATCGGAGATTGAGCAAGTTACGTGCCCAATAAAACACAATAGTAACGGAGATTGAGCAAGTTACGTGGGCAAGAAAACACATTATTATCGGAGATTGAGCAAGTTACGTGCTTAAGAAAACACATTAGTATCGGAGATTGAGCAAGTTACGTAGGCAATCGTCTCCTCCTTGCATTTGTCATTACCCACATTCACTATCCTACAACAAGACCATAATAACTAAGAACCGTTAATAAAATTAAAATTTTGCTTAACGTTTCAAATAGAATACATCAGTAAAATACAGTGAATAGCTTAATATCGAAAATAGTCAAAACAATGTATTTAAAACTTCAAACATTTACGCATTTTACATATGTACAGGCATTTGATCTGAGTGTTTCTTATACAGGCATTACTTTTAATCTTTATTACGCCGTTCTTGTTACTTATTAACTGTACTTGTCGTCATAAGAAGTGCTGCCATGACATCTTTAGAATTGCGCGTAATGTTTGATTATGTACATTTGCAAGACCCATCCGAACATTCTGACCCGAGTGACTCGCTTCCCGCGTCGTTGTGCACAAAGCTTTAGTTGTTTATCGGGTATATCGATTGTAATACAATATTTATTGGACACTCTTATCGGCCCCCACACCCACAACCCACCGTTGTTCAAAGGAAATGCTCATTACGCAAAATGAGTATTTACATTATCCACATCGCGAAGTTAGTAAACATGTCGGCAATGGTCCGGATTCGGGGTTTAAGCGTAACGTTTACACTCATACACATATTTGTTCTTAAATATTGTTGCGGGGGTGAAGATTCAAATTTTGCATATACGTGCAAAGATTTAGGGACCTCCATTAGACGGGTCCCTACTATCTTAGCATTGTAACACTGAGATGAGAATGTTATTAGTGTTTTGTAAAGTAAAATCGTTAAATCTTAGGTAATTTCCGGGATCCACGGCGTTGTAGTTGGCCGTGGCGTGTCCGCCATCACCGTCACGGGAGTAACAAGTAAATTGTACTGTTCGCTATGGATCAAATTTCTCTTGCAATCTTGTTACCCTGTAACCGTTGTGCAACGCTCAACAGGTTTCACTTTCAAGGTAAAGGGTTTCATTACTTATTTATTTTGTAAGAAAATACTTTAAATGTTAGTTACTTCTTAATTTTCTTAATTAAGAGCCTGCAGAGGCTGTCGGCCATGTTGGTTTTAATCCCATAGGAACAATGTTAGTTTCGAACTGGACGTAAGTTCACACGTATATAAATTAAACAGTTATTTTTAAACGGATTTTTCCAAACAAATTACATTTGATCAAGAATGAAATTGCCCGTTGGAATTGCTTTGTGAATGCCTAATTAGTTTTATAGACAAACATGTAAAACCTTTTTTTTAAGTTTTTATTTTCACCTATTTTTCAAAACTAGGCGTATGTATTCAAAATATCAAAAGCAAACCCAATGCGCAGTATGATAACGTTTAAAATGACACCTCATGCACAACTTTTGGTCAATAAATAACAAAAAATATGTGATTCACAAATTTCATTGTTCTTATGGAATTAAAACCAACATGGCCGACAGCCTTTCCAGACTCTTAATTAATAATCCCAGTATAATAAAACTAGAGTAGTGATAACATTTAAAAGATCTGAAAGCTTTTAAAAAAGTGTACAGTAGAAGTCCTGTTACAAAACAACGGATTCTCAAGACTTTGACATAACAAAATTGTATATAATATAATAGAGAAATGATTAAAACCTCTACTCTTTATATTATTGTATAAAATACTTGGCAAAGAACCTCATCACATAAGAACTTACAGTACTTATCAGGTAAATGTACGCCTATATTCTACGAATAACGGACTCTACTTCTGAGCTTGTGCAATATCTCGTTCCCAACTTGTGGCCCATCAAATACGATACCAAATGTCCTTACTAACATTGTTATATCCTGGGTTAGGAATTCTTAACATTTTCATCATGATTTAAAAAAATAATATTTCTGTAGTTGGCCAAAGAATACACCAATAAAATGTGGTTTAATTTCAAAACAGTCTTATTTATTTATGTTCTTTTGACGGCCATACAATTACCATTTTGAACCAGATAAATGCTCAACTTCCGTTGTGGTAGGAATGCAATAGGCTATGAATAGCTAAACATTAAATTGCACCAAGTATAATTAGTTAAGTTTTTTTTATTACTTGCCATTATTTTGATTACATATAATTTTAATGTGATCGATTTAATTAAAATTTAAAAAGCATTGATACAGTATATGAAGTTGAGTTTATATTATAATAGTATAGTTATACAAAGTTTCAATTGATCATTTCCATTAATCTCATATAATATAAAAAACAAAAATGTTTTAAAGGCTGGCAGTAAGAACAACTTACTACCCTTGAACTTGTATATTTATATTTGAATAACAGACGAATTGTTCTGTCCAAACCATAAACAAGTCACACGAGTCTAGTTGCTCAAAAATTTGTTTTCCAAGTGACATTTTTAATTTAAAATATTATGTCTACAACACGTGTGCTCAAACCGAACAGCAATAGACGTTCTGGATATTCTGGTAAAAGTGCTAAGTCTACACGTGTGCTCAAACCGAACAGAAATAGACGTTCCAGGCATTCTCATAAAAGTGCCAAGTCAACACGTGTGCTCAAACCGAACAGCAATAATGATAATATACAGTATTATGTGCTATGAAGTAAGTTAGGTTAATTTTACAAAACATTATATAATTTTCTTTAACGGCCTTATAAAAGTTAAAAAAGGCAGATATATAATATATATTAACAGTTTAGGCCTCCATACTACTGTTGTAGCAATTACTTCTAAATGACCATTCAGCAGGGGGTTTTTTATTACAAAGATTCCAATGAAATTTTTAGAAACAAAATCATGCCCTCAACTGTAGATTAAATGCTGGATGTTTAAAGAGTGATTTTTGATTAACAATTAGCTTAGTCGGTTAAATTCCAGTTTCATAAGCTTAAGGTTCTCAGTTCGATCTCAATCAGAGTCGTAACACATTTTGAGAGGGATTAGCTGATAACCACCGGCTGTTCGTTTGTCATTGAGCTATTAATTAATGACACTTTCTAAGGAATAGTCTGCCTCAATTTGTAACAGTGACTACATTCGCTCATTTACACTCATCACACTCATTCGAAATCCAAATTCGCCCATATCTTGACGATCGGCGTCTTATGAATAAATAAATAATTTTTTTTTTAAATAGATAAATAGGAATTAACAAATAAAAAATATAAAATAAATAAAATGGGAATATATTAATACATGTTTCCAGGTCTTATGAAATATTTTATAGTAAAAATAATAAACATAAATGTATTTTTGTACTTTATATGTGTATTGGGTAAATCTTTGCGTCAAGTTTCAGTTTGTTATGTTGCCCTAGAGTGCTACGTTACCTGGGGAGGACCACCCCCAGCAGGGACAGAAGTCATGGCGCTACGTCGGTGTGAACAGCAACAATGAGACTACGGAGTATCGAACATGAGTTGCCGACCAATCGCAGCTCGCGACGGTCGCATGCCAGTCTATCGACCTCCAAGGTGGCTCAAATAAAGCCTACTGTAGATACCCGTCTGATTTGTATCTGTTAGTTAAATTAAAACAAAAAATGACAATAAAAAGATACGATCATCATTGATACACATTTCTGGAGCAACGTGAATATAAAGCGATCTCACACTATTAAAATATATTTTTCTGAAAATCTCAGGCTGAATTAAATCTAAAATAATATGAAATTTAAATCAGGATATTTTAACTAAACCTTACAATAGACAAATGTTATGCATTATCTATAGGTTGACAATAAATTACTAATGTTACGGGAAGAAACGAGGAATATAACGGTACCAAGTTTCAAGCAATAATTTATATAAGCATTTACATGTGAACATCTCAATTTAATCAACTAAAAAACGTGAAATGAAATTTTTGAGCTGTGATAATTTTTTTTTTTTTTTTTTTTGACCAGCGTGAAACAGATTCGCAACTAACCAAAGCTAACCAACATTAATAGTGTGCGTGAGTGTTTAGGAGGGTTGAAATTTTTTTTTGTTTAGCAATTGTTTAGTTGGTTAAAATAAAGATATTTATATATTGTTGACGATGTCGTACAAATTCACTATCCAAGAGTAATAAATCATACAGCGTCCCAGAAAAATATTTACTTGAAATTTGTACAAATTGTTAAAGTGACCAGAATGGTTTGTCATATAATAACTCAACGACTGCAACATGTTATAAAAACCCCCAAGTTACAAAATTTAATTTCCAATATATGACATCTCGTATTAACAGCCAAAGCCTAATGGACAAAGATAATAACTAAACCAAGACTATTAATTTCTTTAATCCATCTTAAGTAACATTTTAGAAAGAAGATCAGGAACTGTTTAGTATAGCTTTTTTCGGACAATACCACTGTACTTTTAGTGTAAAGATAGTTCACTAAAATCTTTTCCTACATAAAATCATTCAAAACGTCACAAGGTCTGTAATTTCTTACACGTCCGATGTGCCACAAGTTGGTACTGACAGAACTAAGAGACAGGAGCTAAGGTAGAAATGTTGACCCTTCCTTCAACAATGGACTGCTTAATAAATATCCCATTGTCCGAATCTCAGCCCATTGTTTATTGTCAACTCTTAAGCTACTGACTAAGCGTATTCTAGGAAATGCTAAACAATTGTTCAAAACGCAAAAACATTAGCTACTCGATGTTCTAAATTGATAGTTGAAAAATGTTTTAACACTTGTTCAAAAGTAACTTATATACAATAATATCGTACTACATATTGCCTTTTACACACAAGCTTCCTGAGTGGAACTAAACAATAGTGGAAGCGTGGAGTCTCAGTAGTTCTAACTGCCATTTATAATTGTTTACACCAAGAATAAACTGATCTCTCAATCGTTCATCTAAACTCCCTCCAAAATCACAGTGTCCAGCAAGACAATGTAAAGTCTCAAATTGGTTAATAACTTCACCTTCGTACCTGAACTGCCGCGAAAAACTTACCCTTTGTGACAGTTGGGCCTTAGACTTTATGTAATATTTATTCAAAATATCGTGTACATCAGAGAAACAAATATTACTTACAGGAGTTGGTTGAACCGAGTCAAAAAGTATCTCGAAAGTTTGTGGTCCTAAATGCCCCAACAACATGTCTCGTTTCTTGTCTTCATTATTAGTGTCTTCATACACTTTTAAGCTGTACTTTTCGTCTGCGCCATTTGTTGTATCTATCTGTTTAACCAACCACCAACCTTACTGTAGTACGTTTTAATAACATATGTTTTGTTTTATTTACTTTTTTAATATGTTGTATTATTGAGTTAGTTCAACATACACAATGAGTGAATATTATTATGTTAATTTCGAAAGATTACAAATACCATTTCTACACATTTAAAAAGTGTTATTTATTTATTCGTTTAAATACCACTGTATGTATATGGGTGTATGATGGGGCCAACCCATAGTCTGAAAGCGTACTGTAAAATATCTTGGCGTGACTCTTAATTCTAGGCTTAATTGATAGGCACGCATCAAAGAAGTTTACTGAGGCAAAGCAGCTAGTGGACATGCTCTGCTCAACCCTCTCATTGGCTGGAAGTCGAAGCAGCCTGTTGGTGCTAAGCTGACCATTTTTCTGGCGACCGTCGAGGCTTGCATGATGTATGCCTGCACGGCTTGGTGGGCTCTCTGCAGCTGAACAAATAAAAAGAAGTTTCAGACTGTCCAGAATAAGTCCCTTAGGTACATGTCCCGACAACCTTGGTTCGTCTGGAATACAACTGTCCACAACGGCCTTCGAGTATCGACGCTGGCTGATTACGCGGTTGCAACGTCAACGTCTCAGAGGGTCTTAGAGAATGCTGCTGTATCCCACAAACCAGCCATTGTGGAAATAGTACGGAGGCATGGGCCTAAGGACTTCCACCTAAGGCCTGCAGCCGTCCTGGACGACGACCCATCCTGGAGGGTCCATAGATCGCACACATGCTCTGTAGCGTAGGCTGAGCAAAGCCTGTGCAATTTTGATTAATTAATCCTTTTTCCTGTTGCAGGAAGAGAGCCAGAGTCCTCACTTCGAATTACCGGCTATGCACTAACGCTATGTTTCAACTTCAAGTATTACTTCCCTGACAGTGGACTACGCCCGGAGGAAGCTGGATCGGCCATGCAGGAGCATGGCAGCAGGGCTGGCCTCTCTCCCTCGCGAGGTGAGGCTGGACCTGACGCTCTACAATTCTATAATATTGGCTGGAGTGTCAGATGGTGTTAGTGGATAAAAATCGCAAACTCCTAGCTGGACCTAATGTCTTTCAAAGAATTCCCACTAATATAAAAGAGAAAAGAAAACAAACTATGTCGTTCGTAAAAATATTTCTTCCTTCGGCTTAACTACGTTGGATACAAGGTACGATTGGTACGAGTTACATTTTGCTGATCTGCTTTACTTGATTTAGAGATCAGTGACTTACTTTTTTTATTGGTTAATTTAAATAAAGTTAAATAATATTGTATAAATAAAACAATATTAGAACATGTATTTCCATATAAATGTGGTAAAATAATCTAACAGCAAAGTATGACAGAGATGGTGTTTATTCATGGTGACAGTGTGGTGTGCCAAATATTGTAACATTTATGTAGGCTATAAGAGCCGGTGTAGGCGATCCGGTGGCCGAGCGGTCTAAAGACTTGATTTTTAGGAACCACAGATTCGTCAAGTGTGATCCGTCAATGCGTCAATTGCGCAATAGTCGACTACAGGCATAGGTATGCAGACGTTTTTCAAGACCATGCGACATTCACGGAAAGACAGTTTTTGGCTGCGTGATACGCAAGCCGCTGCCGCATCAGTTGCCTCCTGGTCAATCTGGTGCGTGAACGGAACGGAGTGACGCAAGGGGGAAATGAAGTTGAAGTATTTTACAAATGAAATAGATGAGACGTTCTTTGATTTATTTTGGTAAAACAAATTATTATATAATTTTAATATCATTTCTTTGATTATTCTTAGAATAACTTTGTTAGTAGTCTACGTCTTAAAACTGAAAAACTACTTACATATAGGCTAAGTAGTTTAATAAATTTCAACAAATTTTGCTTAGTATAAAAAATTTGAATTTTTAAATGGTATTCTCCTCCTAATAACAATGCAAAAGCACTATCTACATCCATTTTCACTACTGCAACTGAAGAGACTCAGACGTTCACTGTATTCCGCACCGGAATCACGCAGACTTAAACAGCATACCCACCATACGTTAATACGACTGCGCCAATTCCGCATTAGCAATCACGGATGATGTACCACGCATCCGTGGTTCTTAAAAATCATGGCTTAAGGCGATAGGACTTTGAGCCTGGATTAGAGATAGTGCTGGTTCGAATCCGGCCTAGACTGGAAAAGTTATCAGTAACTACTCTACTGGTTCGCCCCCTTACTCTGTCTTAATAAGTTCTTCTAAAATTTTGTAAGAAGGGTCGTAACATGAATGCTTGGGAAGAGTTATTTATTTTTAAAGAAAAATGTAAGGATCGTGATAAATTAATGAATGAACAGGTTAATTTTGATTCCGAAATAGTTTTTAATAATGTATTTTCAGCGAATAAAAGAAGAGAAGTAACAGACAATAGGAATTATCCAATAATATCACAGCAGCCGCCATTTTGACGATTCCAGCCAATGGGGTCACGTGATCATAGGCCTATAAATTGAGTTGTTGAACACCGTTTTCCATTCTTTTGTGAATCCCTCTGGTCTGAGGAAGGTGAGCGTGGTTCACCGAAATCGATCACCATAATATTTGTGCATTTTGTGCTTGTATTGTAGTATTTTTGTGCTTATATTGTAATAAATTTGTGTTGTGTGACGTTTACTTGTACTGTATATGTACCAACACGTATTATGCTAATTAAAAAAACTATTAATAAGTTCTTCGCACAGATCAATAGTCTATGAGGAATGGGCAGAGTAAGGTTAAGAAGGAGATCGGCCTCTCTTTAAAATAGACTACAAGATGTGTATATAAAAAAACCACTAAATATACCTACTATAAAGACATTAATTCAATAACTACAGATTTTCTAAAGCAATAATTGATTTACGGTCTATATATTAATTCGTTTGCGGATGACACTGCTTTATGCTATGTGAAAGATAATTGGAATGACATTGAGGAAGCTATGAATTTCGACTTTCAAGCACTACAGTGGTGGTTCTCTGACAACCATATGTTGTTAAGTCCGGAAAAAACAAAATTTATCAATTTCAGTTTAAGACAAAGAGTCTTCTTTACAAATGAAATTATATACAATTGTACAAAATGCATATGTAGTAAGACATGCTGTACGGAGTGTGCTGTTATTGGGCAGGCAGACAATATTAAATATTTGGGAATTTTTCTTGATGAAGAGCTTAATTGGAAAGTGCATGTTCAAGATTTAAAAAATAAACTTAATAAAACGTTAAGATATTTTTATTTCTTAAAAAATATCTGTAGTGAACAAACATTGAGAGTAATATATTTTTCCCTTGTACATAGTAGAATAGATTACGGGCTCTTTTGCTGGGGTGGGACTTATGAATCAAATATTAGGCACATATTTATACAAGAAAAAAGTTTATTCGAATAATTTGTAAGAAAGCAACAATGGAAGCATCATATCATTTATTTTTAAAACAACAGATTTTACCATTAAAATATATGTTTGTTCATAAAGTTTTAAAAATGTACTATGTAATGAAGAGAAATTTGCCTGAAATTGTCGAAATACATAAAGTTAAGTTAAGAAAAAAGGATGTATTTATGGTTCCCAAACCAAATCTCACTTTCTATACAAAAAGTTATTTATTTCTGGGACCAAAAATGTTTAACTCAATACCAATTGTTCTGCAAAATTTGAAAAATATAAAATTATTTTCCAACAAAGTAAAAAATTGGTTATTAAAGCAAAGAAGTATAGATTACCTTGTAAATATTCAAGTTTAAAGCAATACACTTTCAAACATATTTTTATTATTCATTTATAATCGTATAAATTTTAATACCTTGTAAATACTTATTCACTGTATCATATATTTATTTCAGATAACATAGTAAAGTATACATATTTGGTTAGTCATAAATTGTTTCGTTTTTATTTTGTTCCTATTATTGTATTATATAGCTATACTGTTAGGGTTAGGATAACATTAAATTTAGAGTTAAGGTTTAAGCTATAAGCTATTTATGTTTTTATATTAGTGTTTATATTTTGAAGAATTGGGATTTTTTATTTTAAATTAATATTATTTGCTCATGCGCATATTAAGATTTATTTGAAAAGAAGGAACCTCTTAAACAGGCATTGCCTTAGGAGGTCCTAGTATTTTCTTGAAATATGTAATTTATGAGAGGTTTTGTTCTAGTAGTATAAGTTTTATTTTGTTAACAGAGAATTAAGAAGAAACCTTTTTATGTTTAAATGTAATTATATGTATTTTATGTATATATTTCGAGAAAATAAATATATTCTTATTCTTATTCTCGTTTTTATATTATTTTAGATTCATCTAATTTAAAAACAGTAATGATAACTCGTTACTAATGTTTAAAATGCTGTCTGTGGTGGAGTAAAAAATGCTATATTATATATTTATAATTATCTAAGGGTGTAACTTCGAAACTAATGTACTGTATTTTATTTCCTAACCGGTAACAAAGACAGGCAAATTCGATTATGGCAGTGGCGCGGTGACATTCCTTTTTAAAATTTGAAGCCATGGAAAGATGGGAAGGAATAATGTATGAATGGGAACAACACACCACAAGTGTACATTTTTTATAGTTTATCTACTGAACGACCCGCCTTGACATGAGCGCGTTTAGCGGTATTTGAATGAAGCTCTGACGCGCGGTGTTGCTAAGAGCTAAGGCTAGGCGCGCACTAGACCGACCACGACCACGACCAATACCCCGACCAGTCGCATGCGGCCAGTTTTATAATAGAAGTAAGTGGAACGGCGCGCACTAGTCTTCATACTGACGTAGTTCTCCATAAAATGTTGCAAACTGCCCTCTCATAGACCTGACAGCCAACATCGGATGCACTCAGTATCGCTTTGTTCTTCGCCTAACGTACCTACGATACAGATGCACAACAACTGCCAACTCTTCAACGTCCATCTTGTACTGAATTCAACTACT
The DNA here is from genome assembly GCA_035578905.1 of Stictocephala bisonia. NCBI lineage: Eukaryota > Metazoa > Arthropoda > Insecta > Hemiptera > Membracidae > Stictocephala > Stictocephala bisonia. Next base: position 991,438 of record JAQJVL010000336.1, on the reverse strand, counting down.
AGCTTGACATTCGTTGTCGTTGTCGTGGTCGTGGTCGGGGCTCAACCGCATGTCTGTACGACCCGACCAGTCGGGGTATTTGTCGTGGTCGTGGTCGTGGTCGGTCTAGTGCGCGCCTAGCCTAACGCGCACTTGCTTGACCACGACCACGACTCCGACCGGTCGAGCCCGACCAAACTTTACATGGGATCAAATGGAACGTCGCGCACTAGGCGAGGTCCGACACGACAGTTGAGGTCTGGTCGTCCAACCAGAGACAGTAGAGTTTGGGCGGCCCCGACCAATAATAACATAGACTGATATGACGTGACGCGCACTGCATACGGCTAGGCGCGCACTAGACCGACCACGACCACGACAAATACCCCGACTGGTCGGGTCGAACAGACATGCGGTTAAGCCCCGACCACGACCACGACAACGACAACGAATGTCAAGCTAGTAGTTGAATTCAGTACAAGATGGACGTTGAAGAGTTGGCAGTTGTTGTGCATCTGTATCGTAGGTACGTTAGGCGAAGAAGAAAGCGATACTGAGTGCATCCGATGTTGGCTGTCAGGTCTATGAGAGGGCAGTTTGCAACATTTCATGGAGAACTACGTCAGTATGAAGAACGGTTTTTCAATTACACAAGAATGTCGGTTAACAGCTTTGATGAGTTGCATAGAAAAGTTGCCGGTGACATCAGGGGACAAGAAACTTTAATGAGACAGTGTATAGGAACACTGTGTAATAAGTCAGCTGTGACATTATTAGTTAGTTACCAATCCAAACGAAACAACAGGTGTACACTGCTCGCTTGACAACTCAGTACTGGTCGGGTCGGGGGTATTGTCGGATGCAGTGCGCGGCGCGCCATTGTGATCTATGTTATTTTTGGCTGCAGTCGTGTCGTGGTCGGACCCAAGTCGGCCCGACCAAACTCCAGAGATTCTGGTCGTCCGACCAGGGTCCGACCGCTGCGTCGTGGTCGGACTAGTGCGCGCCGTTCCACTTACTTCTATTATAAAACTGGCCGCATGCGACTGGTCGGGGTATTGGTCGTGGTCGTGGTCGGTCTAGTGCGCGCCTAGCCTACGGTAGCAACCCCGACCCGACTCCGACTACTAGTGTGCCTGAGTAGTTTTGAACCATTTACATACTATGGCAGTTTTTAACACTGCCATATTAATTTTTGCGGTTAAAGACCGGCCATCTTTAGGTAATTTATCGTTAGATGATTGTTCAAATAGAATGTCAAAGAAGGAAATGTGGCAGGAGATTACGATGACATTTGTAGACAGTGAGTGCAGCACATTAAAGGAGCAAGCTAATTCATGTAAATACAATTTTATTGTTTTTTACGTCATTTTTGCTTTGTTACTGCTTCAAAACCATTACTTATATTTATGAATATATGATTAAACAATGAAGGATATCTGTCAAACACATCGGGGTCATTATGTTTGCATGACTCAGAATAAACATAATAGTTTTGTTACACCTTAACTTAACGTATTAACGAAGGTAGTTGTAAGCTCAATATCTACTTACTAAACTAATTTCCAAACAAAATAGTGTTTAGACAAGTAAATAAAATAATTGTACTAGGAATAGTAATAGGATTCGATGGAACCATTTTCCATTCTTTTGTGAATCCCTCTGATCTGAGGAAAGTGAACGTGGTTCACCGAAATCAATCACCATACTATTTGTGCATTTTGTACTTGTATTGTAATATATTTGTGTATTTTGTACTTATATTGTAATAAAAAACTCAATTATCTAATCATTTTTAAATAAAATAAGTTATTCTCAGATAAACCAATCGGTTTTAGACCAAAACGTAGTACAAGCAAAGCTGTTTTAGGGTTGACAAGTCAAGTTATTAACTATGTTGGAAACTAATTAGCTGTACCGGTAGCTTTTTAGATCATTTGACATGAGCAAAGCATTCGACACTGTCCATCATAAATTGTGCCGCAGTGGCTACATCCTAGGCCCCTTGCTGTTTAACATTTACATAAATGACCTTCCCTCAAACATCGATAGTTCAAACAGGGAGGGCTTCTTATTTGCCGATGACCTTGGATTAAAAATAAAAACTAATACAGAGTTAGAGCTAAAGAAAGTAACTGAAGATAGTACAACTCTGACCAACGATTGGTGTTCAGCCAATAACCTCTCTTTGAACTTGAATAAGATTAGTGATATTATATTTAGTTTTAGTAATAGAAACACTGATAATGTTAGTAATGGTTCTCTTAAGTTCTTAGGTATAAATTTAGATACAAGTTTAAGTTAGTATGTACACACTGATGTAATAACTAAGAAAATGTCAAAAGGGTTATACTTATTGCGTAGGTTAACAAGTGCTCCAGAAACTGAAGTTTTACTCAATGTTTATTACGCTCAGATACAGTCATTACTATCCTAAGGGGTATCTTTGTGGGGTATCAGTCCAAAGCCTCTAGATGTATTTAAACTTCAGAAAAGGGGCATTAGGATAATTTGTAATGTACCCCAGAGAAGCCACTGTCGCATTTATTCATTAGGCTAATACTACTGTCCTTTTCTTCTCGGTATATCTGGTCTCTTTTAGTACAAGTCCATTATAATCTGGATAAGTTTGAATTTAATAATGAAACACATGCCTGCAATACAATAAACAACAGTTATATACGAACTCAACAATAAGTCACAACAATACAGTAAGTCACAAAAGAATTGGTGTTATACGTCTGCAAAATCAAACGATGCACTATCTAAACACATTAAAGATCTCACACTCACCAATTTTGAAGCTAAACTTAAGTATGTCCTGGTTTTAGAATGTCTGTACAACGTTAATGAGTTTTAGGATATTGATTTTGAAAAATATTGTGCTTAACTTAATGTCTTCAACAACTACTATTTTCTTTAGGGTAACATTTTGATAGTATATTTGATAGAATAGGACATTTTGTTTGATTTTTTATATTTTTTTTAGAAGTGTTGGTTTTAGTTTTAATTTTTTTTTTTTTTTTTACTAAGCCTCTTTGCACTTTTTGTTTAGTGTTTAATAGTTTTACACACAGTTTAGTTCTAAAACGATTGAACATTGTTCACTTAACATAATAGTCATAATGTGTAGAAAGATAGTTAGTACATTAGCATGTAAGTTGTTTTAATACCTATGCAAGGCTTTTTTATATTTTTAGTCTGTAAATAGCTTAGGCCTATAAGAAAGTAAAATGTCAATCTGTATATAGTTAGTTAGTTAGTCAAGTTATTTGTACATAAAATTGACAATTGTCCATACATTGTTCACCATTGTTATGACAATAAAGCTTCTGATTTGATAAAAAACCCTCATGTGTTAAAGAGCGGTCAAATTTGTATATATATCAAATTTGTCAAATAGCTTTAGAACAGACCTACAACGTAGTAGCAATGAATACAAACTCTATAGAGTTTGTATTCATTGGTAGTAGATGACGCCGGGTTTATACTACCGACTATCCCATGTGGTTTGTGATGCCTACCGACTATGGCCGAAAGCAAAAACCGCACTCATTGTTTCTCACCGTATGGTACACGTCACTAGTACACATAGATGAAGACGCCTGCATCCGACTTATTCAGTTCAGTTAAAGGCAATAAATATATGCCGAGTGATAATGGAAGTTGAATAGGCAATGCAGTGCATTTTATATATACGGATTGATCGTAACTGGAAGATAGTTTTGGACTTATCCATTTTAAGTATTATACTGTGGTAGGATTTTAAGTGGGCAGTTTTACTGGCACAGAAGTTGCAGTCAGCAGATCAACAAAACAAAAATAGCAGACGACAAAGCACAATTTGGTTGCAGTGGTGGTCTGCCTAGCTACCGACTGCGTTAAATAAAACTAGCGTTAGTTCCTCGGTCCAGTGTAACGGGCTATATATTCCCTTGTCCCACTGTTGTTACGTCGATATCGCTAAAAATTCCGATCGTTAAAAAAAACGCCATGTGTCTCCACCCTAAGTGTTTTGAGTTATAGTCCAACCGGTCTACCTTTGCCTTTGAGGTTTGCAAGCAAAACTGAAGAATCGACATAGGCAACGTCGCACGCCAGACCGCCTCAGCCTTCCCCTAATTTTACATCCGATGACTAACGACTGGGAAGAATGTAGGAAGGTACAAATTAATTTTTTTAGTATGAATTAAATACTTTTTAGTGTTTAACTGGGAAGTAATTTGATTAATGTTTATAAATATAAAAAAACGAAGTAAATCGGATAATTTCAACTTATAAAAACTATCAGGCCGTTGTGATTCATCTAGACCGGAAACAAATTAGTCCTGGGTAGTAATGGGACTACCTATTCTCTTGAATAGGAACCTTGGCCTGTTATTTTAAGTGAACAGTGATAACAGTTCCTGCTCACTTGCAAGACCTTGTAATGTTGTAATTACACTCTTTCCGCTCCGGCCGTGATTTGAACGTCAGAGGCCTACCGCCTACTACACCAATCGTGACGCTTCTACGTTATGTATTTGAGGTGATTCCATGATATCATTAAACAAGATATAAACTGAGAGCAATTTAGAAACTTTAAATAACCATTTTATATAAAATTATTTGTATTGATTTCGAGTCTAAGTTAACAAATATCAAAAAAATGTTGTAGTGCTCTTTCAATTACTTATTGAAAATATTTCATTAGAAATATTTGGAGGAGAACTTACACAGATAAGTAAATCTTACTTAAACACATCTTCAGTTAAAATAAATAGTGAACCAAATTTAGTTAGTTACAATAAACTGTATTAAATTATTTCAACTAAATATTTAAAAATTCACTTTCTCATATTTAAACTATATATTTATTATTAAAGTTAACAGCGTTATTCTTAGCACTATTTCTAAATACTTAAGTTGAAGCGTATTTTGGTATAATTAGTAACCTAAATTACAAGTAACAATATTAATGCAAAAATAAAATACTTTAACTTACTTTTATATGTATACACATGTGTATAAAATCAATTTTTAGACTCATATATTTCTATGGAGCATCCTAAAAACATAAATCTAGATTACACAACGGGATCTCTTTTTAAACAAACCAAAACCACCTTCCAACGCTTATGGACACAGATAATGGCACACTTCTCGTTCTGCTGGCCAACATTTCAATAAATATTTACTGTACCTACCCCATTTCATATTTCATTTTCCACTTTTTATTCTTAGTTAATTTAGTACTAAATTAAAAATAATGAACCAAGCTGAGTTCCAAAGAATAATTTCAGAATACTGTACATACATTCACCTGATTTTTATTTAACATAAATACCAACAGTATTTGACACAGTTTTACCTTTTGTAGTTTGTAAATTTTGTACAAAGGAAATTACATAATAATTAAAACCTACTCTTAAGATCACTGCCAAAAAAATTTGCTGAATCGTTGTGAGAAAAGAATTGTCTGATAAACGAATCATTTCAAATATAGGGCTACACTTCTATATAACATATTGAAAAATTGAACATAATTTCAGGGGAAAATAATACTTAATAAGAACAAAAAATGAATAAAACTTAATAAATATAACAATGTTGGTCTATTTTGTAAGTCTTTCCACGGTGGCCTTTGCGCGTGCGTGACTGAGGGGCGTAGTTCATAATAATACCGACACAGTTCTTTTAGGACATGCCAATTTCCCAAGTATCTTTGTTACGATTTAATAGGGCAATAGCTCATACGAAGGCTTCTTTCACATAACACGATTTTGTTCGTACGAAAAGATTTAGTACTAGTTTTTCCGTTGTTGGTTGGTTTTCACACTACTTTCACACTACATTATTTTTAGTTTTGTTAAAAAATACGTTTTACATTGAAATATATTCTAAAATATAAGAGTGATATCACCAGCCTTTAATCTTCAACAAGTTGAATTAGTTTTTAATTGTAATTAATGAACGGACGGGTTTTAATATATTACAAGTGTACAATATTTAATTTTAAACATTAGAAACTACCCTTTTGGTGGGAATTGTAAATTATAAAAAGAATAACTTGTATAGTACGAATGGCATATTTTTATGCTTTGTTGTAAATCATTCATAGACAGGGCCGGACTTCCCAATGGGCTTGGGCCTATGGGAGCAAGCTCCCAGAGGGTGCACGACCGAGAGAAAAACGTTTTTAAAAATATCTAGAAATATAAATAAATAGCTGTAACTTAACAGAATTGTTTAATTGGTTTAAAAATCAGTCTAATAAAGTATTCTGAGTTTGAAGTTCATTGGAACAAATAATTGTTGGTAAAGTTAAACTATTTTTCAACACTATGCATCAACTTCGTTACAACATTGATCTCAAACACGGGAGAACTGGCTGTAGGGATGCCGTCGAGCGGTTACGCATGGTGCTGCCACTGCCAGCTCTATACAACTCCCATGTTCCTCGGTAAACGTCTTAGTGACGTCAAATAACTACAGCTTGCTCCGTGATCCCTCGTGGCACTGGCTGTTCTCATTCTTTCGATTCTTCTGATTCAATTTCTCCGTGCTATTTTCTCAATGTTACCTGCTCTAGAGGTTTTATAAAATATAATCAAAATATTTGTATAAAAGATGTTTGAACATAATAAAACTGTTGTTAGTTACATTCTTGTTAAATAATTTAAAATAAACGAATTGTTTTGTTAAATTTAAGTGTATTTGTTTTCTTGCTACAATTTATTTTGCATATATTAGTTTATTCAAACCTTTAAAAGTGACCTATATACCTTGGATTATGTATAATTAGTACAAAATAAGCTATCCATGACTGAATCATGATAATAATTAATTTTCTATTACCATACTGCTACAATGGTTTTGCTGCAACTAATACTATTAACTACCTTTTTGATACAATATCTTTACATTTTTTAGGCCTCCGTAAGTACTGAGACAAGAACGAATCCTTTTTCTGTAAAACCAATGAATACACATCTAAAAGAAGCGATAAGCTAATGATAAAAAGACAATCTACTTATTTATAATTTTGCTATCTTGGCGCGGCTGCTGCTAGGTTGAGGAGATTGTTCGCGGCAGCTTAGAGTGAGAGGAAAGATTGCAAATTTCTATGAGAATGAGAGAGAAAGCAAGGCAACGCTGCGTATTGGCAGCAGCACTAAACTCTTTTCGTCGTCTACAAGAAGTCTGACAATTTGTCAAACGATTTGGGATACGGCTATCTTATAGATATTGATCAAATCTAATACATATTGACTACGCTTCATACATCAATACATTAATCTGATTATGATACAATCAGCAAAATATATACTTTCTCAAGAAGTAATAAGTAGGCCTACTAGGCTTGGCAACCATATTAAGCCTAGCACCTGAAGGGGGGTCCGGACCCCCTGGACCCCTCTCTGGCTACGTCCCTGGTGATGGTCTGGATGCGACGTTGCCTAAGTCGATTTTCCAGTTTAGCTCGCAAACCTCAGAGGTAGTTAGAACGCCTGGACTATAGTCGTGGGACAAGAATGAGCCAAACGCTCAAGATATACATGTTGTGATTTTCTCAGAGGTAAAGTTAAGGAGGGTATACACGCAACGTCTCATTGTACGTTTCATATTAAAGGTTCTTTTGTGTTCACACGGAAACGTCTGTTCGGCCAACATTTCGGTTTTGTTTACATTATAGTTCTAGAATGGAAGAAGCGCTCATATTATTCCCAACTATTGACTCTCGTTCGTGTCACTATAATCCTTGTTTTTTTTATATGCCAAAAACAAGAACATTCTTACAGAGCTTATAAAAATATGTAAGAAATTAACGAGTTTATAGTCGTAGGTCTGTTGATATACATTTTCGAGATACTTTTTTTTAAATAAAGGAAACTAAATAACTTTGTTAGATCGAAAATCTCTTGATCTTAGCAACCTTAAAAAATAAATAAAAACAAATAGAATAGGACAGGAAAGTTAGTACTGTATGATTCCTATTTCTGGTGATGTGACAAACAAGGAAAAGTGTTCACACCCTCCATCTTATAGTACCCTCCATCTTATAGTTGCAGTTTTCACAAAACAATTCAGGCTTTGTCTGTTCATATCCGTCTTTCGTTTTCATTCCGTTTCGACAAAACGTACATTTTGCTGTATACACGCTACGTTTTAGCTGATAGGATTTGTCCTTGCCAACTAAACGTACAATAAGACGTTGCGTGTAAACTCCCCTTTAGAGTTGGTTTAGAATAGTAGGTACTAGGTATATTATACTGTGATATAAACACTCGTATTGACGTATTGTATTTATGATTATAGTTGGCAAGTCGTAGGTAGGCCTCATCCAAGGTTCCTATAGAAGAGGTTGTCTCCTACAAGTTCGCATCCATATCGTGCATGTAGCAACTACGCTATAGGGAGGCCTCAGCTGTTTTTTCTACCTTCATTGCGGTAAACAAAACGCAACAATGTATAATATTCGTATTCTCGATGACAGTACAGTCCGCGTTGTTATTTATTTGACGTGACCGATTTTAATATTGATATAATTTAGTATTTACTAAGTAAGTATATCTCAGCAACATATGAAAAAGATAATTTTCGGCTTTAAAATAACATTAAAATACCGTAAATTAAATAGTTCTAAAATACTCTTAAGAACAATACAGTAATGATTTTTAGTATGATGTTTTAATTGTTGGCTGGAGATACTTACTCTGTGGCTGGAGGTTTCTCTCTGACGTCACAACTCGGCTTATGTAGACCATATGAGAATGAGACAACCTGTTGTATAGGAACCTTGGGCCTCAGAGGGAATCATAGCAATTACAAAAAAAATCAAAACAACTATGTATTCTCTACTGTACTCAGCTGTTTCTTGGCACTAAATAATCTTCTCAAACCAAAAGCAAAAGCCACGGTTGTAATCTATATACACGTACAGAGCGATATTCCATGTCCGATACACTAACTTAATGATTAATCACAGCCAATTCCTACTGTGATTTGATTGTCATGTCATTCGGCAACTAACATAAACTGTTCATTGCTTAGACGGCAAAGTTCATTCCTTTCCAAGCATGAATTCTTTAAATTAACAACAGTAATAATAATTACTGAATTGAATTAACATTAATATGTGTGCAGTGTATGAGATATGGAGTTATATCAACTGTCATTAATTTATCTAATTTTGGTAAGTGTAGTCCTCTTTCTAACTATTATATTTATTGTATGGATAATGTCATACATATTTTATAAAGGTCTGCTTAATTAATTTGATTTTAAGGCTTAGGCCTGTCAAGTTATTTTAAAGACAATACAGCCAGGTTTTTTCGAATTTTTCGGTAAAATATGTGATTTCCGCGGAATAATAAGTACAGCACATACTCTCCATTTCAAAAGTAGGTAATTATGCACTTTCTTACCAACTCGGAAAATATGATTTCTTATTGAAAAAGTGGTAAAATATAAGTTTAGGCTAGGCCTACATCTCTTGAGGAGGTTGATTTCATCTGTGGAAAACTCGTTTTTTACAGAAAAATCGAAAAACTAGTTTTTTATCTGATAGTGAAAAAAACCAACTTTTTGAAATGGTTACTTTTTAATAACTGATTTAATTTCACACGTTTTTAATGCTGAACACAAACATATCATTGGTTTTGCAGGAAAGTTATTTTTTAGCCTGAAAAATGCATTTTTACTGACATAACCTAACTTATCCTAGTTGTCTATTTACTTAACAAACATTCGTAATATGTGTTAAGTTTGAGTGTTTCCCTCCATGATGACCTGCCGGCCATCACTCCAGTGTGAATATAGGTGAATTTGGTTTTTGTAATTAATAGTTAATAATAGATTCTTTTGTGAACCTCTGGCCTGAGGAAGGTGAGCGTGGTTCACTGAAATCGATCACCATAATATTTGTGCATTTTGTATTTGTGTTGTGTGACGTTTACTTGTACTGTATAGTAGTTATTGTTTAAAATAATAGCATAATGGCCAATAATCGTGTTTCGCTGCATAAGTAGTTTTTCCATTATATCTCGAGAAATAATTGTAGACAATAGTTTTCAAATTTGTATTCAGCGCAAAAAAAATCAAATAAAAAAGATGATTAAAATACCATTTAAATTAACAGAAATATGACAGAAATACTAAAAGTTGTGACATTAGTTTTTTCAAACTTTTCAGTTAAATAGGCCCTATGTGATTTCCGCGGAATAAAAAGCATATCTCGTGAAAATGCAGCCAATTCTAGACCCATTTTAAGTAAAATTTTCCAATTTTGTTTGGTGGCAAGAAACTGCATAAATACCCAAAATTATGTAGACCCGAGTTTACAAAGACACTGACCAAGATGAATAATGATAATTACATGATTATTTTTTATATTATAGGCCTAGTGAATTTACCTGTGCAATACCAATGTTTGTGTGTGGGCGGACGGGTGGGTCAATACCGATGTTCGTATATGGGCGGCCGGGTGGGTCAATACCAATATTCGTGTATGGGCAGGCAGGTGGGTCAATACCAATGTTTGTGTGTGGGCGGGCGGGTGGGTTAATACCAATGTTTGTGGGTGGGTGGGTCAGTACCAATGTTGTGTGTGGGCGGGCGTGTGGGTCAATTCCAATGTTTGTGTGTGGGCAGGCGGGTGGGTCAGTACCACTGTTCGTGTATGGGTGGATGGGTGGGTCAATACCAATGTTTGTGTGTGGGCGGGCGGGTGGGTCAATACCAATGTTTGTGTGTGGGCGGGCGAGTGGGTCAATACGCATTCAAGTACTTCAACGTGACGTTGATGTACTGCTACCAACTGCCGTTCAAATAACAGTGCAAAGTAACAGTGTATGATCTGTACCCATGCATGTACCGTAGTGATGGCGCATATAAATCTTACGTTTCCGCCTATTCATACCTCGGGCATTTGTAAATTATTAACTTACAATTAATAAATTGTATAAATTATTAACTTAATCATTATCACTGTACGTCTATGGGTGGGCGGATGGGTCAATACCACTGTACGTGTATGGGTGGGCGGATGGATCAATACCACAGTACGTGTATGGGTGGGCGGATGGGTCAATACCACTGTACGTGTAATGGTGGGCGGATGGGTCAATACCACTGTACGTGTAAGGGTGGGCAGATGGGTCAATACTACTGTACGTGTATGGGTAGGCGGGTAGGTCAATACCACTGTACGTGTATGGGTGAGTGGGCGGGTCATTATCATTGTATGGGCGTTGAACCATGCCTGTCATAATTCATTAATATGACTATAAATATTACTATAACTTGATGTATATTTCAGCCAATGATAATGAGGAACTTAGACAGCTGAACATATTATTTATCAGCACAATACACAAGATGACAGTTTGTAAATTATGGCTTAGGCTATGTTGCAAGTTTGAAGTTATGAAACTATATCCACTAGAATACTGCACTAAACATATATGTATCCAACAATAGTGGTAAACTAGCACAACTTTATACTTCCATATAACATAAACTAGCACAATGCACAAAATACACTTTAATTAAACATAAATTATATTTGTAACTGGCACAGTATAGCACACACGTCCACTTTCCGCTGAGTCAACATAACAACTGACAAATATATTTAGTTTATTTAGAAAAATAACGCAGCTATTTTAAATCACTGATATTTTATTTATAATGTTTCTGATTTTTTTTAAGAATGAAGCTAATGGTCAACTTCTAAATTCAGTGAGTGGAGAGGTTTCAAGTGGAAACTTTACCTACTATAGTTTGATGTATGAAGGCCCCATCACACTATATCTTCATTCTAGGTTTGTATAAAAACACACATTTAGCATTAATATTAAGTTTTCATTATTCATTGCAGTAGTATTATTAATCATGTTTCAATATTGCCAAACTTTGAGTGGTTATCTCCATTGAAAATAATTTGAGACTAGTTGCAGTTAACGGAACCCAAACCTTTTTCTTTATATTTGTCATGTTAACCAACTGGTTAAGCTGGAAACTAGGTTAGTCAGAACTGAAATACATAAAGACTGCTGTATTAAGTAGTACTATTATTGTTTGATCACAATTTTATAATATGGGCTATAAACTGTTGAACGGAAAAAATCAGCAAATACTCAGCCCTAAAATTTGTAGGTGCCAATAAAGAAGTATAATGAACAGCACATTTTTGTACTGATTAATCTAAATGGCCATTACGGTTGATTAATGTATTCATATTTAAAAAAAAGGTTAGTGACTGCTTTGAATGATGGTTTGGACTGAATTGATGTAACCGTGGTTTGGTTCGTGTGGACTAAGTAACGCAAAATTTATCGCAATTTTTACAAACATGACTCTGTAAATGATGGTATTTTATTTGTTACTATTCAGATTATTGTTCGATGTAATCCATTGGATGGATTTAGTTATTACTTATAACATTGATCTTCCTGTGGGACATTTGATTGGTCTACAGACCTGAAATTGATATCCCAGTAATTGATATTAGAATCAAGTTGGATTGCTGAGGTAAGAACACTTTAGTTTATTAATAATTACAAGCAATGCAACTACAAAAATAATGATTCCAGGTTTCAGCTAAAAATCAGTATTGTAAACAAACTTTAACTTAAGCAAGCTGCAATTATTTTTTTCCTTATATCCATTACTGAAGAGGTGGTCATGGGCTTGACAATGTTGATGAGGTCATGAGCAGAAGAGGTTCGAGCTTTTGTCAGCCCCATTCAGAAAACTCCCACAAGTTCTTTTCCCCCATTATTAACTCTATGATTTTTAACTGGATTACAATGAACCTCTATTACATTACAGTTTTTATATGTAACTACGGAACAGCTATTTTACAATTGTATTGTTCATTTAAAACTGCATTGATAACTTAAACTGGAACCAACACATTGATTATGTTTTAATAAAATATCTTCTGTACTATTTTTGCTCAGAAGAGTTGTTTCTCACTAATCCTAACACATTTAGAATGGTTTCCTTTGGTATAGTGTATCCTTATTTATCTTATGTTATTGTTTTGTGGGAAAGTTCTTATTCAATATATTTAAAAAGAGTATTTGTTCCAAAAAAATTTTATTGTAACTACTAACTATTTATGCATTATACATGTAACAGACAATTCTGTTGGTTAAAAAGAGATTTTAAAAATACCATTAAAAACACTGATTTCCAATCTTATTATAACAGAAATTAACTAGACTATCACAGGCATTTCAGGTGATTCAAACTTACTGAGAGAAGCCCATATATTAAGGGAGGTGCCTGTCAAAATGAGCTCTCTCCAATTATAAAATATCTCTAAGGTAAAATATTTGAAAAAGAAGTAAAAAAGTGGCTTATATTTTATGATTATGTATACGAGGTAAAGTCAAAAAATTCCCGGAATCAATGTCCAGAGACACACAGTGTTGTTGCCGATGAGAATTTCTTTGTCTATCAGTTAGAACTATTCCTGGTGGGGAGTAGTGCGAGTATCGCTCAGCTGCCATTGTTCCCCTGTGGAGAGAGCTTTTCGTGTATTTGCGTGTTTACATTGTCGCTTTTTGAACATTGATTTAAAGAATAGCTTAAACACATTAAATTTTGTATTTTACCTCAAAAGCCATATTCTGAGACACTTAAAATGTTCTAACATGCGTACGGAGTTGAAGCGATGAAGAAAAGCCAATTTTACAAATGGTACAAACATTTTTGTGAAGGTCGCATTAACATTGAAGACGGCTCTTGTAGTGGTAGCTTTTTGACTGCAATCACAGATGAGTGATAATATACATTGAGCGAGTTCGGCAAACTGTCCCATGCAAACTGAAGAATAACGATTGATAAAACCGTATATGAAGTAAATTTTTCAACACAAAAGTTCTTACGTACTTACGAGATGTCATTAGGAGTAAATGGCCTGAAAAATGAGCAGAAAACAATTGGATGTTGCTGCATGACAATACCCCTGCACATCAATCCCTCTAAATACATAACTACCACCTAGTCAAGAGCTCTGCATTACCATGCTAGAATACCCTCCTTACTCGCTTGGCCCAACGCCGGCCGATTTTATCCTGTTCACATAGTGAAAACAATTTGCAAGTGCTAAAGCTGTCAGAAAAAAATGTGATAAAAGTATTTAAATACCTTTTAAAAAGTAAGGGTCAGAAGTGTTTTGAACATCTAAATGATCGTAGGGACAAGTGTATTGTTGTAGGAAAATAGGTTTGTAAGTTTATATCTTTATCAATAAATATATTTCAATCTATTCTGGGAACTTTTTGACTATGCCTCGTATAATTATATTCATAATCATGTTCTTATAAGTTTATTTTATACTAGCCAATGGAAAGCATATATTATTCTAATCTATTATAGTTAACTATGATTGTAATTTTGTATAGATAAGTTTTGTAACTACTTGTAAGTGATATTATTTGTCTTAAATTGATAATTATTGGTTTATTAATTGTTTAAGTGCCTACTTTACATTTTACTTGTTCTTTTAATTATTACCTACAGTAATTTTATATGTCTAAGCTAAGATTGTATATGGAAAATGTTAGTGCACGTATTGTAACATGTTTCAAATGGAATTTGATTTGATTTTAGAACGTTCAGACTTTCTAAAATTTTGAAAAGACTGGTTATGTCAATAAATGATGTAGATAGTAAATACATTTGAATCAGTAGTATCTAAAACTGTATTTTAATATCTGCAGATGGCTTTGGCTGTATTAAGTTCATACCCTTTTTTATTTATTGCTTAAAGTTCTGGATATTCATGAATGTTTATTAATTTAATTATTGTATGTTCTGATTTGTACAGAAAGTTAACATGGAGCTTAATTTAAGCTCCAATAATCAAGATTAAAGGAATAAAATGGTCAAATTAATTTATTTTCCTGTTAATATTATTAATTATTGAATGATATATAGGCTAGACTAATGATGGAACTGTTCATTTCAGATCAGGAGATGCAGATCTGTATGTGTCACAGTACACAAGCAAGCCATCTTTTGAACCAGAAAACTATTGTTTGCAGTCATCTACTTGTGGATTGGATGTTGTTTATTTACCGAAAAGGTAACCACTACTAGTAGAATGTCTGTATTTAGTTTAGATTTAATCATAAACGGGTTCTAAATAAAAGAATTAATATTGTGTTAACATTTATCACTAAAGGATTACCACGATTAATATTTTAATCCTTTCTGTACTATTTTTTTTAACCAAGCATTAAGTGTCAATAGTTGGGAGTTGGGAATTATTGGCTTGGGAAGGAAGCGATCTGATTACTTTAGTGGTGTAAAACTGGTCAACATTTTGGTTATTGAGAAGTGTATGGGCAGAGACAGGTTTTTCAGGATTTTGAACTTTGCAATCATGTCTATGGCCATTCATGCATTTTCGAAGGGTTTCACTGGTAAGGCCGATATATTTGGGCAGGACAGTGCTGGTACTGGAGTTGATAAATTAAATTGGTGGAAAATCACAAGAGTGGTTTCTAGGTATCTTGTAGGTTAAGGAGGTAGTGGAGCTGGTTAGATGATGTGGCTAGGAGATGAATAGGGCAGGTTTTGCAAGATTTCTTGTTACAAGGATTAGAACCTGGTGGTTGCTGGTTTTTAGGACAGGTTGGGATCAGGTAACTTAGGATGAACCAGGATTTGGCGGAGGTTTTTGTTTTGTCTGAAAGTGACAGTAGGAGGTTTTTCAAGGAGATCTTTTAAGATGTTGAAGCTATCTTTCAGGATTTGGTTGTTTCTGTTGGTCATGGTGGTAATTAGTGACAAGGGGAAGCATTGGGAACTGCTTCTGGTTTGGGGTTGGTACTGGGACTGGGCTAAACCGATTTGGTTTTTAATAAGGTTGGTAGGGTAACCTCTCTTTTAGAATGCACTGACAAGTTGGTTATTGTATTTATTTAGGTTTTTGGGAGAGGAAATGATACGGGTGGCTAGGCTCTAGGGTAGGGAGCGTTTGGTGTTTTTCGGGTGACAGCTGGTATAGTGAAGGTATTGTTGTTTATTGGTAGGTGTGATGTGAATATCAGTTTGAAGGACACCATCC
Source organism: Stictocephala bisonia (assembly GCA_035578905.1). Taxonomy (NCBI): domain Eukaryota; kingdom Metazoa; phylum Arthropoda; class Insecta; order Hemiptera; family Membracidae; genus Stictocephala; species Stictocephala bisonia. The sequence goes on along the minus strand of JAQJVL010000336.1, from coordinate 975,393 downwards.
TCCTATCCAATTTCAACATCAAGGAAGACTATGCGTTCAGAAGAGGATTGTTAGGTGAAACTCAGGGATGAAAAGTTTTGAGTTATGTGTAACAACTAACAAGTGAGTGTTAAGGCAGTCAATAATAACAACTAATAAGTGTAATAAATTTACAAGTGATTGTAGGACAGTCAAGAGTAATATGTAACAACTAATGAGTGTTAGGTCTGTCAAGAGTAGTATAACTAACAAATGAGTGTTAGGGTTGTCAAGAGTAATGTGTAACAACTAACAGGTGAGTGTTAGGGTAATCAAGAATAACAACTAATAAGTCTAACAAATTAACAAGTAAGTGTACGACAGTCAAGACAACTAATAAGTGATATGTAACAACTAATAAGTGAGTGTTTGGGCAGTCAAGAGTAATGTGTAAAAACTAATAAGTGAGTGTTTGGGCAGTCAATAGTAATGTGTAACAACTAATAAGTGAGTGTAAGGCATACTTGGGAGAGTTAATGATGTTTTAAAAACTGAATTAAGTTAAAGATAGTACTCTAAAAAAGTAACTAATTGAAATTAAAAGTTAGGATGAATTGAAACTAACTGATTAAAGTTAAAGTATTAGAAAATTAACTGAAATTGAAAGTTAAAAGTTAGTTTTGGTGCAGTAAAATATACATAAACAAATACTTAACCTGTATGATCTTTTATTATTTATAATATCTTAGATAAATATGCCTATTTATAAAACATTATTATACAATAATATTAATTAAATATAGCAATCTCTACAGTAATTTTTGTTATATAACTGTCTGAAATCTTAAAAATTAAATATTTAATTTAATTTCTAAAATTGTTCCCAAAAACTGACTTAAGTCTTTGAAATTAAAGTTTTACATTTTCAAGCCATACTTTTTAAAGATGGTTATTGATTTTTTTAAAATCAATAACTATCTAATAAGAAATTCATGATAGCAAAACAATTTTTTTTAGTTAGTGCAGATAATAAGAAAAGCCATATAATATCTTGAAATGTTGACCCAGGTGGTTTTTATCAGACTGGAGATGATAAGGAGGTGTCACTGATAAGAAAGTATGGACTGATTAGTGGTAAACAAATACTGAACAAAATATACTCACTCTCTAAGTGAGTGAAAGCAGATCTATTCATACTATTTTTGATAAGCAATTACATTTATTAGATGTTTAAGAATTTGCCGTTCTGAGTGCATGTTTTATTATTACTGAAATAAGTTAATTCAAAATTATGGAAACTATCTAAATCATTAATAAAATACAAAACTAATTACCATTGATAATATTATTGATATTATTATTAAAGAAAGTATTATATTTTCTTTTCAACAGTGCCGATAGCAAAATAATGAAAACAGAACTAAATATAGCAATTGTTACTTGAAATGTGTCCTGCGATCTTGAAGATAGTTTATTCTGTTGCGTGGTGTCATATAATGGATTGATTTTACCAAGAGCCTAGTTTAAAATAAACATTTGAGGAAATGTTGGTTTAATTAACCATTTAAATAGTTTATTATGATTACTTTTGAACAGGACAATTTAGATTTTATGTAATTCTGTATGATCAGATAATCAAGTATTGACAGCATTAACGTCAAAATACAACTGATTTTCCTAATTAATTATACATATAGATGGGTAAACAGGTAAAATTACAGTATTAGAGTTTATGAAAGATAAAAAAGCTTAGGCCCAATATGTTGATTTAAAACAAGATAACTAAATGACTATCTCAACATTATCCCTAAACATAAACTAATCAATTGAAATGATCACCCCAGGGACAGGTCAATTCCACAACAATGGTATACCTGTTTGGTCCGCCTTTTTTATTTATAAGGCAGTAAAATGTGAGTAAAGGGGAGGGGGTGCGTCTTTAAAACAGTGACCTTGCTTGCCTGTGACAATTGGGGGATGAGGAAAACAATCTGTCTTTGACCTGAGTTTTAGATACTTTCTCCCCAGTCCACAATCCACGGACCAAATGGCACCTTTTATCACATTTGAAAAACTTACTGAGTTACTTTAACCGTTAGCCATATTTTCAACTAGTTAAAGTTAGAAATTAAACATTACCAAAACTAACAAATAAGTTAAGGTAACAGAAAAAGTAACGATTAAATTTAATTGTTAATTACTTTTAATCGTTAATCCCAAGTATGGTGTTAGGGCAGTTAAGAGTAATGTGTAAAAAATTAATAGTGAGTTTTAGGGCAGTCTAGAGTAATGTGTAACAATGTTAGGGCAGTCAAGAGTAATATGAAACAATGTTAGGGCAGTCAAGAGTAATATGTAACAATGTTAGGGCAGTCAAGAGTAATATGAAACAACTAATAAGTGAGTGTTTGGGCAGTCAAGAGTAATGTGTAACAACTAATAAGTGAGTGTTTGGGCAGTCAAGAGTAATGTGTAACAACTAATAAGTGAGTGTTTTGGCAGTCAAGAGTAATATGAAACAACTAATGAGTGAGTGTTTGGGAAGTCAAGAGTAATGTGTAACAACTAATAAGTGAGTGTTTTGGCAGTCTAGTACGTGTACTCAATGGCAATGTAAGTGTATGAGTGAGCGGGTGGGTCAATGCCAATGTACGTGTATGAGCGAGCGGGTAGGTCAATGCCAATGTACGTGTATGAGCGAGCGGGTGGGTCAATGCCAATGTTGGGCGGGTGGGTCAATGCCAATGTACGTTATGAGCGAGCGGGTGGGTCAATGCCAATGTACGTGTATGGGTGGGCGGGTGGGTCAATGCCAATGTACGTGTATGAGCGAGCGGGTGGGTCAATGCCAATGTACGTGTATGAGCGAGCGAGTGGGTCAATGCCAATGTACGTGTAATGTCAATGCCAATGTACGTGTATGAGTGAGTGGGTGGGTCAATGCCAATGTACGTGTATGGGCAGGCGGGTTGGTCAATGCCAATGTACGTGTATGAGGTAATTGGTAACCAATCAAATAGACTGTATAATCTAACTCATACTGTAAATTAGTATTTTGAAAGGTACAGAATGCTACTGTACGTGTACGACAGTCAAGACAACTAATAAGTGATATGTAACAACTAATAAGTGAGTGTTAGGGCAATCAAGAGTAATATGACACAACTAATAAGTGAGTGTTTGGGCAGTCAAGAGTAATGTGTAACAACTAATAAGTGAGTGTTTTGGCAGTCAAGAGTAATATGAAACAACTAATAAGTGAGTGTTTGGGCAGTCAAGAGTAATGTGTAACAACTAACAAGAGAGTGTCAGGGCAGCCAAGAGTAATGTGTAACAACTAACAAGAGAGTGTTAGGTCAGTCAATAGTAATGTGTAACAACTAACAAGAGAGTGTTAGGTAAGTCAAGAGTAATGTGAAACAACTAACAAGAGAGTGTCAGGGCAGCCAAGAGTAATGTGTAACAACTAACAAGAGAGTGTCAGGGCAGTCAAGAGTAATGTGAAACAACTAACAAGAGAGTGTCAGGGCAGCCAAGAGTAATGTGTAACAACTAACAAGAGAGTGTCAGGGCAGCCAAGAGTAATGTGTAACAACTAACAAGAGAGTGTCAGGGCAGTCAAGAGTAATGTGTAACAACCAACAAGAGAGTGTCAGGGCAGCCAAGAGTAATGTGTAACAACTAACAAGAGAGTGTCAGGGCAGTCAAGAGTAATGTGAAACAACTAACAAGAGAGTTTTAGGTCAGTCAATAGTAATGTGTAACAACTAACAAGAGAGTGTTAGGTAAGTCAAGAGTAATGTGTATCAACTAACAAGAGCGTTTTAGGTCAGTCAAGAGTAATGTGTAACAACTAACAAGAGAGTGTCAGGGCAGTCAAGAGTAATGTGTAACAACTAACAAGAGAGTTTTAGGTCAGTCAATAGTAATGTGTAACAACTAACAAGAGAGTGTTAGGTAAGTCAAGAGTAATGTGAAACAACTAACAAGAGAGTGTCAGGGCAGCCAAGAGTAATGTGTAACAATGTTAGGGCAGTCAAGAGTAATATGAAACAACTAATAAGTGAGTGTTTGGGCAGTCAAGAGTAATGTGTAACAACTAACAAGAGAGTTTTAGGTCAGTCAAGAGTAATGTGTAACAATGTTAGGGCAGTCAAGAGTAATATGAAACAACTAATAAGTGAGTGTTTGGGCAGTCAAGAGTAATATGAAACAACTAACAAGAGAGTGTTAGGTACGTCAAGAGTAATGTGTAACAACTAACAAGAGAGTTTTAGGTCAGTCAATAGTAATGTGTAACAACTAACAAGAGAGTGTTAGGTAAGTCAAGAGTAATATGAAACAACTAACAAGAGAGTGTTAGGTAAGTCAAGAGTAATGTGTAACAACTAACAAGAGAGTTTTAGGTCAGTCAAGAGTAATGTGTAACAACTAACAAGAGAGTTTTAGGTCAGTCAAGAGTAATGTGTAACAACTAACAAGAGAGTTTTAGGTCAGTCAAGAGTAATATGAAACAACTAACAAGAGAGTGTTAGGTAAGTCAAGAGTAATGTGTAACAACTAACAAGAGAGTTTTAGGTCAGTCAAGAGTAATGTGTAACAACTAACAAGAGAGTTTTAGGTCAGTCAAGAGTAATGTGTAACAACTAATAAGTGAGTGTTTGGGCAGTCAAGAGTAATGTGTAACAACTAATAAGTGAGTGTTTGGGCAGTCAGGAGTAATGTGTAACAACTAACAAGAGAGTTTTAGGTCAGTCAATAGTAATGTGTAACAACTAACAAGAGAGTGTTAGGTAAGTCAAGAGTAATGTGTAACAACTAACAAGAGAGTTTTAGGTCAGTCAAGAGTAATGTGTAACAACTAATAAGTGAGTGTTTGGGCAGTCAAGAGTAATGTGTAACAACTAATAAGTGAGTGTTTGGGCAGTCAAGAGTAATGTGTAACAACTAACAAGAGAGTTTTAGGTCAGTCAATAGTAATGTGTAACAACTAACAAGAGAGTGTTAGGTAAGTCAAGAGTAATATGAAACAACTAACAAGAGAGTGTTAGGTAAGTCAAGAGTAATGTGTAACAACTAACAAGAGAGTTTTAGGTCAGTCAATAGTAATGTGTAACAACTAACAAGAGAGTGTTAGGTAAGTCAAGAGTAATATGAAACAACTAACAAGAGAGTGTTAGGTAAGTCAAGAGTAATGTGTAACAACTAACAAGAGAGTTTTAGGTCAGTCAAGAGTAATGTGTAACAACTAACAAGAGAGTTTTAGGTCAGTCAAGAGTAATGTGTAACAACTAACAAGAGAGTTTTAGGTCAGTCAAGAGTAATATGAAACAACTAACAAGAGAGTGTTAGGTAAGTCAAGAGTAATGTGTAACAACTAACAAGAGAGTTTTAGGTCAGTCAAGAGTAATGTGTAACAACTAACAAGAGAGTTTTAGGTCAGTCAAGAGTAATGTGTAACAACTAATAAGTGAGTGTTTGGGCAGTCAAGAGTAATGTGTAACAACTAATAAGTGAGTGTTTGGGCAGTCAAGAGTAATGTGTAACAACTAACAAGAGAGTTTTAGGTCAGTCAAGAGTAATGTGTAACAACTTACAAGAGAGTGTTAGGTAAGTCAAGAGTAATATGAATAATGAATAATGATCTTTATTCACAACAGCTTGACAATTAAATGAACACAGAACTTAGGTGAATAATACTAACCACTGTTTCCAGTAATGTGGTTAGTGACCAAAAATAATAATTATAAAATAAATTAACAAATAATTCAGTCCAGTCTCTTCTAAGTATTACAGTCTTGTATATAATTAGAAAGGCATTCTGTAGCGTCAATTAAATTCAAGCTACTACTATATTAACAGTACTAGAAAATTAAACTAAAATTAATATTTTACAGTTCGTAAACTAATATTTTCTATAATTTACTCTAAGTTAAGGCCTGACTCAGACAACTTGTGTCATGTATAGTGTATAACCAGTTCTTTAGCTTGTGGCAGAATTCCTTATTGTTGTTGCTTTCTTTAATGTATAATGGTAATTTATTGAAATAATTTGGGCCTAAGTAATTAAAAGATTGTTTGAAGAACATTTTGTTTACTTTGGGTTTGATAAATAATCTATTCTTGTTACTTCTCATATCGTGATGAATTCTGGTTGAGCCTCTATTGCCACTTCGTATATATTTTAATGTTTTATAGATGAATAATTGTTGGATGGGTAAAATTTTTAATAAATAGAATAAAGGTAAAGAAGAGTCTCTTGCATTTGCTTTCAGGATTATTCGAATAAATTTATTTTGAATTGTTCTAATAGTATTTATTGTTGTTTTACAAGTTCCCCCCCAACAAATAATGCTGTATTGTATCCTTGAATGAATCAGACCATAGTACAGAGTTCGCAGTAAATTTACATCACAAAAATTTCTAAGAAAGTAAAATGTTCTTAAATTAAATCTAGTTTTATTTATCAAATCACAAATATGCTTTTTCCAGGAAATTTTGCAGTCTAAAGTTAACCCTAAATATTTAAAGGTGGGGACTTGCTCAACAGCACTACAGCCACACGACTCACCTTCACAATCAAATTTATGATAAACTATAGGGTTTGCGAATCTAAAGCCGGTCATGTGAAAGTTAACATATTTAGTTTTTTTTACATTAACATGCATTTTATTCTTGAAGCACCATGACCGCAAAATGTTCAAATCATCGTTAATACTCATTTGGAGATTTAATTCATTTTTGTTGGAGGATACAAGTGCAATATGAAACAACTAACAAGAGAGTGTTAGGTCAGTCAAGAGTAATGTGTATCAACTAACAAGAGAGTGTTTGGGCAGTCAAGAGTAATGTGTAACAACTAATAATTGAGTGTTAGGGCAGTCAAGAGTAATGTGTAACAAATTGACAAGTGAGTTTTAGGGAAGTCAAGAGTAATGCGTAACAGTTAACAGGCGAGTATTAGGGCTGTCAAGAGTAATGTGTAACAGTTAACAGGCGAGTAGTAGGGCTGTCAAGAGTGATGTGTAACAGTTAACAGGCGAGTAGTAGGGCAGTCAAGAGTAATGTGTAACAACTAACAAGTGAGTATTAAGGCAGTTAACAGTAATGTGTGACAACTAACAAGAGAAAGTTATGGCAGTAAGAGTAATGTGTAGTAATTAACAAGTGATTGTTTGGGCATTCCAGAGAATGGGAAAGGGGGGAAGTAGCTAAGGTAATATTGGCAAGCTGGATAAGTGAGCAATCATGATTAGTGTGTGAAGGATAGATTGAAGCAAACAATATCCTATTTTTAAAAAAAGTATATTTTTCCTGTTTCAGTTTTAAACGACCTGTTGGTATAGCAGTCTATGGACACCCATCGTATGAATTTAGTGAATACTATTTAGAAGTGGTTTATAGACAGTCTAGAGACGTCTTTGTTTTTGGAGAAGAAGGAGACGACATCGAAGAAGGAGAATACAAAGAAGGAAAAGAGTTTGTAGGAGGACAGAAGGAGGAAGAAGAAAACCAAGAAGCTTTGGAGGTAACTAGAGCAATGAATTGTTTTTAAAATGGACCACGAACAAAATATTTTCCATTTTGCCCTAGAAAAAATATGAATTGATCTAAATATTAAAATTATAATATTTGAAGAATTGGACTAAGTACGTCTGATAATTTTTTTAATATAATTTATATAAATGTAGACTGATTATTTTGTATGTATCAAAGAAAATGCTGGGTATATTCCCCATCACTTACAAAACAAGACCTATATTGTCATGTGCTGTCAGAGTTTCAAGAGGAAAGGCACTCTGACCATGAATTTCTATAAATAAATGGACCATTCTCATAATACAAACTTATGCAAATAATGGTCCAAATGTGTTTAATTCTCATGCCACTCTAAGTGAATCGTATGGCCAACTCGCCAATTCTGCCACCAAAATGAAATGACACTTGCCTGAGTATACCCCCTTGGAAGCAAATTCACAAGTACAACCTCTATAAGTTTATAGATTGTATAAACTTATAACTACATAAATTGTTGATGTGTACACTTTAACTACATCAACAAAGTTGTTTAGTTTCTGTCATATTTGATAGATATAGTACATTGAATGATAAAGATTTTTTAAAAAGAGTGATTGTAAGAGTACAGTAGTCCCTCTATAATCTGGCCCTACGCCAATCCACCCCCCCCTCCCCCAGTAATCCGGCCAGTAGACAAAGGCAGTCTAGGAATGCCTATGTCATCATTCAAGTCACTGTGTGTTGATGTATGTGAGAGAGGAGAATAGCTCGCCTAGGAAGTAAAAGTAAACATTGTTAATGTTGTTTAAACAGTTGGGAGACCACAACTGTTGTAAATAATAGTTTTTGTGTATCTTGGGTAAAAGTAATCTGTGTGGGGATGGGACAAGGTGAGGTCAAGACAGGTAACCAGTTTTTTTGTTATCAGTGGGCTGGATTCTACTGTATTTTGTTTTGAAACGTCACTTCACTTAGGTGTCAGTTCAGTTTATCGTTAATCTGCATGCGTGGAGTAAACTACTGTTGTAAACTTTTTAACTTGTTTTTCATGCATATGTAACAGTGTTTCATTATGTCCTATCTCTCTAATATACTAATTCCTGGCCTAGTGCCCTTTAACCTAACCTAAAATTATAACAACTTTTCAACTGCTGTACTTTACTTTTATTACTTTGAAACTATTGTACATCTTTACTGTAAAAATTAACTTTTAGTTACATATACATTATGTTATGTAATTTAAGCATGTTTTTCAATTGAACTCCAGTAATCTGGCTTTTTCACTAATCCAACACATACCTGCTCTGAATTGTGTCGGATTAATGAGGGTCTGCTGTATATTGAAAAACATACATATTATGTGCGATTTTTATTTATATATTGACCAATTGTTTTAAATTTTGTTCATCAGGAAAGTTGTTGGTTATTTAATCAGTTTAGTCTAAATGTTCTAACTGAATATGCTTACTTAGGGCCCTATTCGTTGTAGAGCATAACCCTTGGAGCACTACTTAAAAGGTTTAGTTTAAAAGGATTATAAACAATCTTGAGTAATTTCTCTCTGTCTGATTTTCATTTTTAGAAGTATGGTAGATGTCAGTTTTTTTGTATTGATCACCGCTGCACAAGTATGTATGCATAGGGATGTTGTGATACTACCGATACCAGTTGGTATCAATACTTTTATTTCGATACGACTGGTATTGGAAGCTCCAATACTTTATTGATATCAATACCAAGGGCCAGTATCATATCGAAAAAATAGTTCCCCTAAGATATACATTTATTTGATAAGTTTCATACTTAAAGCTTAGTTGAATGATGAGACATGAGCTTGAAATGTGTTTAAACTTCGTTTCTTTAAATATTCTCTTAGTTTTTCAATTGGTAAAAAATTACTAACATGTGATGTTCAACCTCAACGTGTACATAACACTATGTGTAATGTCGTAATAGAAGAAAGTATAACCAAGCAAAGGAATAGACTTTCTTCCAAATACCTAAACAAACTTGTTTTGTCTAGTTTGCCCGAAAAAGACCGGTTTGATTAGTGTTTAGTGCAAACTTTATCTGCAAACTGAATGCATTTAAGTAACTCTTGTTTACAACTTAGGTTACATCTACCTACTAAATATAATAATCACAGGGGTTACATTATAATTTTACTGGCAAAAATAAATTATGTTCTATACTTGCTGACACTATACTAGTTAATGTTGAATTGAACTCTGAGAATGACAGATGTATTAATGAAAATAGTATAGGTTTTGAATGTGTTTCCCCTCTTCTAGCTGTATTCACTACAACCAGTTCAATTTTAGATCATAATACATCAGTGTCTCCTGGCATGTTCCATAGTTTTAATACACCTGTTCAGGTTAATAAACCTACTCCAACACTTAACACATACAAATTACCTGATCTTAATAATACTATTAGTTTTTTAGATGCAATAAAACATTAACTGCAGAAAAACCTCTTATCTTACTTGAAACCAATCCATGATGATCAAATAAATTGTTCAATATTTAACCAAAATGTGCAGCACTTACAATCCAGGTTAGATATTTTGAAAATTAATCTAATAGAGGTACAGTCTAGCATTGTGACACTGTCAGAACATAAGATGAGAGAACCAGAAATTCTAGGTTTGAATTGTCTAGATTATAAGGTATGTTCTTATTTTGCTAGAGTGAAGTCACAGGGTGGTGGAGTCATATTAAAAAAAAAAAAATAAATAAATAATAAAAGTGTAAAAGATTGATAATACCAAATATTCAGTCACTAATAGAGGAAAGGAGTTTGAGTGCTGCCTTGCTGATACTTCTTAAAGTGACTTAACATTTGTATTATGTTGTATTTATAGATCTCCTCAAAATTGTTTAATTGAAAGCTTTCTAAATAAATTTGAAATATTATGTAGTATTTTAGTTACTAATTTTGAAAATGTAATCCTAACAGGGGATTTTAACATAAATGTGTTGAACAAAACAGGACATACCATTCGTTTGAAAATGTTTTGAATCAGTTTAATTTATCTTACTGGGTATATTTTCCAACCAGGATTACCTCTGAATCACAAACTGCTATTGATAATGTTATCAGTAATATAAAAGGTAGAAATTGCAAAATAACTGGTATTATTAATAATGTTTCAGATCACGATGCTCGGCTCTTTGAAATTTCTTGTTCAATAGATGGTACTAAAAAAATTACAAAGAAATTTTGCAGAAAATTTAAAGAAGGCAATATCAGTTTATTTCAAAATATATTACTCAAAGAAACCTGGCTAAACGTTTATCGAGCTCCAGTAGAGGCAAAATATAATGTGTTTATTGATTTATTTACAATTTATTTTGATATTTGTTTCAACAATAAAAGAAATCATGTCAACAATAAAAGAAACCAAATTGAGTCATTGGATTACAGAGGAAGTAAAAAAAAGGCTGAGATTCGTGAATTAGAAGAAATATATAGAGCAAGTAAAAATGCAAATATAGAAGTCTTAATTAAAGATTCAAAAGACGCACTTAAAAGATGTATAAAAAACAACTTGGAATCTTATTAAATCAAAAGTAAACAATAAGTCACTAACAAATTGTAATGTGGAGATTAATCATAAGGGTGCACTGATTACAGACTCTACTGTAGTTAGTAATGTTTTTAATGATAATTTTGTACATGCTTTTCCCCAACATTTTCAAGGGCCAGGTAGTAAAATAAAACAGTTTCCAAATACCTTTTCAAAAAACAAGTTTAGATTTCTACAGTTAAACGAGAGAGAACTGGAACAAATTGTTCTTTCTTTTGAAAATAAGTATTCATCAGGGATGATATGCCAATTGTTATTGTAAAAATGTTTTACCTTCAATTTTAAAACAACTATTACATATTTTAAATTCCTCCTTAATTTCAGGCATTTTCCCAAATAAACTTAAATTAGCTAAGATAATCCCGATTTTTAAAAAAGGAGATTTACAAGATCCCTCATGTTACCGCCCCATATCATTGCAACCAGTTTTCTCAAAACTTTGAAAAATCAGTTTACATTCAGTTAAAAGATTTTTTGTATGAAAATAAATTGCTAGACAAAAGAGCAACATGGATTCCAATCAGCGAAATCGACAATTACAGCAGGAATAGAATTTATTCAGTCAATAATAGAATCAATAGATAAAGGAGAAAAAGTGGTAGGCATTTTTTTTGGATTTAACTAGAGCTTTTGATAGTGTGTCATATACAACACTTTTACACTCCTTAGAGGATTTAGGTATTAATGGTAAAGAGCTCAACTGGTTTGAATTCTATCTCTCTTTTAGGCAGTATGCTGAAATTGAGCACAATGAATCCTTAAGCAAGTACACCTATATCAGGAAATGTAATTCCCAATTACAGGCTGTTCAACATGGAGTTCCACAGGGATCGGTCCTGAGGCCCCTCTTATTTCTCTGTTATATAGGGGGATTTCCAGGCTTTGTTTCGGAGAATGGGAGGGCGTGTTTGTATGCTGATGACACTAATATAACTATTGCAGGTAATTCACTGGAGAGTATTGAGATTTCATCATTTATTAGTCTTTCCAATGTAAAGCAATTTTTTAACAGCAAGAATCTTCTTTTATATCCAAATAAATCAAATTTTATATCATTTTCTACTAAACAAAGCAGAAAAAGTTTAATCCAAATATATTCTTAGACAATGACAAATTATTACAAGTGAAATCTACAACATTTCTTGGTCTTATAATTGACAAACACCTAGTTTGGAGTAATCATATTGATCATGTTATCAATAAAATTTCTTCTGGTTTGTATGCCATGAGACAATTATGTCAGATTTGTAGTTTGAAAACATTGTTAATAGTATACTACTCATTGGTGCATTTCCATTTAGCGTATGGCATTAGTATATATGGAGCGACCACAAATAAAAATGTAAACCGACTTACTACAATAAAAAAGGACAGTCAGGATAATGTACAATTTAAAAATTAAAGATTCAGTAAAACATTTATTTGGTGATCAGGGAATACTGACAGTTTCTGCTTTGTATATTTTTGAAACAGTAACTTATGTCAAACAGTTTTCAGACCTCATATTTACTGAAAATAAGCATATATATATATAACACTCGCAATCATTCTCAAAGTATTGACAAGCACAATTTAGAGTTTTATAAAAAGAAAACTCAGTTTATTGGGAAAACTTTTCTTCATCGTCTCCCACAACATTTCTTAACAGAAAAGAACATCAAAATTAAAAAAAAAAACAATTGAAAACTTACTTGATAAAACTTGCACCTTATTCCTTTGAAGAATTTTGGGATAGCCAACCGAGTTAATAAATAATTATAATACTATTTTATATGTATTGTTATAGGATTAGTGACACTATTCTATGTACAACTGTACAAGGCGTTTCATAAAGGACTTTACAACTTTTCATAAAATTTATATGAAAATTCATATAAATTTTATTAAACAAGGTATAGAGCTGGTTTTGGTGTTATTTTAAAGGAAAAACTTCAAGTTTTTTTACCTTAAACTAAAGATGTTCTATGTAGCTTCCGTTGGTTATTCTGCAGACATCCCATCGGTAGTCGATTTCTTCCCAGACTCGCACTAGCATTTCAGGTCTAACTTGCTCAGCAACAGCGTAAATTCTTGCTCTAATTCAGGTAGAGTGGCCGGCAAAGGAGGTACGTACACCATATCTTTTATGAAACCCCAGAAGAAAAAATCTTAGAAAAGAAAAAAAAAAAAATAAAGAGGAAAGTGTACGGCCCCTTTTTTTTCCAAGAGAGAACCATCAATGGGATAGTGTACCTTGATATGTTGCAACAATTTTTAATATCACAGATCGATGAGGATGACCGAGAACGAAATGTTTTCTTTATGCAAGATGGCGCACCACCACACTATCTGACTGACGTCCGGGATTTTCTAAATGACCGCTTCCCAGGTCAATGGATTGGCCGTGATGCGCCAATGCACCTTACGGGGGGTTCCCCAGACCTGAAACCACTAGATTTTTTCTTCTGGGGTTTCATAAAAGATATGGTGTGTACCTCCTTTGCTGGCCACTCAACCTGAACTTAGAGCAAGAATTTACGCTGCTGCTGAGCAAGTTAAACCTGAAATGCTAGTGCGAGTCTGGGAAGAAATCGACTACCGATGGGATGCCTGCAGAATAACCAACGGAAGCCACATAGAACATCTTTAGTTTAAGGTAAAAAAACTTGAAGTTTTTTCCTTTAAAATAACACCAAAACCAGCTCTGTACCTTGTTTAGTAAAATTTATATGAATTTTCAAAGTTGTAAAGTCCTTTTTGAAACGCCCTGTTTATTATATAAATAAAGGAATTTTGAAATTGAAATAACACTGATATATTATGATACAAATTAACACTTTGTATTTTATTAAATTATTTTTTGTTTGTTATTTTCTTATTATTTAGTGTACTAAAAGGGTTTTCAAAATTATATGCATTTTGATTTATTTATTAAATTTAAAAAGCCACAAAACAGCTACTCTTTTGGCCTTTTCAGTTAAAAGGAACAAAAGTATCAATATTTTTGTTGCGATACCAGACTGGTATTGATACCAATTTTCTGATATGGTATCGATACTAAGTATCGGAAGAAACGTGGTATCACAACATCCCTATGTATGTATGGGAGTAAAATATATTCGTCAACCTTGTTTTGATGTATATTCAATCTCTTTGGTGCAATATAATAAACAATTTTATTTTTTTACCAGAGTATTTAATGTTTCAAAGACAATTTCTAATGAACAAATACAAAAAAAAAAAAAAAATAATAATAATAATAAATAATAAGAAAATTACTATGAACTCTGGACAAACATAAACTTGGGTTAATCTAGGCAAATATATTGGAGTTTCCATTGTCAAAACATTCAGAGTTAGATAAAATTTAGAGCTGAATATAAATTTTATTATTAGTAATAGTCTAATAAACAAGACAAGATGATCAATCAGTAATGGTCACTTAGCACTGTACTTACCCCTTCCTCTGTCTGAATAAGTTCTCCGCACAGATCAAAAGTCTATGGAGAACGGGCAGAGTAAGATTAAGAAGACAATCAACCTCTGCATACAAAAAAATAATAAACAATAATAATGAATCAGTGAATATTTTTTATAGCTTAAAAAGTAATGTACTGCATGATCTTCATGTACTGTATTATTGGAAGATCTGCAGGGAACACCAGCAGATTTATAAACCCAGAAACAGCTGTACAGTTCATTCCAAAGTAAAATAATCTACCATAGTATTCAGTTTTCTATACAAGATAACATGAAAGTTTCATTGGGGTCAGTGACCTACCCAGGGAGAATCACTTACCATTGGCTGAGGTGCTGTGCTGTCTTAGATCTTTTTTATGATCACAGTAAGTGATCTAGTTACACATGAAGATCCATGCTTATCACCTGTTCTATCAGTTACTGCCTGCCTAGCTTCTACAAATTATAATAAATCCAGAAGAGTTAGCATAAAAGTCTGTAATAAGGTCCCCACCTCATGTAAATAGTCTTCCCCTCTAACGGTTCAATTGAGTATATTCTGCATCACATCATACTACCACTGTAAATTACTGACTGGGTACACAGCCTGTGACAGCTGGACTTAGATGAGGAGCGAAGAGGGGACTCTTTATGAAAGCATTGGTCTACACAGTAATATTGAAGAAATGACTAATCTATTATTACAATCAGCCGATGTTTATTATTGTAATATTTGGAAGTAATATGGTTAGTAACAACACTACCACGCGTCCAAACTAATTGTTCAGTCAGTACTAGTTGGCTTTTAAATCACAGCTCGATCAAATGTTATACTTAATTAGATTTTATTATAGTAATACTCTTTTAATCTTTCGTGTGTTGTTAACAATAACTTTTTAACCCATTCAATGCTGAAAAAATAAGTTAAAAACATGTCAGATACTAAAATAATATTTTGTACCAAAACAATACCTTATATAGTCAGGAAACAGGGTTGATACACCAAATCCAGTTTATGGCCTCAATTCTGGTAGATCGGGGCTTCCGAAGTGATCGTCCGCCGGTGATGGAGCCGCAAATCTCAACGAAACCCATGCGCGCCGCGAGACGCCTGCCGCCATTAGAACAGTGACAATAGTTATAAACACAACTCGATACATCACAATTATATACACACACTCTATTTACATATATTTACAGCCCATCCATCCATCCAGTACACATTGTCTATTGTAGCCAACTGGCTCAAAATGACGCGATCCACGAACGAAAAACACCGAAAAGTGACGCGAGAAACAAGCTATAATGCGGCGCAGATCCGACCCTTCTAAGGCAAGTGGCTAGGCCACACTGAAGCCTACAAGCCAGCATTGCTCCGTCGACTGCCGGCGATTGATCCGCTGCACGCGCAAGCACGCTACCCCCCGCCAGCGGTCGACTCGCACAAAAAGTGGTAATATACTATTAGCTGTTATTTATATGTTTCTTATGTATTAGTTTTTATGAATGATCATGTATAGTAATTCTACCACTATAGTAATCTGTCATATTAAAATGGTTATTTTCAATTTTAAGTGAATTAAACAAATTTTTGCGACAAAATCAGTTGTAATATCATAGATATTAGTAGCTGGGTGTAGTACAAGAAGTTAAACTCAGTCTCCTGTTTATCGTAACTGTGCATGGGATAGTTGCTTCAGAAAATGAAGTTAGCGATAGCCAAGTGTCAACTCAGTCACTCGTTGTAGTACAGTGACAGCTGGAAAATGCTGTCTATCTGAACCTGATGAATGGTAACAACTTCAGAGCAGCTGTCACAACATATGTCTGTGTTGTTCCTTTCACATCTGTTCTCCCTTTCAAGTGTGTAGAGGTAGGTCGATGGCTTAGGATTGTGTTGTTTCATCGGTCCCCGACAAAGCTCACACCATGAATATTCATGCTTATCAGCTTTGCAGCTGTATGGCCATATCATGCACAGAACTGTCTGTGGAGTTCACTTAGCAGTAGGTAGGATTAAGGTTAGCCAACTGCTGTATCAACCGGGAACATTGTTCAGCTAGCACAAAGTTTAATAATCTTCATCCATCTGTTCAGTTTGCCATTGAGGCCACAACCTGAGGCTACAATCTTGCACCATACTGTTCTGGTGAAAGTGGCCTTACAAGTTGATTTCCTTAATCACACAAGCGAAGAGTTAGTCTGCGAGTGAAGTCAATGATCTTGAAGGGTAGACTGCGCTAGCTGAACGGTGTTCCCGGCTACAGCAGTTGGCTTAACTAGATCCCATCTATCGCTAAGTTTATCCCATCTTCGCACATGCAGGTGCGAACTACAATATGCATGGTAGCGCTACCTGTGGAAAAGCACTTAATCTAAAGTGACCGCCCTACTTCTGCACACTTTGCGCATATGATGTGCAAGATAGCTATTTCAACATTGTACCACTTAACAGATAGACAGAGGTTCCCAGCTGTAACTGTTACCACAGCTCATTTATTGACACTTTACTATAGTGAATAGTGATCTTCATTTTCTGAAGAGTTTATTCAGCATACAGTTCCAAGACAAGCAGGCAAAAGAGACTAAACTTAACCTCTTGAAACAGAATTGTGATATGGAAAGTAGAATATTATACTTTGTTTGGTTTTGTTAATTATTATCAAAATTATGCTTAACACGTTCGCTGTGGCAAAGTTGTTTTTTTGAGTAAAATTACTTTAGTCGCACATAACTGCCCGGTGTAGCATAAATGTTTATAAAAAATCTGTCAACCAGTGGATTGTTGAAATTGGTAGAGCGGAAATTAAAAGTTACTTTCGTTCTTCCTACACATAAGTATCGCACAACAGACCACATTCAGAATGATGACGCGCACGCGTGTGTGTGTGTGTGTTTTTTTTATGCATGTCTGCGTTGTGCTTGTGTGGGTGTGTGTGTGTGTAAGTGTGTGCTTTTGTTTGGGTGCGTCTGTGTGTGTGATAGGGGAGTGATGTGAGTAAGTGCAAATGTGACTGTGAATGCGTGTTTGTATGGTAGGTGAGTGGGTGTGAAGTCTCTACTAATAATAGCTCCTGATACAATAAATATTAATTGATTATTTGTCCCTTCTTATTGCGCATGCATATATATATGCTTTTATATCAAACTAGTTTTAAGTTATATTGTTCTTTATGCTGCTTAGTAGTAGTGGCCGACAACATTCCGACTGTTCTGGACTCGTTTCCCCACACACAGGCAGCCGCCCATGTGGGGAACCAATTTCATGTATTTTTGTAATATATTTCTGTTTATACGTTATAAGGAGGAAATAAATAGATTTTTCATTTCATTTCAATTAACGTGTATTTTACGTCTAGTTTGCGTCAAGCGCGCATATGCACCAAGAAATTTATGAAGCCAAATTGCAATATAATACCAAGGCAACCTATTAAAAAAAAAAAGTATATCTTGTTATATAATTACGGTTAGTTTATTGAGTATATTTAGCTATAAATAATAGTATTACTACTGTTACAACAGAATGTTTTATGATTGATTGTAATAGGCAAATAAAATTACGTGATTTGATGTATATACTTTTTATTCATTTCTAAAATTATTATATGACAAGAATAAAACTATAAACAACTGGAAGGGAATACATATTATAGTACTTATTATTGATTATGTAATGAAAAAATGCCGTCTATAGTTTCAAACTATACCAACATAAGAATAGAAACGCACTTGAATAAACACTAATCAATTATTCCTTTCATTGTATGTTTTAAAACAATTTTATAGACACAGTCCTGATCATGGGCAAGATAATCAGTTGTAAATTGTGTCTCTCCTTCCTAAGATTTTACACATTCTGTATTTTTTCCTTAGTGTTTTCCCCTTAGGACCCATCTGACATTTCACAGGAAAATGTTCAATTCCGGGACAAACTATTGCTGGTCTTTCAATTACAAGGTTATTTTTGTGGGATAGAAGGTTTCTGATTATCCGAAGGCTGAAGTCATAAAGATTAGGCTTTTTGTTAACTGCATACTTATTGTAAAACAATAATGAATTGAGAACCATTAATTGAAGATAGTGTACAAAAATCTTTTTGTACAAGTGTACAGTTTTTCTCTCGCACAGAAACTGTACTACTACTAGAACATCTGGTCTGATCTATCTATCCAGGACATATAACAATTATACTGGACAACAGGCAGTGGCTTGTTAAGATGTCCTCTTTTAGTAATGAACTCTATCATATCATTGCTGTGTTCTGTAGAGATGTATAAAACATCGTGTGTGTCGCGCCATTTGCCGACCATCACCCCAGTCTCAGAGTGTTTACTGACTGACCCCTTTGTAAACATGCCTTACAGCTTGTGGTGTGTCTTTCTTGAGAACTGAAGAGTACCTGTGAAGTGTGTTTCATTTTCGAGTAATTCTAACGACAGTTTGAAAGAATTATAAAAATTGTCCATGTAGATGGAATGTCCATTATGTAGATGGTTTCTAAGTAAGTGAAGCACCACCTTTGATATATAGCCAGTTCCACCCAATTCATCCAACCTACCAGCATAAATGTAAGTATTCAATGCTAGTCTATTTGGCTCACATAAACTGTAAATTTTAACGCCATATTTATGTTTTTTATTTTTGATATACTGGCGGAAGATCAATCAGCCCCGCCATAAGACCATTCCCTATCAATATAGAACTCCTTTCCTGGATAATAAGTTTGAACCATCTTGTTGTTGAAACAATCTAAAAAAAGTCGAACTTTGTAAAGCCTGTCATCAGGTACAGGTTCACCTGTTTCAGGATTCTTACTAAAGTGTAAGCACCTTATAATTAGTAAAAATCGATCCCTGCTCATGTATTCGGGAAATACTGTGTTGAAAAGAGTGTATATTTTCCAATAGTCTTGAAGTCGGGGTGTGACGAACAAGGAAGCATAATCTCAAGAAGCCACGTGCAGTCTAACATAAACTATTCGTGCCAAATTAGATGTCTGCACTAAGCGCACTAGCACTCCTGCCGCAAACTGTGAGTACTGCCTTGAGCGCGCTTGTGCGCCCGCCGCAGCGAACTTATTAAGTTTTTACTTATTTATATTTTGCAAAGATGTGGTATGTTGAGTTTTGACAATAATTAATTATGTAATTATTTTAATTAGAGCTTAAGAAAACATATAGATCTAATACGAATTGGCTACAAGATATATAACATTTTATAAATCAATAACATTTACAAACCCAATAAATGTTACATAGTAATAAAGTTGTATCAATAAATGTTCCCTGTACTTTGCTACTAAAACTCCTCCACACCTGACATATCTTCTGATTTAGTTTTGTCAGTACATTTTGAATCACTTAAGTAGTCCTGATCACTTGATTCTACTCTAAAATTTATTTTCTCCTGGATGGTAAGGTCCGAAAATTCCAGTATGCTCATCATAGCTTTATACATAGGAGTGCCTGCTGATCACTGAAACACAATAACAAAATATATAATTAACCTGTTCCATATTTTAAAATGTAATAATGAGTTTAAAGAAATGTAAATGGTTGTACGTTTGAAATGGAGAGTCTTTTTTTCAAACAAACAGAAACTCTCTCTTCTTTTTGTCATTTCTCTACTTTAGCAGTTTGATCTTGAAAAGTACAGGGTATTTTGGAGGGACATGACATTTTACATGTTCAATGTATTGCTAGACGAATACTGCATACACAAATATAACAGTTTAATTTTCAAAAGAGGTTAATAGTATGAAAATCTACTAAAAGATATTATATTATATTGATAAGTATCTTTCTATTGTAAAATTATACTTACAGAAGTTTTCTTTCTAGGACGACCCAACCAAAGAAGAAGGCAGTTTCTTATCAGCTTTGCTGTGGACTTTCCTTAATATTTTAGTTGAAGTTTTGTTTTTATGACATCAAGCACAATGTTGGAATATGAAAATCAAATGTTTTTGGACATATTACACGAAGATGGTTTACTTATTGCTGCAAGGTGAGCATTCATTTTGCTTCATTATTTTAATATCTCAATGGTAGTGGCTTTGCTTGACTTTCCCATTTAGCCATGGGGCTCTATCTCTGGCCCTCCATCATGTCACATGTTTGTCAGAACAAAAATAACCTGTTTAGTAGTTCCAGATTGGAAATTGGACAATAATCCAGCACTCTTCATAAATGATGACATCTGGAGAGAAGCACTAATAGAAACACTAATTTCTATTAGTGTTTTAAGGATGTTGTTTTCAGTCTGTTAAACAGGTACATTTGAATTATAAAATCTTATAACATCTGTAATTTTCTTTTCATTCCAGTTTATAAACGATTTTACTTTATTGTAAAAATTAATAGTTTTTATTTGGTAAAATTGTCGGATTGACTTCGTATTTTGACATTTACAATAAGTAAAAAAAGGATTTCCCAGTGAAACGCTAATAATTAGTTTAAAATTTGCACTAAAAAATTAATTAGTAACTTCCTATATTCTATCAAATTATGAGTCACCAGGAGAACCACCCACCCTGCCATACACGCATAGTGTTATTGACCCACCGACCCTCCCATACACGCACGGTATTGACCCACCCATCCTCCCATACTCACATGGTGTTATAACAGACTTAAGCAGATAGTGTAGACAGTAGCATGAGTTGAGCCAGGCTCTCATTTTGCCAAGCCCAAAACCTTCGATGTTTCATGATTTACCTACATCTGGCGGGAACTGGCTCGGGATAGTGCAGGCTCATATGAGCCACCCCTCTAACTCGCCAAATCACTGACATGCAATGCAAATATTGGGGATTCGCCGAGTCAGTGATAACCTTGATCTGGTTATCAAAGAAAGAATGTGCCACGGCACACCTGAAACTTCAGTTGTTGGTCCTAAGTGGGTGATAGTTACCCCCAGAACTAGAAAAGGATACATTTTTAGTTTGGGACACAATTTTTTAATTATTTACACAAGTAATATGTAGATTTATAGTAAGAGAGACCAATTTATACCATGTCAATGTAATTACACTATTATAAATGCTATGCTAATGGAATTATAATAACAAAGCAGTCTATATAGGTGGTTCGATGAGACTGAAATGGAAAGTTAAATGTGTATATTTATAAATATAGGACAACAAGAAACAACCTTAAGGACTTTAGCGATATAGATGATATAGATGAACTAAACCTCTGATTTTATTAACATTTTGACCTAAAAAAAATAGTAAAAACAGTTTAGACTACAGTTAGGAACAAATATAAATATATTGGCACTTGCTGATGATGTAGTATTAATAGTAAAAAGTTAAAAAGATCTAAAGACCATTAAAAAGTTATTAATAAAATGAAAAGAGTAAGTAGGATTCAAATAAACTAAACAAAAATTAAATGTATGCGATTGGGGAGACAATAGATTGAAAAATTCAATAGTAAGACCAATGCTACTTTATGCTGCAAAATGTGGATTTTGAGTTAGAGAATGGAGAATAGAATAATTACTTTTGAGAATAAGGTATTTAGGTAAATATATGGACCAATAGAAGATGGAGTATAGAGGTTTAGGCTCAACTGAGAGGTCTTTTCAAAGACCCGAATATTGTTATAGAAATTGAAAATAGAAGATTAAGGTTGGCCATATTCTCAGAAGGAATGAGGAGAGCTTATTGAAGAGTAAAGAGTACTCTGAGGGGAGTTCCTGGGGGGAAAAGATCACTAGGAAGGCCAAGGACCAGATAGTGGAGTTAGGTTCTGAAGGATATAGACACCATGGGGATCATGGAGGAAAATGCTGAAGACAGGTAGAATTTGTGAAAATGTGTTGCAAGAGACAAAGTACCAGTTTGGGTACAAATGGCCATGGCAGTAAGCAAGTTATGCTGTAAATCTAAATATGGTCTTTACGACTGAATAAATTGAAAATTATTTAAATTTATAAAAGTATAAAATTTGTATGTACATTTATTTTCTAAAAAATTCTTACTGACTTTTTTTATCTAAATAAATGAATGTATAAATTTTGGTATTTGAACTTCAAGTGTAGTTTTTAAAATGTTTAAGGATGCTTGTATCTTGCTAAAAAAGTAGACAGTTCAGTTAGGGGTACAGACCTATTGCAGGGTAAGTGTATTATGAATTTATGCATAAGTTTTTTTTCTTCAATCCAAATAGACATATAAACAACTCTATGTATTCTTTAATAAAACAAAATGACAAACTGTGTTCAGAGGCCTGAGACTGGAAACTGTGATAATGAACTTGATGAAGGTGTACTGTGACCCTGGAAATCTGGTATTAGTGCTGGGTGCTGACGGTCGAGAAGAAGAGCGATTTGTCACAGAATTACAGCGGCAAGACGTCACTCCTCTGCCTCGTGTAATCACTTCTGAAAACAGCAATACTGACAGGTAATTTTGTCATCATCATTTGAATCAAGTTGTGTTATGGTAACTTTCATGTCACAACATAACTTTTTATCACTGGTTTCCAATGCTTCAAGTGTTTTAAGGAACAGACACGTTTCAAAAGGTATAACAAACTCTTGTTGTCTTCAGGTGTTGCTTACCACCTTATCCTACATTTAAAACTAGTTTTTTACCCCTTAACCCATGCTAACTCAAGAAAACACTAAAAAACAACATGCTTAAAGACTACGGTTGACTGTTAAAAAGTGTTTTTCTCTCATTTAATGGCTCTGCCGAACAACTTTGCAAGCGACATTTTTCATGAAACTTAGATCTAAACAGAACAGCTTTGCAAGTAACCTTCTACATTACGTGGCCTGTTTGGTTTTGAAAAATATTGTGTTTGGCAGCACTGAGAGCCTGCCAAATGACAGGGAAATTGGGTGGTGCAGCTAGAACAACGTTGAAAATGACGAGTTATCTGTCACATTTTATTCTTTTGCCGGGCGATGAGAAAAGGATGAATAATGACAGGAAAAGAAAATTGAAAGAGCCCAACCAGAAAGACAAGTGTTGTAAATGGGCAAGAGTGCTGGAAGTCTGTACATATAACAAAGAAA
The DNA here is from genome assembly GCA_035578905.1 of Stictocephala bisonia. Lineage (NCBI taxonomy): Eukaryota > Metazoa > Arthropoda > Insecta > Hemiptera > Membracidae > Stictocephala > Stictocephala bisonia. The sequence continues at coordinate 951,860 of JAQJVL010000336.1, read as the reverse complement.
GCTGCATATTCCAGAAGAATTTGCATATTGAAAAAACTTCATATTGCATTTCTACCAAAAGAAGTAAGTAGAAAAACGTTGCTACCAACTTTCTTTAAGTACAGAATTGGACCGTTTTTAATATTTTGCCAGTCAATGTAAATTAAACTGAAAGATTTACTGTAGGCTTGTATTTTTACAACACTATTTGTCAATGAAAAGTTTTGTGTTTAAAAAATTAACTACATTATTGTATTACCACTTTGTAGTCATTGTTATTTTCGAAGAACAACGTTGCAGCACCGTCACAACATTGTACCTGCAAGTTTTCTTAAAATTTCAAAATCTAAGTTAATGATAGCATAAAAAATGTCTCATTTGTATACAAAATAACTTTGATATAAATGAACAGTTTAAGAAAAAAACACCAATTTAGAGTAAATATATTCAAAATAACAGTTATTTTGGTTCCTGAAAAATTTTGTTTTTGTTACTTGCAATGTTGTTTGGCAGAGCTATTCAATTGTATTCTAACATTCACAATTAAATTAGCTTTCGTTTTAAATTAATTGGGATCAACATTTATTTCATAGCAGATTTAACCATTTGTAAGCCAAAAATAAACAGTGAAATCTCGTATTAAGCCTTGCAAAACTAACAATATTTAAACAAGCTACTGTTTTTTTAATTTACTAGGTTTTTTAGAATGAAATAAAACGCAAACATGATAACACAATATATAATAACAATATGCAGGTTAGACAGAATAACAGTCACAATAATGTACTGTATTCTACATATTTTAGATTTCACCATTGTACAAGAAATAAAACTGTAACTAAGCCAATCAAACTTATATTTACTTACTCTTACTCCCATGGCCATCGATGCCCAAGAAGGGATTTGGCCTCACCAACAAGCTCTCTCCATCTTTCTCTGTTTTCTGCCTCCTCCATTGTGGTTCCAAGTGCTGCGGTGTCTGTCTTAACCCCATCCCACCATCTTCTTTTTGGTCTACCTAGAGGTCTTCTTCCCACTGGTCTTCCCAATCCAGCTTCCTTCAGTAGCGTCCCTTTTTCTCTACGCCATACATGGCCTGCCCATCTCAATCTTCTTGATCTTGCGGTTGCTATTATGTCACAGTCATTGTACTGCTGTCTTATCTCTTGGTTATGCTTGCGCCTCCATTCTCCATTTTCCAATGTTGGACCAAATATTTTTCTTAGTACGCGATTTTCAAACACGATGAGTTTGTTCTCTTCTTTTTTATTTAATATCCAGGTTTCTGCACCATATAAAAGTACTGGCCTTATTATCGTTTGATATATTCGTATTTTTGTTTGGCATGACAGTAACTTTGACGACAAGATCTTATTGCAAGCATACATGCATCTGTTGGCTAGGTTTATTCTGTTTACAATTTCTAATTCCTCACTATTCTTATTGGATATTAGTACTCCCACATATTTAAACTGCTCCACCTCTTCAAAGCTATGTCCTTCTATATTTATTTCTGTAAGCGGGTGGCCACCTCTTTCAAAGTGCATGTACTTGGTTTTCTCATCATTTATTCTTAGACCCATGCATCCTGTCTCTTGAATGAAAATTTTGGTTAGTTCTTCAAGGTCTTCTTTTTTTTCAGTTAAAATAGTTACATCGTCGGCAAATGCTAATATATTAATTTTACATCCTACTGTTACACCTAAGTTTTTATGTCTAATTTTTTGAAGGGCATCTTCTAGAGCTATGTTAAACAGCAAAGGTGAAAGCCCGTCACCTTGTCGAACTCCTGTTATTACTTCAAAAGCATCAGACAATTCACCCTCAATTCTGACTTTACACTTAGACCCTTCGACTGTCATCTTAGCTAGATTAATAAGTTTTTTTGGTATACCAAACTTTTCCATCTTTTTCCATATTTTCTTCCTATTGAGGCTATCATATGCTTTCGAGAAATCAATAAACAGTCCATGGAATTCGCGATCGAATTCCCAATACTTGCCACTGACTGACTGATTTCAAGATAAAGATTTGATCCGAGGTTGAACGTCCCTTTATAAAACCCGCTTGGTGGTCCCCTATTATTGTGTCGGTGAATTCTTCTAATCGGCGCTGAATTATTTTTAAAAGAGCTTTATAAGCAGTACTTAGCAGTGATATGCCTCTGTAGTTTTCACACTGCTCTTTGTCGCCTTTCTTGTAAATGGGTAATATTGTCGCTTCTTTCCAGTCGTTAGGTAGTCTTTCTTCCCTCTATATTTTTTTAATTAGTCCATGGAGCTTTTCACATATTACTTGTCCTCCCTTTTTCAGTAATTTAGATGGTAAACCATCGTCTCCTGGTGTCTTGTTGTTTTTTAGTTCTTTAATTGTCTTTTCCACTTCTGCTATTGTGGGCTCTTCTACCCATGGTTCTACATTCTGGTAAGTTTCCTCTTCCTCCTCATTGAGGGTATCCTGTTCGCAGTTTAGAAGGTCTTGGAAGTACTCTTTCCACCTTTCAATTACTTGACTCTTCTGTGTTATTATCTGGTCCTCCTTATTCTTTATTTCAAAAGTGTTTGGGGTGTATCCTTTTCTAAAATGCTTTATTCCTTTATAAAATCCTTTTGAATTATTTGCTCTTTGGTCATTTTCGGCTTTCTCTAGTAGTTATTTTATATATTCTCTCTTCTTTCTTCTCAAACACCTTGTAGCTCTTTTATTTGCCTCATAATAATCGGCTCGGTTCGTTATAGAGTTGTTTCTTGTCCATTCCTTTTTCTTATTCTTTCTGTCCTCGATCATTTGCTCACATTCTTCGTCAAACCATGGGTTCTTTTTTGGTTTCTTTCTTTTTCCACAAACTTCTGTTGCTGAGTCCATTGTAGATTTCTTAAAGTCTTCTCAATATTTGTCCAAGTCTTGTGTTTCTTCATTTCGGTCGTTCATATCATTTAGTGCTTGAAATCGATTTGTTAGAGATATTTGAAAGTTTTTGTTTACTTCTTTATCTCTAAGCTTTTCGACTGCTAGTACATCCATCTTAACGCTCTTTGTTTTCGCTTCTAACGATATTCTTTGCATTATTTTCACCAGCTCAAGATGGTGATCAGACCCACAATCAGCTTCTCTGACACTTCTAATATTAGTGATACTGCTTTTATTTTGGTTGTCTACTAGGACATGATCGATTTGGTTTCTTGTCCTGCCGTCTGGGGATATCCATGTTTCCTTATGTATATTTTTTCTCTGTAAGAAGGTACTCATAATCCTGAGATTATTTGCTTCTGCAAAACTACAAAGTCTCTCTCCATTGTTGTTTGATGTTGTATGGAGGCTCTCCTTTCCTGCTACATCTTGCCACACAACCTCCTTACCTATCTTAGCATTCGCATCCCCCAGTGCCATCTTGAGATCATAGTTTGGTAACTTGTTCACCTCATTTTCCAGCATGTCATAGAAGTAGTTCTTTTCTTCTTCCTCTGCATCTTCAGTTGGGGCATAAAAAGTTATCACAGATAAGTTCTTAAATTTACCCTTGATTCTAATATTGCACATACGTTCGTTCACAGCCTGAAAGCATATCACAGAGCTTGCTATCTTTTTATTTACTGCGAAACCCACACCTCCGTAATATCGGGTTTCTTCACATCCACTGTAATAGATCACATAATCTTTGGTGTTGATTTTCCCTGCTAGTGGCCATCTAGTTTCTTGTAGTGCTACTAGGTCCATTTTATACTTGTTTAACTCTTTAGAGAGAATTTCGCTTGCTCCAGGGACCGCCAGTGTTCTTACATTCCATGTTCCAATTCTCATTGTCCTTTGGGGAGTCCTTTTTGTATTCCGTAAATCCATTCTATCCGAGGCATATTGTTGGTGATACGTAACCTATTGTTTTTCCAGGGTGGGTTGTCAGCCCAACCCCCAACCTGGAGGGCCAGGGGTTTGTTTTCGGAGTTGCCTTCTCCTAGGTTAGGGGCTTCCACTACAGCTGTAAGATCCTAACCTGACCTCGGTGCTACATCAGAGTTACCTTCTACTAGCCTTTAGGTATCCAAACCCTAACGTACAAGGCAGTACGGGCAGTGCTTATTTAATGGCGGCACTTACTCGCCATGACACAGCAACGTCAGTCATCAGGTTTGTGGGTTTTAATGAGTGTGGCCCTGCCAAAGGCCACCCCCGCCACACCCTCGTGATGCTGCCGCCTCGGTCCGGGACTGCTTATTCGGGTTACCCCTTATTCACAGCTGTCCACCATATCTGATGGAGCGTCTGCCATCCGCCACCTGCGACCCGTCCAATACCTGAGGCTCGGTTCCCGATGGGTGGAAAACTTATATTTACAAAATACAAAAATCATAAACAAGATGAACAAATGCACTGGAGAAACTGTAACATTTCCAAACCAAACTGCGTACTGAATGAGACTATGTGAATGGGCGTTGTTGGCTGTGGACCTGCCAATATTTTGTCTCACTATATGCAGACTCAACCTACCTTGCTAAAAATAAATTTGAAAAAATAAATTTGATCATCTATGTGTTACAAACTATTTTACTTTTATTTGTTAGAATAAATATAAGATACCAGTTTGTGTTCGGCTGTGCATGCTCTGGGACGTGAACAATCTACCTCAGTACTCAAGTTGTAATTAAAATGTACTCTAAGCTCATAGGTGCAAGTTTTGTATGTGCTTTTTAATATATACTTAGGGTCTATATTAAATAAATCTAAATAAGTAACTCCTACAACTATTTACAAAAAGTCCAAAACAAGATTAAGAAGTAACTTCAGTTACAAGGAACATTGTTATTGAATGGTAAATTATTATGGTCACAAGCTGTGAATTGCTGAGTTGAGCGATGGATCTTTTGTGTTAATTTTCAAGAAACAATAATTAACTGTTGGCAACAATATTCATTTAAATATGAGGGGAAGTAGTGGGTAATTTTTAATTTACTAATGTTGTATTTGAATGGAAACTAATTGCAGGATACCAACTCATGACCAATCCACTGGTTGCTCATTAGTTATTACCTGTAGATATGCTTTTCAAGGTACCTACTTGACTTGCGGTTTGAACATGCAATTAATGTAATTGTGCAATTAATGTACATAACCACCCTAAGCCGCCCTTAGTCACATTTGATTTACATATCTTAACAAGAATTGAATGTAATTGAGATTTTATATGTACAGTGCGCTCTAAAATATAAAATTATCTACTCACCCACCTTAAGGACTTAACTGCTTGAATTGGTGTGAAATTCAAGTTTTAGTTTAAAGTGTACCCATTCACATACAAATATAATGTAAATCTATATTTATAAAAGAGGATGTTTGTATATATATATATATATACTAGGGGGCACCCCTGCACGCTTCGCGTGCCCACCCCGTCGTCACTCGCTACGCTCGTGAGGTATGCTCGGCCTGCGGCCTCACCAAGACACTCTGCTACAGTCCCATTTTTGGATCTTGGCATGTCGCCTCGTGAGGAAGATCGATCTACGACCTTACCAGGACTCTTAAGCAGTATTCTATGAACTATAAATTTAAAAAAAATACCTTTTTAGGAGGCATGTCATAAAAAGTAAACTGCAAAACAAATAATTATTTATTTTTTATTTTCACGTTTCATCACATGTTTTAATTACCGAGGAAAAAAGGTTGACACCAAATACAGATCACCTGATCAAGTAAAAGTAGTGTGTGCTACACTCTCAAGGTGAAATGTAGAACTACAATAAATCAAAACATATACAGTACTGTTGTTGTGAGAACTTCAATCTGCTTATGGCATGTGAAACTACATTAAACCACACAGTCATATGTTTTTTGTAAACAATTCAGATTCTCCATTTGAATAACATGGAATCTTTAGGAGCCCGTGGGGTGGGACCCTGTGGACGGATCTGCATCAAACTTCACAGAAACAATCTCGGGAGTATACAGGACAACATCCTAAAGTTTCATGGCGATCGGTTGGATGGTTTGGCAGCGCATAAACTTCAAACTATACATATATGTTTGTCCTCTTTTATAAATATAGATATATATATGTGTTTGAAGTTCATGCGCTGCCAAACCATCCAACCGATCGCCATGAAACTTTAGGATGTTGTCCTGTATACTCCCGAGATGGTTTCTGTGAAGTTTGATGCAGATCCGTCCACAGGGTCCCGCCCCACGGGCTCCTAAAGATCCCATGTTATTCAAATGGAGAATCTGAATTGTTTACAAAAAACATATGACTGTGTGGTTTAATGTAGTTTCACATGCCATAAGCAGATTGAAGTTCTCACAACAACAGTACTGTATATGTTTTGATTTATTGTAGTTCTACATTTCACCTTGAGAGTGTAGCACACACTACTTTTACTTGATTAGGTGATCTGTATTTGGTGTCAACCTTTTTTCCTCGGTAATTAAAACATGTGGTGAAACGTGAAAATAAAAAGTTGCCGCAATAAATTTAAGTAATCCATGTTTTTCACATGGATAGCTCTACGTCGCTTGCTCGAGAGTAGGCTCACCAAAAAACCTTTACATTTATACACCAAATAAGAAGACCAAAAATATTGTTTACCCTCTTGCACTCATTTAATAAATAATGGTTTTTTTCTATAATTCTTTTTATTGCTTTATTTTGGTATGTCAATGAAAAATGAAAGGCGAGACAATGTCCGCCGGGTTCAGCTAGTTCATGTATAAACCTGAGTAAATGCCTTGGGATCAGATATAGCATAAGCATTGAAGCTTCGGTAGTAAACTTAGTTTGATTGTTACTATTTCACTCTAAATTAGATTTTATATCCAGATGTGCATTTCGTAATATTTTTACATCAGCGACGATAGATATTTTCCTTGTGATTTTTTACTGGTCTCCTTGAATAAATTGCTATGAGTGCTCCAATTTTTCATGACTGTAAAAGTGGAAGTAGTACATTTCCGAAAATTATATTTGTAAATTGTAACAGGGAGCGCATTTATTTGGAGGGTGGAGTGATGATGGTCTCAGCACGGATCCTTGTGGTTGACTTATTGAAGCAGAGGGTCCCAGTCTCTCATGTAACAGGGTTCATAATTCTAAGGGCACACAAAATACTTGAATCTTGTCAGGAGGCTTTTGCTCTGCGCTTATACCGTCAGGATAACAAGGTTTGTGGATTTCCCATTTGCAATTTTTATAATTTTATATTCGAGTTATATAGTAAAAAGAAAATCTAGCCTTTGTGCAATATTATTGTAAAGAAACACTTTGAAATAGTAAGGTTTAGGATATTTATGTTTTCAGTTTAATTTTTAAACATCATTGAAAAAGGTACAGATGAACTAACTTAAATATTATATGATGTTTAGAAAATGTGTAACTATATGGAAATGGTTGGATTTTTATACTTTTTGGTGGAGTTTTCAACACTTTTTGTACTATAGATAAATTAATTACTAGTTCTTTTCTGGTAAATTAACTTAGTCTGTTACATTCCATTTGCATTCCATTGTATTGTATTAAATACATTGTATCCAATTGTATTTAAATTATGCTCTGAGAGTTGAATAGGAAATGTTTACTTCAGAATTGCACCATAATTTGCCTTTTTAAAACCATTTACCACAATCCTTAATTAAATTAAAATGTAATATATTGATATGGGGGTTCTAGGTGAGTGGACGACATTAAAGATATGAAAGAGTGTCATGAAGAGGTTAAACATTTCACCTCTTCATGACTAAAACTGGACAATCGTTGCAGATGAGTTATTCGATTCTCCTCCAAGGTTAATTGATTGTATGGCCTTGACGATTTTCAGTCCAGACTTGTCCTTGCTGGTATTGCGTATGTGGTGAAACAGTTGATAACTGTGAAAATATACTTGTAACCTTTGTTGAACTTTGAGTATGGTATTATCTCCACCAAGTTGGCCTGATATAGATCGTCCATTCCTTTGACTTCCACAGACCTAGTGGGAAATGCTCTTTTGGCCGGAGCGCGCAGCTCTTTGGCAATGATTTCTCTTACGTTCATAACTAATGACTGTTAAAAATTGTTGTTAACCAAAATAGTTTTATTATTGCCATCAAGAATGATATCTTCATGGCAATAATAAAAAAGAATAAATGAGAATCTCGTGGAGATTTTAACATGCCAAGATTCTTCTAACTGCAAGAAACTGCATAAGGATGTAGTACTCTTTAAGGTTTTTATATGTTATGAATTTGTTATATAAGAATTGTAGAAATAACTGAAGTTAAGTAATTATGGCTCTTACATTACCTACATCGCTGAATTTGATTTGCAAATTGAAGCACAAGCAAAAATGTAAATTTATATTTTTGTTAATAATGATTGACTGCTTCTTTTTTGTAAGCTTAGATACATTTTTCCTGTATTCAATTCCCAGTTCTTTGTTCTCAGAACTTTTGAGTGTGTCTTAACAAACTACTATCATACCAGTACATCAAGAAGTAATGCAGATTTATTCCAAAACTTATTCAGAAGACTAAACTATTATTGAAGATTTTGTTACTGCCTGCAACATTGTACAGTATCTTGGAAATTTCCCAGTATGAAAAATAATATACCTCAAACTATAGATTTTATAAAATTAGATAGAATCTTCTATAAATCGGCTCCCTTAAAAATGGAATTTATATTATATTCTCATGTATTCGTAGGCTATGGATCTGTGTATTTTTTACGAACAAAACATTTATTTTAACTTTTGATCACAATAAAAGCCAAATTAATTATTTAAATATAAAAAGCGCCACAGTGACAAGGCCTTTGGTGATCTATAGATACACCGATTAAACTAAATGATTGGAACTGAAAAAAATTTATTTTCAATAATAAATAAAAAAATATATCTAAGAAATATAAAAGCGTTCATGCTTTATCAAAAGAATTACCATAAATAGCTAAAACTAAGTTATAGATTCTCTGTCGTTAGCGCATATGTTTCAGAGGTGTACACACCCCTCTGCCCCCATCTCCCATATCACAATTTTCGGAACCTACTACATTGTTAAAGCCAGCTCATCTCTGCCTCTGACGAATTGGTTGTAAGTTCGTCTCGTTTCGGTTACTATTGGCTACATTCACCACTAGTAGTAAGCAATTGTCAACTGTACTTCTTTTGTCTTCATACTGCAATCCTTGTTTTGTTTTAGTTATGTGTCAAATGGGGAAAGTGCTGAATTTTATTTGCATATATTTTTAGGAGATGATTGTTGACTTGTATATATCTATCTATAAAATCAATAAGTTGTAGCAATTTCTTAAAGAAATAATTGCAGTGATTCAGTTTTAAAATTGATGATTTTGATGGCCTAGTCTTTTATTTTCAAAATCCTCAAAAAAAGTTATATTTTTTGTATGGGTTGTAACTGTCTTTTGTAATTTAAGTGGACTTTCAAAATCAGCTAAAAGTCATGAAACATCTGAAAGTCATTTCCAGTGTGTTATGCATTTTATAATTTTGGTAAACAAAGAGTGTCAAAGGCTTTAACAACACTAAAATTAATAATCCCTTTTGTAACCAAATATTGAGATTGTAATACCATTATAACCATTGGCTGTTAATTGTACAGTGCTGTAATAAGGCGGTTACTTGATGTTACATGCATCCGATGAACTTTTTCATGTCATGATTTAAAACTTAGTTCCATTGTAATAAATATAATTAATGTAATGTAAATATAAATAAAATGTAGATTGTAATAAATACAGAACAAACTAAATTTTAATTTTAACATAACTCTTAGCATCCATAGCTAATCATCTTTTCCTGTGTTGTTAAAATTCAAAATTGTGTGTTTAATATTAGTATGTTAATAATTCATTCTTCAAGCTCGTTTCTTACTGGATACATAATTTAATGTTATAAGATGTAACAAACACTCCAGTAATACTTTGTTACACAAAGGCCTAACGAAATAAAAATATTATTTACTGGAATGTTTGTTAGATCTTAAAACATTAAAATGTTAATAATTGTTAGTTTGATTGAAAAGTGGGCATGGAAGATATCTCCAGTTTGGAGTGCAGCTTGGTGTTCTGTTCCTATCTGTATCCAAGATGCAGTGTTGGCAACAGTCACTGCAATGCTAATTATATATGCATATATATATATATATATATATATATATATATATATACGAGGGCTATTCAGAAAGTAATAAGGAACGTTTCCATCTAACGCCGCCAGGCGCGCGCAGATCGCGTTCATCTTTGTGTTGTTCTGCTTGGCTCCTCAGTCGGCTTCCAGTTGTGACAATTGAAGCATTGTTACGGTGCCCGTGTTGTTTGTATTCAAATTTAAAATGTGTGCTGCAATAGAAAATCCCGCCAGTTGTGAGGTGCGGTCTGTAATACGTTTTTTGTTAGCAAAAAACTTAAAACCAATAGAGATTCATCGGGAATTGTGTGCAGTGTACGGGAACAACATAATGAATGAAAGTTCTGTCCGCAAGTGGTGTATCCAGTTCAAAAATGGCCGAACCGACGTTCATGATCAAGAGAAGAGTGGACGTCCAAGCATCGTGACTGACGATCTGGTCGCCAAAGTTGATGAAAAGGTTAGGGAAAGCCGCCGTTTCACAATAACTGAGCTTGCTCTGTGTTTTCCACAAATTTCACGGACTTTATTGTTTGAAATTGTTACACAGAAGCTAGGCTACCATAAGTTTTGTGCAAGATGGGTACCGAAAATGCTTACGGATCGCCATAAAGAACAAAGAATGGGGGCAGCTTTGACGTTTTTGGAGGCCTACCACGATCATGGTGATGCGCTATTCGATCGTATCGTAACAGGAGATGAAACCTGGGTAAAACACGTCAATTCCGAGACAAAATTACAGTCCATGGAGTGGGGGCACGCAAGTTCCCCTAAAAAGCCACGAAAATGTCTTCAAACTCTGTCGGCAAGGAAAATCATGGCAACAGTGTTCTGGGACAGGCAAGGTGTTCTCCTTATTGATTATCTCGAGCGTGGTGCTACCATAAACTCTGATCGGTACTGCCAAACATTGCAGCACCTTAGGAGAGCAATCCAAAACAAGCGCCGAGGAAAATTGTCATCGAAAATTTTGTTTTTGCATGACAATGCACGACCTCACATGGCAATCCGGACACAAGAATTGATAAACTCATTCCAGTGGGAAGTTTTTCCTCACCCACCCTACAGTCCGGATCTTGCTCCAAGTGATTTTCACTTATTCCCAAAAATGAAGACTTGGCTGGCAACGCAGCGGTTTGACAACGACGAGGAGCTCCAGGAAAGCGTCACCGCGTGGCTGAGATCACAGGCGGCAGAATTCTTTGACGCAGGGATTTCGAAGCTTGTCCACCGCTACGATAAGTGCCTGAATTTGAATGGTGACTATGTAGAGAAGTAGTATTTTAGTCCCTCTTTCAAATGTATATAATAAAATTTTGTTCTTGTACTTGGTTTAATTTTAATTCCAAAACGTTCCTTACTTTCTGAATAGCCCTCGTGTATATATATATATATATATATATATGAATGTCCTGCTATGTTTATTCGTTGATGGCCAACTCTCACTCTACGGCAGAGATGTCAAAGTCAAATACATCGCGCTTAGTTATTCAGAATGTACTCAACAAATCTGTATACATCCCTATCTTAATTATTTAAAATGTACCATATCAAAATTGCTAAATTGATATTCTAACCATTTTAGGACCTAGGTTAGTTATAAATTTTACTAAAATATAACATCCGATTTCAATTACTGGAATTTGTCACAGTGTAGTTCAATAGGTTGACTAATTGGCATATAGGTTTTTATTAAATATAGACAAATATGGAAACATTTTATAGTAAAGCATCAATTCTTACATATGACACACCGGCACAACTTTTTGCCTATTTTAAGGTGAATATGAATGATTTTATGAGTGTGGATGACCTGTGTAGTCTGGTTACTAACTGAGTTTAACTGTTCCTTAATTTAGTGAACATCAACCATCCAAAAGTGCAAACCTCAAAATAAATAAACAGGTAACAATCCCAAAGAAAAATAAACTAAAATAACAAAATCAAATGTACACAATGAGCATGGTTAATGAGCACTGTACCGTTTGAGCAGCGTCTGATACATCCAAAACATCAACCAACTGAACTCAACCAAACTTACCATACAGAAAACAGTTGTGCATGAACAATTATTACCATGTACTATACGAGCTAAACAGCTACAATATTGTCCTCTTGGTATAGTAGATGGTGCTCATACAGCACAGCCGCTTGTCAGCGCACTCGCATATTAAAGTGCTTTCTTGTTTTAACATTAAACATTATTGTTTTAGTTTAATTTTCTTTGGGCTAGCTGTTTATTTCATTTGAGGTTTGCACTTTTTTAAGTTGAGGTATATACTTTTAAAGTTCAGTTAGTTTTATTTTCTTTTTATTTTATATTAATTAATGCCAATGTTATTCTTATGGGAAAAAATGGAATGTTTGGGGGCTGTTTATACCCCTCAGGAATGGAATTTCAAAAAATCCTTTCTTAGCACGCACTAAGACCATAAAACAAAGGTACTGTAAAAATGTCAAGTAGCTACCTTTTACGTTTTATGCTGTACGTTGATTTTTAGATCAGCTTATATGTATTTCTTATGTAAAGGGTGGTGTAAGCTTTTAAAAAAAAATCATAATTTTTGCACCTCAACATTAACATTTCAAAAAATTCTTTCTTAGCACGCACCTAGACCCTAAAATTAAGGTACTGTCAAAATTTCAAATTCCTACCTATTGTGGCTAATGCTCTGCATTGATTTTGAATTTTCACTTCTTTTTTTATAATTATAGATAACTAGGGGACACCCCTGCACACTTTACGTGCCAACCCCGACTCTCGCTGCTCTCAATACACCTCGGCATTTGGCCTCAGCATGTGACTGACGACAAATAATAGTAGATTATTTGTATAGCTATAATCTATTACATTTATTTGCAGTATTTCACTCACACTACTTGCGTTGCTACCTATTTATTAGTATAGGGTATTACTTAGCCTAATTCAAACGTGATTGTTTTATTTGTTTTTGTTTACAACCCTTAATCTATCGATAGGGTAATGTCAAATAAACAAAATAAACATGTTTATTTATTTAAAACAGCTGTTATTAATTTACTATAGTCAACCCAATGTTATTCTTATGGGAAAATGAAATTTTGAGGGCTGTTTGTCTGTTTGTACCCCTTAGGAATGGAATTTCAAAAAATTCTTTCTTGGTGGGTCCCTTCAACACTAAAGCTAACTTACTTTAAAATTTCGTGTAAATCCGTTTGATAGTTTTGAGATTTCCTTATGGGTGAGTGAGTGGTATTTGGCTTTTATATATATATATATATATTATAAACAACCAATGTTATTACTAAGCCTATTTAAAATGTTTTCATTTTATTTAATGACTGATGATAACATACACACAGAAAGACATGTATTTCCTCTTTTATAATTAACTTGATATTTTACTTTGCTGCTCTCTAAGTTTGACCAAACAAATTATTTGGACCATTTAACATTTGTTTATACCGCCAGCTGGCCAATTAAAATTAATCTCCATAAGAACAACATTACAGCTTTGACGCCGTGTAAGACAAAAACCTACGGGATTTTCAAAAATATTTTTACAACTTAGAAATCAAAATTATCTTTTGAATAAAAATTTGATCAAAATCAGTCAAGTAATAAGTTCAGAAAGTAAGAGAACTAAATGACCTGATAGTTTTAATATATAGGATAACTTCATTACAATGAATTTTTCTTAAATTAATCAAACATATTAACTGACAATAGCTTTTTCTAAAGTAAATAGTAAATAACTATGAAGACACTAATGTGATAAATCAGCTGTAAAAACATTATTATTAAAATATTAGGTTATCGCAACGTGTTACTGGAGTAATCTGCAAGTCGTTATGACAGTTCCTTAAACACAGTGACAGTTCCTGCTAAAAGTCAGCTGATCTCTCCAATGACGTCATCATGATTCCTACCAATTCTACTTAGCTTGGTAACGTTATGAACATGGAACCGTTCAGTGAGTTTACAAACTTAGTTTACCATCTTTTACAATCCAACTGTGCTATTGTCTAGTCAGAAATGGTTCAACAATTTGACAGAAAAAAAATCCTATGCACAAATGTTGCACACAGTTTTGGTGATCTAAGGTGTTTACAGAATAATAATTAATAGACGTTCGCCACTGATATACATATATTTTTTATTGGACGGAAAATAAATCAGTGGTATGTCACACACTGCTAAAATGCCATTACCATATTTTATATGAAATGATACTATATTTTCTTACGTTAAATCATTAGACGATTCCCTGCTTAGATTAAAAAAGAAAATAGACCTCAATCAACTCGTGAGAAATATACGATCATTTCAGTTCTGAAAAGGAGCTAAATGGTTCCTTGCATGTACACCACATCCGAGATGCACTTCCGCCTAGAAAAGTTTAGAAGTTCGGTTCTTGGGATGTAAAGTGATCCGTCTCAGGACCCTTTTGATTGAGCGATATTATTGATATGAACAAAAATAGGCATATTTTCCATGGTTTACAGACCATTAGATTTGTGTAGGTAACAGGTCTTTTTGAGCATCTTGATCCGAATCTCTCGTCCTCTTTCTTGGGTCATAAAGACACTAACCAGCACTTTTGTTTTATTCACGCTATTTTAAGTTAGGTTACAAGTGACTAGTAGACTCGGTCAACTAACATGTGCGATCACTACCTTCCCAGCTTTGTTGTTTACTTTGAATTAATTGAACTAGTTCAAATCATAATGAACGAACTCATTCACTACGTTGAATAGTTCATTTGACTGTCATCGTGTACTACCTATTCCTTGGCGTATTGTTTAGTTTATAATTACGCATACTAAACTGATAACATATGATTAAGGGTAAAATAAAACACAAGGAAGTGTATAGTTTGCATTCATAACTTATAAAGATGTTTACTCTTAAAACAAGACTAAGATGTAAATCTAATATTTTGTGAAATACAACTACTCAATCGAACTTTAAGTAGTTTTGGAAGCTTCTTGCCGAGTTTTGAGTAGTAAATTACTCGAAGTTTCGAGTATTGTCATACCCCTAGTTATATTATCACTGTTGCAGGCATTTTTTATTAGACACTCTCTAATACCATACTTGCAATATAAATGATCAGAAATGTACCGTACTTGTAATAAAAAGGATCAGAAGTGTTTTCACCAGTGAAATAAATTACTGTTTTCACCATCAAAATTATTGAAAGTATGAAAGGAAACATCACTCATAAATTTAATTTAAGGTTAAAAAGTAATCATACCAACAATCACACAGTAAAAATTTGAAATCCTTTTAGTGATATTCAGATTTCATAATGAAGACAGTTCAAAATGAAAAAAAAGATGACAAATTATAATAAACTATGTATTTCTGGTAAGTGTAAAAGTGGTGTCAGGTAGAATCCATATCCCTTTACTTTGAAAACCCCATCCAAATTAAAATGGAATTTGGTGGTCCAGCGGATTTTAAAGCCTGTACTGTATGATTGATCAATAAAATCACACCAAGGAATGTATATTTTACATTTATTGATAATGGATGTATTTAGGTTTGGTTTTCAATGCTTATAAAACTGGCTGTAACTAAAAGGCACAGCTGCAAAAATTATAGGCAACAAAAGGACAAAACACAGTTGCATAGTTACAGCAGAACTATTTGGACCCATGTCCTTTATTATTGATACATAAAGCTAATAAGCGTATCTAAAAATATATTGTTAGTTATGTATTTTATGAAACATAACTAACTATTTAAGTCAAACTAATATAATGGAAAATTATATAACTACATATATGAATCATTACTGAAACTCATTGGTTCACTAACATAGAAAAATAAATAAATATAACGTTATTTTTTCCTTTTTGCAGTGGTATAGGCGGCAATTTTGAGATTAGTATTTTGCACCTTGTAGTCGAATCCTGATTTTTGATTGTCTTCAAATGATAAATCATTTATGACAGTCACATTGATACAAAAGGTACTAACAATTATTCCTCAATTTTTTGGTTAACCTGCTGTGGAAATTATAAATGTAATTTATAATTGTTAACTAAAATTTAATAAAAATATATTGAATGAAAAATAAAATCAGAAAGAAAGAAAATTTGTCTAATCAATGTATTTTCAATATATACTTTTCATAACTCTGATATGAAAGCTGTAACATAAGCTGTTTCTGTTATTGCTTTCCTAACACCAGAACTGAAGAACCAGAATTTTCCCATCGGTTCTCAGTTCTGGTTCTTTTAGGAACCAACTTAAGGAATCGTTAATTATGTTTTTTTTCTATTTCAGACTGGATTTATTAAGGCGTTTTCATCCTCACCAGAATCGTTTACAGTAGGTTTTTCAAAAGTAGAAAGGATTATGAAATCTCTGTTTGTGAAAAATTTGTTCCTTTGGCCACGATTCCATGCTACTGTTAGTTCTAGCCTGGAAAAACGCAAGGTATGCATGCCAACTCCATCATATTAGGTAGGTAGTAATATTTATAATTTTAACTAATACTGTACTCTTAAAATGCTATATATAAAGAACAAGTTTTGAAATATATACTTCCTGTAGTAGTGTCAATATTATGAATATTCCTTTAATATTAAATTATGTGAATTAATTAGTCATAACATCTTTCAAGAGACCAAAAACTGAAATAACAAGGTTTGAACATTTACTTAATTTGAATTAGATCATTTATGTTGCTATGTACAATGCACATTATGGCACATCAGTTAACACAGTTTTTATTAAAAAACATAAGATTTGAATTGCAGAAAATTATCAGCTGAAGAAAGCTGCACAGGGAAGTCAGAGAGGATAAATATCTAAGCAAAAATAATATGGTCCAATTGCTATAGTCTGCCTCTTAGTATTAAATATTGACATGCATGCTTTTATACATAACCAATGAATATTAGGAATTCATAGCCACTATACAAAGCACACAATTAAATTAGTTTCAGCCTTGATTATATACACCTACAATAGATATTCCATCCAATAGAAATATTTGTGCCAGTAATTTGGTTAGTGAGGCCCGCAACCACAGCTGGTTTAAACTGCATTACATTTACATGGGACTACACTAGCGTTCCACAATGGACCACGAAAACAGCTGATATTTTGAGACACAAAATTTAACATTGGATGGGAAATCTGTGTGTGTATAAAATCAGTTTTTTTTAGTTTCCCATTACATTGCTGAAAAGAAGTCAAATTTCTATATCCTAAACTCAGGATATTTTTTTCAAAACTATGTGCCATAGCAGTAGAAGCCAGAGAACTTGCTTTACAAAATGGCTTCTTGATACTTAATACTAACTTGAGGGTGTTCAACCAATATCTCTGCAATAATAAAAAGTAGACAATTCAAATCAACTATATCAATACATAGCTCAAGTGTGACAGAACTACTTTTCTCAAAGATTGTGTAAGTATAGAATTCGTAATTAATTTGTTGAAGATAATATCAGGTGACTAAAAATCATTTATAATGGAAAAATAAAAAAATCTTTTCAATATCATAATACAGGGTGTCTTAAAAGTCCCACCCCCCTATTAACTTTCTTATGAATACAGATAAGGTGATTTACTTCTGGGAATGTTTATATGACTAGCTAAGGAGTTTTTTATGTATGCAAATTTTTTACACCCCCTCTCAAAAGGGGGTAGTTTGGGGGTAAGTCAAAATTTTTAAATAGGAACCCCTATCAAATGACACATCATTTTAAAGGTAATATTAAAAGAAGAAGAATGGCGGAAACTAGAGGTTTCTAACATTAGTCTATCAAATTTGGTGGCAGTTTAAATTTGGAATCATTTCATAAAACCCCCGCAGCTTATGTTACATTTAAAATTGTTGTAAGCAGACAAAACATTCACCCACCAGTTAGTTTTGAGAACTGATGACACCTAATCGTAAAACAAGTTATTACAAGAATCAACAAACACCAAAAACCACAAATAACATAGCATTTATTTGGTTTTGGTTTGTCTGACCAAAGTCCAGTAGGGCAACCTGGGACTTTGGTCAACTAAAAACCAAATAAATGCTATGTTATGTGGTTTTTGGTGTTTGTTGATTCTTGTAATAACTTGTTTTACGATTAGGTGTCATCAGTTCTCAAAACTAACTGGCGGGTGAATGTTTTGTCTGCTTACAACAATTTTAAATGTAACATAAGCTGCGGGGGTTTTATGAAATAATTCCAACTTTAAACTGCCACCAAATTTGATAGACTAATGTTAGAGACCTCTAGTTTCCACCATTATTCTTCTTTTAATATTACCTTTAAAATGATGTGTCATTTGATAGGGGTTCCTATTTAAAAATTTTGACTTACTCCCAAACTACCCCCTTTTGAGAGGGGGTGTAAAAAATTTGCATACATAAAAAACTCCTTAGTTGGTCATATAAATATTCCCAGAAGAAAATCATTTTATCTGTATTCATAAGAAAGTTAATAGGGGGGGGGGGTGGGACTTTTAAGACACCCTGTATGTATAAAAATGTATTCTTCTACAATGTATTTGGTTCAATCAACAGTAATGGTTTAATTATTATTAAACCTCTTGGTGCCACACTCAAATTACATGATCCAAAAGTTTTACAAATAGACATTTAACTCATTAACTGTTTTAGTAAAGTATTAATATTAAAAAGTTTAAGAGTTTAGTTAAAAAATACTAGTTTATATACATTATTATATTATAGTTCCCAAGGTCAAGCGCTGAGAACTAATATTCCTTCTCTTTGTCACCGAGCTGCCCGGGCCAGTTATCAGAGGTTCCGGATATCACAGGGCTGGATCTGCAGGTTTTACTGTAGGCTATTAGGACATAATAGTAATATTTTTTAATGTCATTTTACAAATAAGCATCGAATAAGTCAAATTAAAGCTGCGTTAAATACATAATATATACATTATACATAGAATTTTATAGATTCAGATGAAAATCTTCTGAATTTAGTCTCATGTTATTTTGATTAAACGTATACAGTTCATTCTTATATACTCTTAGCTGTCTGAAAATCAATATTATTTAGGATAAAACATCCATTGATATTATAAAATGGGTTTACTAGCAACCATTTATAAAACCTATTCTTAAATTGTTTAACAGAATACATATCAATAAAACACTTCAATTTATTGTATAACCTAAGGGATAACACAGAATGAGAATTCATAGTTTTACTCAGCCTGGTAAAAATAATTATACATTATCTTTTTTCTTGTAAAAAAGAAAATGTTATTTTCAACCCATTACGTAAGCTGTCATAAAATAATTAATATAAGACACCTTTTTATTTCAGAATAAAAAGCATTGTTTTGAAAAAAAATTATCTTAGATTAGTTAATAAAACTGTACTAATCATTGTTAAAACACATAAATAATTACTGTCAATAAACAAAAGAACTTAATAGAAATACAATCTATTTTTCAGCGGTGCTGTTAGTAAAGAGACATTACTACAGATTTTAAGCCATAAGTATGTAATAATTATCCTGAGATACTAATATCCTCATAAACGTTCAATTTTAATCTTTGAAACAGTGAACCCTATCCAATTCTAGACTGATAATTATGTATTGATAAATATTTTTAAACTATAGAGGTATGAACAGTTGATTGGGCTTAAACTGTTTACTCAAATAAAAAAAAACCATATGAACCATTCTGAAATTAAAGTTGTCTTGCTGTCATCAAACGATAAAAAACTCAGAGATATTCTGAAAACCTAAGATCCATTTGTCTTGTATAATATCATAAAATATCGAATAAGAACTAAAAAAAAAGTTGAACATGAATATAAGGCATCATTGAACATCATTGAACATCATTAAGGGAGGCATGACTTCAGTGAAAATATTTGGCAGGGAAGTTTTTCTACCATGACACATAATTGTAATAATCTGATGGCGAGATATCACCACTCTAGCACTAAACGTGTCAAAACAACCTTTACAACTAACAAAATGTGTGCATTGATTCTTATTACATGTTTGATCCTAAGCTCACAATATACAGTAAGTAATTTGGTTTTGAAGCTGTTTTACAGATAAATACATGCCTAATTCTTAAAATTGATATCCAATTTGGAAAGTGTTTATATTTTTGTTAGAGTTGTTGTCAAATGGAGTGGCTGTAGCTAAGGGGCTAAGGTGTTGGCTTGACACAGCCGGTCTGGGAAGAACAATAACAGTTTTTGTCCTACCACTCCAGTGGTTCGGAAGTCGTGTTAAGCCGTTGGTCCCCAGGTTAAGTATTAGAGAGGGCCTCATAGCCCTAACTTTGCTTTGTAAAATAAGAGGATCTTTAATTTTGAACTTTAATGTCTGTATTCCAATGATGCACCATCTGTTTGTTAACAAATAGACAATCCTATCATATGGCCTGTGGAAACATGCATAATGTGGCATTTTATTCTTAGAGGAACATGATCATATATTTCAATCTTAAAAACTACCAAAATATGTCTTTGTTGGTATAATTTTGAATGTTATAAATAATTAACATTCCAATATAAATGCCAAATATTTTCACTGAAGTCATGCTTCCCTTAATATATTCATGTTCAACTTTTTTTTAGTTCTTATTCGATATTTTATGATATAATACAAGACAAATGGATCTTAGGTTTTCAGAATATCTCTGAGTTTTTTATCGTTTGATGACAGCAAGACAACTTTAATTTCAGAATGGTTCATATGGTTTTTTTTTATTTGAGTAAACAGTTACATAATAATGAATAATGGTAAGGCTAATTATTTTGCTTTAGAGTTTATCAACAAATTAGTGATGCTATGCTTAATTTCTTAACATTCTTTACAGAAAAGTACATGTAAAATAATTCCTTATTATATGTCATTATTTTAATCAATTTACAAATAAATTAAAATATATTTCATCATAGAGAAATTTGCAGACTATCTGGTATTAGTTTCACAAAGTTTCAAATGTCAGAGTTTTAAACATTTCAGAAAGTTAATATTAGTCTTTCTACAGGCAATGGTGATTGAGCTACACGTCTCACTTACACCTCTCATGTCATCTATACAAACCGCAGTGCTGGACATTGTGCACTTCTGTATAAAGGAAATAAAGAGGTTGAACCCTACAGTAAGTCAAATAATCTTAACTCTTTACCTATATTTAGATATACTCATTGTAGTTTTGTATTAAATTTTCTAAATAGTGTTTTAATCAGCATAATACGTGTTGGTACATATACAGTACAAGTAAACGTTACACAACACAAATTTATTACAATATAAGCAAAAAATGCACAAATACTATGGTGATCGATTTCGGTGAACCACGCTCACCGAAATCGATCACCATAATATTTGTGCATCTTGTACTAGTATTGTAATATATTTGTGCTTATATTGTAATAAATTTGTGTTGTGTGACATTTATTTCTTCTGTTAAATTTTCTTTATTAAGTTAAGTGTAAGAGAGGTCCTAACTTTGCCTCACTAAATAAAACTTTTTTCAGTGTAGTAATAGTTGAGAAAAATCTCAACAAAATTCTAGTTTTACAAAAAAATCAATAAGAATAATTATTGGATTAAAACCTCTTGACTCAGTCAAATCTCACTTTAAAACATTAAATATATTAACCGTGTATGGACTCTACATTTTAAACTCTATTATGTACATAAAAGAACATGGCAAGGAGCACTCTTCTCAAGGACACAATACCAGGGGTAAGGTCTCATCACACAACGACACAATCTAGAATTTTATAAAAAAAATGACAAGCTACTCTGGTAAAACATTTCTGCAAATGCTTCCTTGTAAATTAAAAAACATCCAATCAAATAAAGTATTTAAGAAAGAACTAAAAAAGTACTTAAACAATATCGCTCCATATACGGCAGATGAGGTATTTGAGACAGCTAAATACTAGTATAATTGTGGATAGTAATAATGTTGTAATTTTGAAAAACATAACATTGTTATACAGTATTACAAAATTGTAGACCTTTAGAAGAACATATTCTAGTTTTTAAGGTAACATTTATATTATCATAATATCATATGACTATTCTTTGTATACTATGCAAACTTTGAATAAAGAATATTTGAATTGAATTGAATTTTATTTCATTATATTTAATATAACTGCCTACAAAAAAAATATTCTCTTTTTTATTTTATTAATTGTTCTGCTGTTGAATAGAGACAATAGACATTATTCTTTATTTACATATTCATAGAGAATAGTACATGCATCAAACAAAAGATTTTAGATAGTCAAAGTTATACAATGCACAAGTTTTTTTTTTTTTTTCATAGTTATGTAAACAAATTTGTCATTTTGATGTCCAGAGAAAGACGTGTTTTTTTCTAAGTTTCATTTAATGTACGTACGTATAGTACCCATAGCATATGCACTAAACATAGCCTATCTGTAATACGGACACTCTTTTATCCAACAGGGTGTTGGGCCCATGATGATATAAAGTCAACTGTATTTTCGAACTTAGTGTCCTGAAAAGTGATAAGTAGCTTGGTGTTGTCTGGTCATCCAGCCATTACTCACCTGTGAGTTTTGATCTAACATTTTATATTTTACTTCAAAAAAATGTATGAAAATTATATTTGCCTAGGAGACATCCCTGCACGCTTTGCGTGCCTACTCCGACGCTCTCGCTGCGCTTGACACACCTCTCGGCCTTCGGCCTCGGCACGTGACTTTTGACTACAAATAATTGTAGGTTAACTGTATAGCGTAAAATAACAGTATTACATTTATTTAAAGTATTTTACTCACACTGCTTGCTTTGCTACGTATTTTATTAGTGTAAATACCCAATGGTATTACTTAGCCTATTTCAAACGTTTTCATTTCATTTGTTTGTTTTTTTTAACACCTGAAGATTAAACTCATAGTATATTAAATAACGCATCAATAGTATAATGTCAAGTATATAAAATAAACATGCTTATTTATTTACAAAACAGCTGTTATTAATTTACTAAAATCAACACTATGTTATCCTTGAGGGACAGTCTTTTAGGGGGTGGTTTCTACCCCTTAGGAACACTTTATCCAGATGAAAATATTTTAGTTGTTCTATTTAAGAACTAAATAAACAGTGTACAAATGTTCAGCTCTACCTACATGGGAAGTTGGATATTTAGTGATGAGTGAGTTAGTCAGTCAGCCAGGGCTTTGCCTTTATATATATATATATATATATATATATATATATATATATATATATATATATATATATATATATATATATATATATATATATATAGATTCCCTTAAAATGAAGTTAAAAATGTGTTCTCAAAGGAATTTTTCAGAGAAAAAAATTTTATTATTTCACTTACAGCTTTCATAGAACCTGAAGTGAGAATGTCCCTAAAACATTAGTACCAACCTATAGTCTATAATTGTCTTGGTTTAACCAAGGACTTAATGTGAGCAAGACCAAAATCCCTGATTTTGTACAAAATCTAATTCATTGCGATAAAAGAAGCACATACATACTCACACAACGTGTTTTAATTTGATAAGAAGTCTTTACTAGTCATTCAAATTGAAACAGTATTTTGTAAAGATTGATTCATTAATTTAATCAACCAATTCAATAAGGCCTAATTCATTATTTACTTGAATTATTTTTATATCTATTTTTTTAGAGAGTGATAGTATTGTAGGTTGGATAATATAAATTACAAACAAATCACTACAACAATTACATATCAGTTCAGATTTATATAGATTGATATTTTCATTAAAACTGATATTTTTACAGCTTGATACTGAGACAATTTCTGTGGAGAATGCACTATCCAAAACATTTCACAAGCTTCTCCAACAACAGTTAGACCCCATCTGGCATCAGTTGAGTGCCAACACCAAGCAGCTAGTAGCAGACCTCAAGATCTTGCGCTCTATAATCACGTATGGGCATTTATATCATCCTTTATATATCTTCAGTCCAACAGGGTCAAATATTTATGTATTTACATCAGGATCCTAAATATTTGATATGCACATTAAATAAGGCATATTATGTGCTACTGACATTGTCAAATGCTGTGGACTTAAAAACTATGCTGCAGGTATACTTTGCCTATGTCCAATCCCATTTGAATTATGGCATTCTTTTCTGGGGTAATTCTCAAATAAGTTCAAAAATATTCAAAAAACAAAAACAAATCATTAGGCTGGTTTATGAAAGCATCAATTAGAGATTCATGTAGACCTATTTTTAAAATTTTAAATATTCTTCCTGTTTCATGTCTATTTATTTTGCAGTCTCTAATTTTTGTAAAAAATAACATCATATTTTTTTTCTCATAATCACATCCATCAATATAGTACACGTAATTCAAACCTTTTTCAATTTCCTGTTCATAAAAAAGTATTCTTTGAAAAAATGCCATTCTATTCTTCCATTCGTTTATACAACAAACTTCCAATAGAAATCCGTTCTGAACTGTCACCAGTAAAATTTAAAATTATAACTATTAATTATCTGTCCGAGCATTGTTTTTATAGTGTACAAGAGTACCTAGATTCTGATAAATAGTGACTTTTCGATAATATTTTTGGAGAGTTTGAACTACTGTAACTTAGTTTTAATCTAGCTTTAAGCTTTGACCTGTTGACAATTTACCTACCATATTGATATTTATTTCATGTAAATGGTGTATGTAATGTAAATAGATAAATAAATAAATAAAAATAAATAAGACAATTCCACTCTGTGGACACACCAACGTAAGAAATTGCACAATAGATGATTACAAATAAAAATTACAATTTAACACTTGAATTTAAACCACTCTTACAGTTATCAATGTCACTTAACACCCACTTGTTTAACATCTGCCACTGTTTGTGACCTGCCACTTACTGTCACAAGTAAGTATTCCACTCCAAACTATTGATTGACACTGAAGAATATCACTGATTAGTCGCCGAGTGGTGTCTTAAATAAAGTATCACTGTAATCCGTAAGGTTCTAGAAATGTATACTATAATGGTCCCATTCTAATATCACCCAGAATCTAATTAACTGTCACTACAGAAAATTATCTTACTGTCTGGGGGCTATATTGGCTAGCAACCGTAAGTGACCTGCCACACAGAGAGGGGTAGAGCTTGCCTAAATTGGCATGGTCCACAACAATGTATATCCCATTCCTAAGCTAAAAATAAAGGCTTATATGGTAATACATATGATACATAAGTATGCATGTATAAGTTTAAAAAAGTTTTATGTGAACTCTAGGAATCAGTAAAATATTTGGTAAGTTAAAATATTTTTGGAGTAACAACAATAACCAAAAATACCAGACTATATAATAGGTTTTTTCAAAGCGTCATAGGAATGGCGTTTTAATATCTATAAATCATATCTTCTAGAATATTTTTTATTTAATATGCTATAAAATGGGCTTTGGAAACATAGCTTTTAGCTGAAAATATCAATAGGTAAATGTTATACCTTACTTATAACTTGTAATATCAATAGGTAAATGTTATACCTTACTTATAACTTGTAATATCAATAGGTAAATGTTATACCTTACTTATAACTTGTAATATCAATAGGTAAATGTTATACCTTACTTATAACTTGTAATATCAATAGGTAAATGTTATACCTTACTTATAACTTGTAATATCAATAGGTAAATGTTATACCTTACTTATAACTTGTAATATCAATAGGTAAATGTTATACCTTACTTATAACTTGTAATTTCATACAATCCCTACCTGTACTAAACAAATATTGAGAATTAAACGTTTATTTTATTTTTATAGAACATTGTAATAAACAACTAAAAAGAGTTTCACACAGAAGAATATTCACAGTTAGGAACAAGTGAAATTTGTAGGCTATTCAAGTAAAACCTTATAAAACCACAATTTTAAGGCTAAGTAGGTATTCAAATCTATTCTAAGAACTCTATCTAATTCACTAAACCACAAATCTTCATTGAAATTAAAACACATTGTTAACTTGGGAAACCAATTTCAGAAACAACACAATTTAAACAACTCTGTTCATAATGTAATTACAACTTGGCGATAGACTGTTCATTACTGAGCAGGTGTCGTCTACACAGAGGTAGTAATGATGCAGCAACGCATGCATACAGGCATAAGAGTATACAACATCAATTACGATATTATATTTCTTGGCCTTGGTAATATATCTACGTTATATCAAGATCATTTGATCAAAATATGTCAAAAGAAAAAAATGTTTTATGGAACTTCCAAAAAATTTTATCTAAAATATTGAAAGTAATTAAAATATCAATAGATTGTTGCATAGTTGATTTATTCTGTAATATAAATTAAAAGTATCACTTATTATTATTGTACTGATTAACTATCAATTTTTTTATAAATCAGTGTTAACAACTTAACATATTCTAAAATTAGTTCTCAACTCAGTAAATATATCTTTATAAGTAAGACATGATTATTCCTTATTGTGTTTTGTGGTAGTTGCCATAGCTGGGAGATCACAAAATCGTGACAATCCAGCTACCAGATTTGTTACTCGTTTAAAACTACCCAGGGTAGACGTACAGTTTTAAAGAATTGCTGTGGACGCGAACAATATCACACCCCAATACCAGCTGGTCCGTAGCGTGGAACAGTTTTGATGGATGTAATAAGTTCCTTATTAACGATCCGTCAATACCTGTAGGTGGGATGAACCTCCCTCGTAGGGAGTGGATACTGTTAAATCTGTTCTGAACTGGCGTTGGCAGATGCAATTACTGGAAGTATAAATGGGGATTGACAGTAGATCAGTCATGTGATTGCGGGGAGTCTATCCAAACAATGGATCACATAGTCACAGAGTGCCCCCTGCTCTCTTTTACGGAGTTTGGTCAACATACACAGAATCAATGAGACAGGTGTTAGATGGCTCGATGGATTGGACTTAGCTTTGTGACAGGAGATCACTTTACATTTCATAATAAATTAATATATAATCATGACTTTTGGATATTTATCCAAATATTCAACGCAGCTTTATAATTAACAAATTGTAGCTGACAACAAACCATACGAGATATATATATATATATTCCTCATTGAATAACTTTCAGTATTATCCACATATTTTTAATTACTATTTATAATAATGCACAATGCTAACTTTTTATCCTTTATTTCATCCAGTTCTGCAATTTAAGACACATATTGATTAGCACACTTGAAGGTGAATGTAGTATAAATTTACTTAAAGTTATTTTAAAATGTACTTATGAAATCAAACTGCCAAAACTAATGAGTTGAAGATGTTTGATCTTGCAGAACTCTAACACAGGGTGATAGTGTGAGGCTGCAATCCTTATTACTGACCCTTCGTAGCAGTGAATATGCCCAACGTTGCTCTGGTTGGATTGTCCTTGATTCTGCAGAAACCCTCTTTATCTCAGCTAAAAAGCGACTTTACAATAGTAAGCAAGGTAAGTTTAAAATGTTTCATTTTGATTTATTTTATTCATTTATTTTTGTTATATTTATTTTGTTAGCTCAGTACTTCAACCGCTCGGATTGTGGTTTTCTTTCTTCATCCAAAATCACCCTTCCCATTATCTGCTAATTTTCATAGATAGTATGGTGTGTTTACCATGAAGGATCTTGAGCTTGTCTGACTTTCCGGGAATATATTTGGAAAGTCATCTCATTTGCGAATATAATTATTATGTTATCTCATTATGCTGAAAATGAGATAACATAATAATGATTTATGTTCTAGCATTCTTTAATAATCTATAACTAACCAGTAAAATAGTCATTTAATTCAGTCAATCAATTAATTGATTTTATTAACTTGAAATAGACTAAAAATGTGAAACATGTAGTTTTATACTTTAAATAAAAATGTTATAAGGGTACTTAGTTTATATTTAAGTAACTCATAATATGTAAAGAGTCATTGCTGTATTACTAAACAGGGTGTCCCGTAAGTAACCAGCCAAACTTCTGGAGGTCATTCCTTGGGTTTAAAACAAGCAAAAAATGTCGTGTACAAATCATCTATCTCACTCTGTTATCCGGCTATCTGTCTATGTATGTATTTTTTATTAAAATCTTAATATCTCTAAAGTTATTTAAGATAAAAAACCATGAAAATCTGTATGAATGTTGATGTTCACAGTGTTCATGTACTATTTAAATTTCATTTTTGTACAATAATCCTTTTCAAAATGGTGGCCATTGAAAATTTTTAAAGCCAAATATCTTAATAACCTTAAATTTTACTAAAAACCTGTAAGTTACAAAAACTTTTAAGAATTTACTTCTACAAATAATTTTATAAAAAGTTTTAAGATTGAACAACTATTGACTGAGAAATTACAATTTTTATCAAATAAAAATATGTTTGATATTAATAAAATTGGAAGTTTTAGTAAAGTGACATTTATTTACCAAAAATTAGATTAGTGCTAAATAGATTTTTACAGCTGATTTGGAAATTGAAAATACATACAGTCAATGATTAACAGCTGACTGTAATATTGACAGTTCGTTGTTGGAAAACACCTACTTTTATTTGTTATTGATTGGAATTCATTACTAAACAAAAACTAAGATAGTTTTTTATAGTTGCAATGTTATTAATATATTATCTTATTTAGTTTCTGAATGAACCAAAATGCCTATTTATTCAAATAAAGAAATATCTGACGTTCATTATATTTATGGATTGGCTAATGGAAATTCACACAAGGCAGTACAACTCTATGAAGAAAGATTTCCTCATCGAAGAACTCCTCACCGAGAAACGTTTGTAACTGTTCATAAGTCCCTGAGGGAGCAAGGAACTTTTGCTAAAGTTGAAAAGTTGGGTCGTCCAGTTTCAGTTACAACTGTTAGAACTCAAAAAAGAATATTAAATGCCATTGAAGAAAACCCTAGTACGAGTGGTAGAAGGTTGCCACAGGTAGAAGGAATGTCAAAAACCTCTGTGTGGCGTATTTTGAAAGATCAACAATTGTATCGATATCATATTTAATGAGTCAAAAGTCTTTCTGAAAGAGACTTCCAGCCCAGAATTAATCTGTGTCAATGGTTTTTAGGAAAAATTACTTTTATTCCACTATTTCTGTAAAGTATTTTGTTTACCAATGAGGCAGGATTTTCAAGAGAAGGTATTTTCAATTACCATAAATTACCTTCAACCTGCAATTACTTTTGGGCTGATTTCAACCCTCATGCTACATCGCAATGCAGACACCAAGTACTTTTTTCTCTTAATGTGTGGATAGGGATTATTGGAGATAAATTGTTAGGACCTGTATTTTTTACAAATTGTGGGGGACGGGGTGAATAGGTCAGAAAAATTGGTTTTAATTGAGCGGAGGCCATGGTAAAAAATATGGTTGTTTGACCCCTGTTCCCCGCACAATTTAGAAGCGCGTGGGTTCGTTGAAGCGTCGGGCGCGTGAGTGCTATTCGTCGGATTCCCTATTAATCACAACCAGCTTTGATCAGCTCTAAATCTATTAATTGAAAAAAGGATAGTTTAATTATGAAGAGTTCAAATTATTTGGTTGGCTGCGATCTCCCAGTTCCGTCTAATTATCGCATGCGCGAGCGATAGCTCCTCTTGCTGCCGTGTGGATGCCGCCACAAAATAGACTAAACATCATATTTAGACTTTTTACAAAATTTATTACTTGAACTATTATAAGACATGCCTTTACATGAAAGAAGTTCAATGTGGTTTATGCAGGGTGGTGCTCCTGCACACTTTAGTGTTGATGTTAGACTACACAAGACAGGTTTTTAGAAACAAATGGATATCCCATGGTGGTCCTGTAGCATGGCCGGCCAGGTCTCCTGATTTAAACCCCCTGGACATTTTTGTATGGGGTTACCTTAAGTCTTTGTTGGACTTACTAAACACCTATTGGAAGTATTGAAATGTTAAGGGAAAGAATAGTGGATGGCTGTAATACGATTAGACAGAAACCGGGTGTATTTGAACGAATGAGAAGATCTATGAGAAATCAACTAGAACGATGCATAGACGCATAGTGGATGGTGGGCACTTTTAGCACATGTTGTAGGATTACTAGAATTTTTTTTCTTTTGTTCTTTACTGTTGTTTTTGTGTTGTAATAAATGTCACTTCTAACTAGGTGTGTGCGAGTACTCGAAACTTCGAGTATTTGATTGAGTATTTTACTACTCGAACTCGGCTCGAAGTTCCTAAAACTACTCGAAGTTCAATCGAGTAGTTGTATTTCACGAAATATCAGATTTACATCTTAATTTAGTTTTAAGATTTAACAGTTTTATAAGTTATCAATAAAAAATGTTTGTTTTATTTTACCCTTAATCATACGTTATTAGTTTGGTACGCGTATATGAACTAAACAATACGCCTAAGAATAGGTAGTACATGACGACAGTCAAATGAACTAGTCGACGTAGTGAACGAGTTCGTTCATTATGATTTGAACTAGTTCAGTTCAAAGTGATCAACAGAGCTGGGAATGTAGAGATCACTATAAATAGTAGCGATCACACATCTTGGTTGTCAAGTCTACTAGTCACTTGTAACCTAACCTAAAATAGCGTGAATAAAACAAAAGTGCAGGTTAGTGTCTTTATGACCCAAGAAAGGGGACGAGAGATCCGGTTCAAGATGCTCAAAAAACCTGTTACCATTACAAATCTAATAGTCTGTGCACCGTGGAAATTATGCATATTTTCGTTCATATCAATAATACCGTTCAGTCAAAAAGGTCCCGAGAACGGATCACTTAACATCCCAAGAATCGAACTTCTCATCTTTTCTATGTGAAAGTTCACCTCGGTTGTAGTATACGTACGTGCAAGGAACTGTTCAACTCCTTTTCGGAAATGAAATTATCGTATATTTCTTGCGAGTCGATTGAGGTCTATTTTGCTTTTTAATCTGAGCAGGGAATCGTCCTATGTTTTGACGTAAGAAAATACCATATCATATCATAAAATATGGTAATGGCGTTCTAGCAGCATGTGACACAACATTATTGATTTATTTTCCGTCAAATAAAAATAGATTTATATCCGTGGCGAACGTCTATTAATTATTATTCCGAAAACGCCTTAGATCTCCAAAACTGTGTGTAATATTTACGAATACGATATTTTCCTGTCAAAGTGTAGAACGGTTTTCTGACTAGGTTAGACAAAAACACAGTTGGAGTGTAAAAGGCGGTAAAGTACGATAATTTTGATTCGTAAATTCACTGAACGGTCTCCTGTTCACAATGACGTCGATGTAAACTTTAAAACAATCACGAATCAACCAAAGTGAGGGAGAAACATGTTGTAAGACTTTTCTAAACAAAATATGACGAATTTAGAGATTCGGAAAATCATTTTTATTGAAACGAAGCCTTATCAAACGTCTCGTTTTTTATTCAAAAGTTTATAGTTTAGCTGCCCAAAATCTTCACTGCATCACTAGTTGGCACTTAGCTCAGAGTGCATCTTGTCGCCAATATTGGGTAGACCTATTATATTAACCGACTACGTCTAAGGTTTTCATTCGATTACACCAGGTTTTCATGAATTTTTCGTTATGACATAATTATTTATCTGTTGTTCAGTGTAGCCTCATGTATCGAAGTAGTTTCAAGTTGCACATATTTCATTACCAATAATAATTTAAAAACTAATTCATCCTAAGCGACTTTAAAATTTATTTTTAGTAAACCTGCTTAGTTATTATTATCAATTGATTGAACCACAGTCTTTGTCATCCAGATTTTCAAATTTGATTATATAATTCAGAGCTTATTTCCGGTTAGTTGTAACCTTGATATTACTGAATTAAATACCGTACTGTACGTACCGTACACAGAATACAGATCCACTCTTCTTGGAGTGTACACAATCAATTTTTTTTTGAGAGGAGGCAATTCTCAAAGAAAATGACCGCATTTGGCGATAATGCCTGAATTTTAGCATCAGTTTGGTTGGATGCAACTTTTACCAACAAGCTTCACTACATTTTCGCGGTACACTTTGAACTGAACCACCAGATAAACATAACGAATGGCTGTGAAATAGTATAAATGGCTTGCATAGAAAATCTGATCTGTGATATGAGTGAACAGCTTAAATCTTTATAATCCACGTTGTTTCAATTAGTAATATACTTTCTTAATTTCTTACATAATATTAGTTCTGAAAAAGGAAAAAGGTTAAACAAAACAATGCCACATAAAAATATAGGAAGGCAGGAAGTAACAAGTTTTATCTAGCAAATGTTATAGTTACAAACAACAAATCAAAATTATTGTGTTCAGTTTAGATGTATATATTTACGAATCTGGCAAAACTTAACATAGGCTTAGGATGGTGTCTGCCTTTTACAGTTGTCTTGGGTGAACAGAAAATCCTTCTGTAAATACTCGCTCAAAAAAATACTCCATACTCGAAAAAAAAAGCCAACGACTCGACTCGAACTCAAAAATTACTACTCGCACACCCCTACTTCTAACCTACTCCTACTGTATTTAGTTTTTAGTAAATAAACGTCACTTTACTAAAGTTTTCAATTTTATTAATATCCAGCATATTTTTATTTGATAAAAATTGTAATTTCTCAGTTAATAGTTGTTCAATCTCAAAACTTTTTAAAAAATTATTTGTAGAAATAAATTCTTAAACTTTTTTTGTAACTTACAGGTTTTAGTAAAATTTAAGGTTATTAAGATATTTGGCTTTAAAAATTTTCAATGGCCACTATTTTGAAAAGGATTATTGTACAAAAATGAAATTTAAATAGTACATGAACACTATGTAGATCAACATTTATACTGATTTTCATGGTTTTTTATCTTAACCCTCGATCCGGCATTTTACGAAATTTCGTACAATTTTTTCGTCACCAAACTGGCATTGTACGAATTTTCGTACAATTGCAGCGTCGGAGATTTACCATATTTATAATGCGCAAAAATCGAACTACTTCGATGTTTTTATACTCTATGTACTCAGCGTGAACATACGATTCCAGTGGTATGCAACAACGCACACTGCACTGTATCGGCGTTATTTTAAAACGTAGAGAAAGTTGAAGAAGGAAGCCAGTCCCTGAGTCTCGCCATTTTTGTTGTTGTTTAGTCTGCCGGGCCTGATTTCAACTACGGTAAATAATTATCATTTGCAATGTAATTATCACTTCTAGTGTGTTTAGAAGTGTATTATATTGTATTAGAGCATGTTTTTAGCTAAATAGAACTCTGTAGTGTTTGTAGAAAATTTGTATCATATTTTTTAATGTTATAGTAACCGTGGTTACTAATTTTCAGGTTTTTGTATACGTTCCAGTTAAAAATTTATAAAAGTAATTTTTACTTACAAACCTATATAAACTATATATTTTCTGAAACTAGATAAAATTTAAAACATTTTGGCTATCTCACATTTCTTTTTTTATCATCACAACATTGATCATAGGGGGTGGTCCCTCCCTATTTTCCGCGATTTCTAAAAAAATTTACAAATATTTCATAACATAAAAAATAAATAAAATGTTATAGGTTATGAATTATGTATTATATGATAGCCCACATTCTTGTGAACAGTTTGATACCACACATTTGTACTTTTATTGTAATATAATATTTTTTATGAATTTTATAAAACATCACTGCAAAATCACCAAAAATGACCCGACATTTTGGGCAAAAATGACTGCCGGATCGAGGGTTAAATGACTTTAGAGATATTAAGTTTTTAATAAAAAATATATACAGACAGATAGCCGGATAATGGAGCGAGATGTACAATTTGTACACATGAAATTTTTTGCTTGTTTTAACCCAAGGAATGACCTCCAGAAGTTTGGCTAGTTACTTACGAGGCACTCTGTATATATGTACAGTAAATATGTTTCATTGCATGAATCATTTTTTTAAATTTCATTCTAGGTCATGTAGGAGGTATTTATGATCACTTTATGGTGGGTTAAAATTGTAACCATTATAGTAAGGTTATTAGTAATTTATAGTAGCTCTTTTATCATTTTTAGTTGAAAAGGCAAGGAACAGAAATATATTGATTGATAATGTTATCAATATAATAATTTTTTAGTTAGTTCTGCATGTCATATCAAAAAGAAGTATATCATATCAACAAGGGCCTGTCACCTTGTTTGGATAGTTGCACAAAAATTGGACCTTTTGAAAAATTAAAAATACCCATTTGGACCATGCAAAGTACAGTCGGTGCTGTTTATGTGAGGTTTCTCATCTTTTTGTCCAACCTGTTGTCTTTAATCTGTAATGAGTTCTCTTTTTCCACTAGTCCAAGTTGTTCTGGTTCTTCCTCTGACCAACTTTCCTATCAAAATCTGTTGCCTGAGTGTATTTCTATTTCACATGTCAGTTTGTGTTATATCTTCTGGTTTTGGGTCTTCTTTTACTACGCCAATTCATTGATTGTTTCTGTTTCGGCCCTACTTTGATTTTCATAAAATTATACAATTGTTTCTGTTAACCTTGCCCTGCATTCTCTTCACAAGCCCACAAAACTTGAGTCTTCATTTACTCGTGTCAGACCGTGGGTGAGTGTATGCTTCCATTTCCTTTTACTTCTTAGAAGTTTGTTAGTTTGAAAGCCAGTATTTAATAGACCTACTATATTATCCTGGAAATATTTTTCTATTTTTTTAATTTATTAGATAACAACCTATCTGTTCAAAACTAAGTCTTGTTCCTGTAAAGGCACACTGGTTTAATTAGTGTGTTACAGTGTTTTGCAATTTTTTTTGCTCAATTCTTGTATATTTCACCAAGATATTAATGCCATAATTTTGTGTACTGTTATTATTTGTGTTAAAATGGGCACGTGAACTCAAGTTATACAGTACAACCTCGATTATCCGGCAGTCCGTGTTATCCGGTTCAGCAAGTGCATAACAATAATAATTACAATTTATTGGAAGCGACTTTCAGTTTTGGAACGCAAATGTCGTACACGAGTGTTTCGGTTTTGCATTTCGCAAATTGCAGGCGATGTATTGACTAGTCACCCTCTAAACAAGCGACTGTGTAATAATTTAATGGTGCGCCTGAATATCCGAGCTGGCAATGCTGTTCACTTTTGTTCAGCGTGGCTGGCTGGAAGAGTCCATTTCGTAAGTGGGGGAAGTGGAACAGTTCATTTTACGTACACACCCTCGGCAATCGGCATTGTTTTTTTAAAAATATCTTTCGTATTGTATTGCAAAGCAGCGACTAATTGGGCGATCATGATAAACATCGTTCGTTTCAATACAAATGCTGCAGAGTGCATTGCGTCACATGCAATTGTAGGTGCTCCGCTTACGCGTACTGTCTGTTATCAATTTCTAAACGTGTTTCTCCAATAAAACCAAGTTATTTATGACTTATGTTTTATCCGTCTTTTATCTATTCGGCGTGAGCTTCGCCACATTAGGCCTGATAACCGAGGTTGTACTGAAGTTAGTTTTGGAACATTGCATATATTGGTTGAAAACAAATCAAGTGCAAGAGATAATTGGATGGGAAAGGGTTAAGATAGTAATTTGAT
Source organism: Stictocephala bisonia (assembly GCA_035578905.1). Taxonomy (NCBI): domain Eukaryota; kingdom Metazoa; phylum Arthropoda; class Insecta; order Hemiptera; family Membracidae; genus Stictocephala; species Stictocephala bisonia. Next base: position 916,222 of record JAQJVL010000336.1, on the reverse strand, counting down.
GCACATTGAAGATCACATGTAATTTGACAGTATATGTTATAACAATTTCATGTATCATTACAACATGTATCCATTACAAATTGATTGCCTGTTCTCAATGTATTGAAAAATGTAAACAGTGCAATTGAAAACTAAGCAGTGAATGATAATTTGTTATTGCAGGGAAGCATTGTTTGATTAGTATCATGATTAAGGGAAGGGACCTGAGTAATGTGTAAATGAATACAAACTGAGTTAAATTATTTTCTGTTACTACTGACACACAAGTATAACGATTGAAGTAAACACAGATTGTGCAGACAAATAACTACCGTTTGTTTAGGAAGTGTATTCATGTGAGGGAGATGAATGGTTGATGAAAATTCTCAATGGTATAGAAAAATTGTTTAATTTTGTTTTACATGTTTAGTGTATTTATCTTCCTATTTAAGTAAGTTGCTTGGATGCCTATCTCCTCTGTCATATCTAGTAGCATAAAAATAAAAATTTCTATTGCTATTTTCTATATATTTTCTAGAATAGTGAGACCCATCCCCCACCCAAAACTGGAAGTCGTGCCAACTGGGGGATGGCTCAAAACCAGATAGGCGATAGGATCATGGGCGGCAGTCGGAGGGTCAAATTAAAACTCAGCAGCTGAGCAAAACTAATTTATTATCGAGAAGACAAATTCATAAAAAGAAAAAATCTGGCAGAAGGCCACAATATCAAAATTACACTTAAACAATCCACAAGAAACAATTAAATTAACAAGAGACTAACAAACTAACACAAAAACAACAAACACTATAAACCAAAATGACAAACATAACACATGTGTCTAGCTGCAGAAAACTAGAGACACAAAAACTTTAAGAAAAAACTAATAATGAAAAATTTACAAAAATTTTAGACAATACCAATTAACCGGCAATTTAGCCCACATCCCATGATTCCACCGAGGCCAAGGAGTAAGCCGGAGTCCATGGGCAGCTCCGAATTAGAAGCAAAGTAAAAATAACACAATAATCCCATTTTGGTGAATATTTAAATTTAAACAATTAAGAAAAAAATATACGTTCTAGTAAAAATTCACTTCAAACATACTACAACTAACGAAATAAATAACACTCAAACAAACATAACCACCAGGCCTAACAACAATATGAACAATTCCTTAATTTAAACAGTATAAAAAAAATAAAATCTTAGGCATACAAAATAATTACGGATTCAAATTGTTTAAAAAACCAATTTAACAAGAGCGCCTAACCAAGATAAAATTTATAAAAATATAACAACAAAATAAACTAATCTAAAATAAATAACAATAAATATTAACATGTATACACTATTAAAAAAAAAATATGGCCAAAATAAAAATCATTTTGCTGCGTTCAAGCTCATTTTATGATGAGCGTGGCCTAGTGGAGAACATCTTCTTTTTTTTTCTTTTCCCTTTTTTTTATATATCCCAAAATCACAACCCCCAGCTCAGCCGCCGGGAAAACATGGAACGCACTGACCTGAGGACAGAAGACTCTACCCAAAGATGTAGGTGGGGCAGCAGGGTCGCAAATGGTCCTCAGGCCAGGCTAGCAGTGTAGATGGTCAAACTTCGCCCGGACAGCAGGCTGAGAGAAAACGTCCCACTCAAGGACCCTGGACTGAACAGTTCAAACCACAGCACATTAAAATAAATACAGCCAAAAACAAAAATAATACAGATAACAAACTAATAAATATGAAACGGCAAAACAAAACAGGAAAAGACAAAATTGTTTGTGTACTTACAAAAGAGAACCTGAAAGGGTGGTAGGAACTATAAGTTAAACATACAGGAATTAACAAAATTAAACAGGTAGAATAGGTAATTGACAAAGAACAGAAATATAGTGAAAAGGTAACTCAAACTGCAAAATGATCAATAAAATTTATATATAACTAACATTGAACAGAAAACAAAATATGGACCCTAAAACAATAATATAATAAAGAAATGAATGGTAAAATGGTAACATTGAGCACATGGGCTCGAACCTAGGTTGACAAAGATCTAGACAAAGAACACAAATTCAACCATACACTGAAAATAACAAATAAGCCTGATTATTATTATTTAAACAAAATATTTTCACCTAAAGGGTGATTAGATGTTTGAAATTACAAAAATGAACACTTACGTTTAAGCGTCTCTAGCCAACAAACATGTTGTGACGAAAGGCGGAGAACAAGTCAAACGACAGGCCAACCTGACAGACCGAGAGCTGAAAACCTGGAACGACAGAGTCTGAGCCAACGACCACTGAAGTAAACAAATCGCAGCGTACGAACGATCTCAGGCAGCCTGGCAAACCACGTCGACAAGTAACAAAAATGTACCGGTCATACGACCCGGTACAACAGCAAGTTGTAGACGTAGCCCGAAATGTAAAAGTAACTAAATCAGATACATGGTTTTAAATTATACATCTAAGGTCTATGAATATATATATATATATATATATATATATATATATATATATATATATATATATATATATATTGTGTAAGTAACTTTTACTAATGGTACTATTTTTTTTAATTCACAGAAATAGAGCCTGAGACGAGCCCGAAATGGGAAACATTGTCAGAGGTGTTGAAAGAGATCCACCGGGATTCTGCAGGCAGCAGTCAAACTGTCTTGGTCTTGGTGGAAAGCCTTTCAACTTGCAAACAACTAAAGCAGGTGATACTTTATAAACATTATAGAATAACATTACTGAAATAAATTAATAAAATTTAGTTTGAATTGAGTAAAGACTTAAACTTGTATATATGATGCAGGCAAAAATGTGCTTATTTTATTTATTAGTTTATATAATATATACTATTTTCACACAAACAATATGGATGGTTTATTTCACCTAGTTGTTAGCTTGTAAATCTACTCAGCACCAAAATACACCAATACCTCACATATTTCCTCTTTTGATTTATACTTTTCATTGAAACATACATACTGAAAACATTACAGAAAACATATTGAGATAAGACTCATTTTGAATTCTAAAGGATACAAACTCTGAAGATATGCAGTTACAGTATTCATCATAATGCACATACAAAACCTGTTTTGTTTATATACGAGGGCCGTTCAGAAAGTAAAGAACGATTGCGCATCACGGACGGCGCAGTTCCCCCACCACCGCGGGAGTGGGCTTATTCTTTAGTCCAAACCTTCCGCTTCAGTTTGAGCTGTGTAGCGGTGCCGTGAGGTCATGTTTGCGTCTCTTGTGGAAGTTCAAAATGGCGGCGCCAATTGAAAATCCCGCCAAGTGTGAAGTCCGTAGTGTGATTCGGTTTCTGAATGAGCAGCATGTTCGACCCATAGAAATTTATAGGCAAATTAAGGCAGTGTACGGTGACAATGCGATGAACTAGTCATCGGTGAGAAAATAGTGCATTCAATTTAATGAAGGCAGAACTATTGTGCACGACGACGAACGAAGTGGAAGGCCGTCACTCGTTACTGACGAGTTGACAGCGAAAGTTGACGAAAAAATTCAAGAAAACCGGCGTTTCACTTTGAGCGGTAGTTCTCAAAGTTAAACGAATTCAACAAAAAATGCCAGTAGACCGCTGAAAGTGAAACGCCGGTTTTCTTGAATTTTTTCGTCAACTTTCGCTGTCAACTCTTCAGTAACGAGTGACGGCCTTCCATTTCGTTCGTCGTCGTGGACAATAGTTCTGCCTTCATTAAATTGAATGCACCATTTTCTCTCTGATGACTCGTTCATCGCATTGTCACCGTACACTGCCTTAATTTGCCTATAAATTTCTATGGGTCGAACATGCTGCGCATTCAGAAACCGAATCACACTACGGACTTCACACTTGGCGGGATTTTCAATTGGCGCCGCCACTTTGAACTTCCACAAGAGACGCAAACGTGACCTCACGGCACCGCTACACAGCTCAAACTGAAGCGGAAGGTTTGGACTAAAGAATAAGCCCACTCCCGCGGTGGTGGGGGAACTGCGCCGTCCGTGATGCGCAATCGTTCTTTACTTTCTGAACGGCCCTCGTATATTTATTGAAAATACATTGAAATGCTAGTTAATTTCTTTCTTTCAGTATCTAACCAAGGGTGGTCCAGAAATGATGTTAGACTTGTACAAAAAGATCCTTGGCAAGAAGTCTTCATCATCTAGTGAGCCTTTTCAGATGGAAAGCACAGAGGAGGAGGAAGATGATGGCAACGTGTTCACACTAACCCAGAAGGCCTCTGAGGATAGTAGTACTACTTACACAGAGTGTACTCAGGTAAGCATATCCCTCATGTAAAGCTTAGAGATAGTAATATTTAGTGATTGTATCTTTGAACATTTAAAATTATTTGTTGTGTCTAAACTAACAATTCAGTATGAATTACAAATGGAAAGGAATCTTCTCCAGACATCAGGTGATAAGTAATTTGGATCCTAAATTAAAAAAGACAGTTATACTTTTTTAAGAAAGGCATTTTTTGTCTAATCTAATACAAGAAATTGCCACATTTTTATATTCAAAAGAAAAGTACCTTCCTTGTATAGTAGTAATATATTGTAATAAAGTTATTTTCATTATCTTGTTGACATATCTTATATTTACCTCTGTAAAACAGAATTGAATTGAACATGGGACCTCAGTTCAAGGTTCCTATACAAAAGGTTGTCTCACAAGTACGCATCCATATCACGCAGGAGCAATTACGTCATAGGGAGGCCTCAACTGTGTTTTTTTCTTTTCTACCTTCCCTGCTGTAAACAAAACAAAACGTAATAATGTAAAATCTGATATTCATACTCGATGACAGTACAATCTGCATTGTTTATTTATTTGATGTAAGTTACTGATTTTAATATTGATATTATTTAGTATTTACTAAGTAAGTATAACTCAGCAACATATGAAAAGAGATAATTTGCTGCTTTAACAGGATGTCTACTGGTCACGAAAGTTACAAAAAGTCATGAAAATTAACAAATTGTTAAAGTCGGTCACACAAAAAGTCATGAAAATTAACAAATTGTTAAAGTCGGTCACGGATATCATGAAAAATCATGAAAATTGCTTCTAAAGTCACGATTTTTTCTGGCGTTCCAAAGCGCTACTAGAGGAAATTTGGGAGGCATTTTGAGTGAATTGGTAAATTTGCTCAAAGCATACTGTGGCAAAAATTTTGCCAAAAGTATTTTTATTTCTAGTCGTTTTCATGACGATGTTCTAACCATAGTCTTTTCTATGATATAAATACCGTATTGAGGGTGCAGAGAACCAGCCAGCTCTTTGCCCACTCAAAATTATCGTACTTCTCTTTCCTCTATTCAGGAAAAGAGAATGGTGTAATGTAATAATCAGGCAACCATTCGTCATCATTCCCACTCAAAATATCGTACATTTACTACTATTAGTACCGTATGCGAAGTTATGCGTTCTTTCTGTGTACAAACTGAGTCAAAACAGTGTTGTGAATTGTCAATATTACAACATATTTTAATGTTATACATTTATATAACTATGCAATCTATTAATTTAAAAACGTTTTAGTTACTTCTGAATTTTTTTCATGGATAAAAGTGATAAACTTTGTGCTTTACAATATTTGAATACACAATAGGCATTTAATATTGAAACGTTTTTGGTTGCCATATTCCAATTCTCCATTGCTGTACGGACGGAAATAAGAAAATACAGCTCGCTATTGACGGTACTGGACCGGACGTTCATTGATCATTGTTTGTTTTGTTTATGGACTCTTATAACGTTCGTTGGATTGTAATTGTTCAAAGTGGTGGGCATCTAACTGGCATATTTTAGTGTTTAGCTGTGCTTTAAACTTGCTTAACGGAATTTCGTCAACTTTATAATTCTCTTCTGAGTCTTTTAAGTTACTAGGCCTAGTGTTTGTTTTTATGTATATAGCAATTTTGATGTATTAAGAACTTTAGTATGAAATTTTCGGTTTTTATTATTGTTCAAAATAGGCTTAAAAGTAGTCATATAAAAGTGATTAGTGTCTGTGCACAATGCCTGGAAAGTGCAAATTTCAGAACTTGTGGCTCGAAGAAGAAAATTAGAAGAATTGGCTTTGGAAAAATGAAACTGATGTACATTTAGCATTTTGTATATATTGCAAAAAAATCATTTTACTGTATATTTCCTTTTGGGCTAAAATAGTATTAAGTTGCACTCTCAGGGAAAAAAAACATAGCTCGATAGAAAATAATCTAAAAAGTGGTAAGCAAATGATGCTAATTCACTGGTTTGATCAAAATAGACCTTCATCTGATAACACTATGCCTTCATGCTATATGACTAGGCTTAATAGAAACAGGTAACTGATACAGGTAATGTATCAGTTACCTGTATCAGCTTCTCCTACAACAAGCTCAAGTCATGAAACAGAATCTTCATTTTCTAAAGAACAGGCCTCACCAAGGCTTCAAAGTTTTTTATTGTCTGAGAGTGTGACCAAGGCTGAAATTGTATGGGGCTGAAGAATTCTTTGTTTGTATGATTTTTAATTTTGTATTGAAAATTTAAATTTATATTTACTACAAAACAAATGAGAATTTTGTTTATCAGTGTTTATAATAGTACATAGGAGCACATGGTGGTACATAGAAACACTTACAGACTGTTTACAAGGTAAATTAATCCACTGTAAATTCAATTTACTGTTCAACTTAGGTTAAGTCTGTTTGATTTGTTGATATAATTTAAAATTAAGAATTGAACCTACTGCAGACATGTGTCATCATCACATAAATCCTTGTGAAAATATAAGTAGGTAATGCTCAATTTGCAGGGTTTCTGGAGTCTGAACCTGCTTTTTGTTTTGTTTTCATATTAATAATGAAATATGTCTGCAAATCCATTTTACTCACGCAATGCTGGGCTTCTCTTAATAAATAGTGTTAACCTACTTTAATCTGTTGTATTTTATCTATATTTGGTCAATTAAAGGTTAATAATGGTATCATTAATTTAGTAGAATATGACTGAAATTAATGCGATGTTATAACATGAACCGTATTCACCATTATTCGGGTGATGAATTTTCATGTTGTAAGGTCATGAAAAGTCATGAATTTTCATTTCTATTTGGTAGCAGACACTGTTTAAATTAATATTAAAATACCATAAATTCAAATAATTGTAAAATACTCTTAAGAACAATAAAGTAATGGTTTTTAGTATGTAGTTTTAATTGTTCATTGCACTGTGTTGGAGGTCTCCCTCTGACGTCACAACTCGGCTTATATAGACCATATGAGATGAGACAACCTGTTGTTTAGGAACCTTGACCTCAGTTAATCTCTGTTGGTAAACAACCTGTGAACAAAGTTTATACGATTAACAATAACAATAATGCCAATTAACACTATAAAAAATACATCAACATAATCTAAACATCTGGCAGAACTACTTCCTTGGCATCCTTATGGGATCCTTAACCTCACAACACGATTCATAAACTTATATATCGTGTTTATATGAAAGATAATGTCAAAATGCGGTAGTAAACCTATGTCGATTTCTAAAAATTATATAACTTAGTATAGCTGTTGTATGAGTGAAAGAAAAGAAATTTTCTTACTTATTTTAAAAGATAGCTGACATGGAATGGACCTTAATTTTTGTAATGAAAATAAACACAAATCAAAGAAAATCTTAAATTTTAATTGTCTCCGGCACACCTGTAAAAGTAATTATAAAGAGACAAGAGAATTCTTTTATCAAAAGGGACATCATCTTTAGCAGCTCATAATCTGACTTACTATTAAACTTACTGTTCAAGTTAAGGTGTTAATGTGTTGCAGCTGGACAGTGCGTCAGAACCGGTGGTCGTGTTGCAGCAGTTCAAGCCGGATGGAGATCCTCAGTCTCTCCTAACTAACCTGCACACTCTCAAACCGAAGTATATTGTCATGTATGATGTTGATGTCACAGCCATTCGTCAAATTGAGGTGGGTTTCTTTCAACATTTAGAAAAACAAAATATGTAAAATACTAGATCAAGTAAACACCATAGTTTCCTATTACCTAGCTTTAGTGTGCTGCTACTGTATTTAGAACGTTTGTATGCTTTCTTGAAACATCTTCAAACTTCTCTGATTATAATTACATGTAGAGGTGGCTGAAAAGTAACTTGTACCCCTCTGAAACTTATTTTAACATTCTTGTTTCATCAAGCTCTTTAATAAGAGAGTTGCCATTTCAAAATTCTTCAGCGTACAAAAAACTCTAAAATCTGATGTTTACACGTTAGCGGTTGACAGGAAATATGGTGGATTTACGATTTAAATATTTAACACACTAAGTACACTATAATGCACAGCTCTAAAAATTTTATTGTAAATTACACAGGTGTTTTAAAAAAATTGTTTAAAGCTTTATTGCAATAGTTAAAAATGTATGCTTCTTTTCGAACGCGACCATATTGGTCACAATTAACAACTACTGTAGTTTGTTCATTCTATGTAGTTCAATTATTGGCCCAGTATAGCTGTGCGTACACAATCCCTTTTCTTGTGTCCAAAAGAACTAACAAGGACTTTTACTCCATTCACGCAATTTTAGGTTAGGTTACAAGTGACTGAAGACTCGGTCATCATGTACGATTACTACTTTCCCAACTCTGTTGTTCATTTGACATTCGTTAATGAAATAAACATCGCTAAGATACAGTAGGCACGTAACTGCTGTCACAGCGCATGGTGGGCTGTTGAGTCATGTTTAAACTTTAATTTATAGAATAAAATATTTCTTTTTTAATATGAATATTTTGCCAGAATTGAATCCGGATTATTGACAGTCTGGATTTTTAATGTCCTAATTATTGACACTTTACTGAATGTTCAGTTGTCCACTCATACTCATTTTCATGCTAATTTATTGTCAATATAGAAGTATAAAGTAAAATAATTTTTTCATTTTTAGTAATTTCCCAATTTTTTCCTTTTATTATATATATTTCTGTGAGGCTGTTCAGCTGCAAAGTAGGCTCTTCATAAATCAACAAATTATTTTAATTAAAATGTTCTTGAGAAAATGAGAACTTGAACAAGAAAATTAATCTAGAAGTAGTTAAAACTTAGTGTTATAAAAGTTACTTTTGAAAGGACAATTAGTAACAACTGTAAATGATCAGATGATGCGCTAAAATACTCATTCTAGTGAGGCATATCTTGTTATAGGCACCATCAAAAGGAAAGTGTTAAATCAGAAGCGAGAAAACAATTTAAATAATTTAAAATAATGATTAATATTGCTTCATTAATATTTGAGAATTTTTTTTATAGCAATAGTTTTCTCATCTAGCTGAACATTCATTTAGACAAAATTCAACAACCATACATCGGAAGTGATCAATTACATAATGACAAAACAACGAGAAGCTCTAGAACAGCAGATGGGATGCCACCCCTTCCCATGACATCATCTTGGAGCAGGGACTGCACATAGACATAATATACAATCCTGCATTAACTCAGTATACCTTGCTCAGCTACGTGAAAGCGTACATAATCTGCTTAGTCGCTTTCTAGCATCATTCCATATCGCTAAGGATCATCCCATGTGGAGCCTGTGGTTACCACAGCCATATCATCAGTAAACACAAACATCCTACTTGCAGAAAAATCTACAGCAATTGTAGACAAATCACACGGTGATCAGTTATTGATGAGTCTATGACCACTGCTTTGTTGTTATCTACAGCCACATTCTTACCAATCTGTATAAAGCATTGGTTTATGCCAGTGTTGCTAGCAGGACACGTTACTAATAAAACGAGTGGTATACAACATTTTGAGATATATTTCTTGCTCAGAATTGTGTTTTATGACGTTGTGAGGTAAGGTATTTAGCCTCCTAACCTAAATACTTGAGGGTTAAGTGTTGTGAGATTGTAGGCGATTGGTTCCATTCTCAGTTACACTAAAACAACATCTCTCAATTGTTGCTATCAGCATGAACACAAGTGTAGAAGACCAAGGCCAGGGTTCAGATGTTGTGTAGTGGAAAGAACTAAGTATTGGACCTATCATTTAGGTGCAATCAGACTTGTTTCAGATTCTATGATATGGTCTAGGTCTTTAGTTGCTCCGAATTTTTGAATACTAATAAATAATGGAATTTCTAAGGATGTGTATTGACAGATCCTTAGAAATTCCATTATTAATAGTTAAATTACTATAGTTAAATTTGCAATTTAACTATAGCAAAATTTCATTCATTCATCTCTACTGGTTAAACTCATTTGTAATCTATATTTGCCTATTGTTTCATGAATTAATTTATTAATGATAAATAAACTATTTCCTGATGCAGGTGTATCAGAGTTCGGAAAGTGAGCACCAAATACAGGTGTACTTCCTTATATATGGTGGCTCAGTGGAGGAACAGGCGTATCTTACCACCCTTCGTAGGGAGAAAGAGGCGTTCGATTTTCTCATCAAGGAAAAGTCTGTGAGTAGTAAAAGATTATCAAATAAAAACTGAAGAGTTTATTTTATTTTTTAAAGATAAAAAAAATAAAGAGGTTGCTTGGTTGTTCAAAATTTTTAAATTCCTGTTTAGACCTATTAAATATGCTTATTTTCCAATAGGATAGATAATTCAAATTCTATTCAGATACTATCCTTGTAAGAATTAGAAAGAGGGAAGAAATACTGATGAAATATGTCAAAATGTTTTAATGACAAAGCTTGTGTCTTTTACGGTATCCTGGTAACATTCACAATACAGCCTTAATTATAATATTACTTACAATTAGATATCTCATGTAATAGGAATATTTGTGCCAGTAATCTGGTTAGTTAGTGATGTTGACCACTACTGCTGGTTTAAGCTGTTACTTTTACATGGTACTACATTAGTGCTCCACACTGGACTAAAAAGCAGCTGATAATTTGAGACAAAATTTAACATTGGTTGAGAAATCTATCTGAGTGCTTATCAAATCAATGCCAATTGTTAACTGTGATCAGATTCTAATTTAATAAACATTCATGGCGACAGTTAATTTTTTCGTAATTTCATTTCTGTACTACTTCATTTGTTTATCTTAACTGTTTACTATTTTTACCCTCCCAATTTCGTTTTGATTTGAAGTAATTTGTGTAACATGGCTATAAACTTTTGCTGAGTATAAAATTATTTTGTTATCTGTTAGTTTTGTGTTGGTTAGTTATGTATATACAAATTCTGCATCAAATTAAATTTTCTTTTAAATAACAATACTTTGGGCTTAGTTAGAATCTCCAGTTTGGTGAGACATGCATATGGTCTCTGTTTTAGGTCCCTTTTATGCACAAGATTCCCGCATGTACGATACCCCTGCATTTTCTAAGTGCATTGAGCCAAATGGGCCTATTTTTTCACTGTAGTGTGGGCCGCTGAATTATTGCAGCTCATAGGTTCAGTGCAGCACTTGCAAATCAAAGCTTTCTTGCGATTTCAATATACATTGTGTCTTATTAGAGCATTTGTGCACTGTAGTTTGCACCACAACCACAGTCAGTGCCACTAACCTATTCCCTCTCAGTTATACCCACTTTCTTCACTTTTGCTGAGGATAAAATTATTTTGTTATCTGTTAGTTTTGTGTTGGTAAGTTATGTATATACAAATTCTGCATCAAATTAAATTTTCTTTTAAATAACAATACTTTGGGCTTAGTTAGAATCTCCAGTTTCGTGAGACATGCATATGGTCTCTGTTTTAGGTCCCTTTTATGCACAAGATTCCCGCATGTATGATACCCCTGCATTTTCTAAGTGCATTGAGCCAAATGGGCCTATTTATTCACTGTAGTGTGGGCCGCTGAATTATTGCAGCCCATAGGTTCAGTGCAGCACTTGCAAATCAAAGCTTTCTTGCGATTTCAATATACATTGTATCTTATTAGAGCATTTGTGCACTGTAGTTTGCACCACAACCACAGTCAGTGCCACTAACCTATTCCCTCTCAGTTATACCCACTTTCTTCCGATACACCATGTGTTGAATGTACACACTTGTTTGGGTTTTAGCTTTCGTTGTGCTGTAGGTTTTTGTGTCATGTATCTCGTGGTGAATGAAGTTAATATTGAACGATTTATTGACAAATTGAAGTTAAGGCCTTGTTTGTAGATTTTTGCATCCGATGATTACAGGACAGAGGTCAGAAGAAGATGAAATTAACTGAGCTGTGTATCATACTCTACCCTGATTTTGATCACTACACTCGAAATATTTTGCTAATTTTTTTCCTGGGGAGACAATTTCTTTAATTTTGTTTTTTTTCATACAAAGTTTGTAATAAAAATTCGGTAGTGTTATAAATAATCAATTTATATGTATTAGTTTGGATTTATTTTTGTAATATATGTTATTCTCATGAAGATGTGTTATACAGAATTTTAGTTTTTGTAAAGTTATATTTTTTAAAAATCTAAACCAGGATAGTACAATGTAAAAAAAATAATAATAACGATATTGTATTTTTATATTCATTTTTTATTCATTACAAAGTTCTATCAAAACTGTAAAAACGAAATATTATTGCATGCAATTAAAAAAATTTTATACTTGCAAAAATAAATTTTTCAATTGAAATATGATTTTAGAATGACAATTTCTTCCTTAGAAAGTAGCAGCTGTGTGAAAAACTTCAAAACTATAAATATTATAGCCATTATAAAAATATATACAATATAACTCAATAAGACAACAGATTATACAAAGTTTATTATTTTGAATTTACTCTATATTTTTCATTGTGAAGTCTAGTTTTATTTTTGTTGTAAATAGTGTTTATTTTGTGTACATAATCTGTTTGTTTACACACCGGAGGTTAGTACAATGCACGAGACAGACAACAAATAACTGCAGACTGACAGCGCCAGCCGTTAATTAATTTTGTATCTCAAATAAACTTTTTTACTATTTCTAAACACAATGTTATATCCAGTTAAAGTTTTACAGATTATGTGGTTTGTAAAAACAATTTAAAAAAAATAATAATCGAACAAAAAATTGTATTTCAACTGTTTTTACTCCTTCAGTTTTTGCATCTTCTTATTTTTCTACAGATTTTTCTAACACAGTTTATGGGTTGCCCTGCCTATGGCTTTACACAATCTTTGTTCTTTTTTTAACAAATGATACTTGTAAATGATTACACAAGGATCTATGTGGATCATGTTTTGGCTGGAAACTGAGGAACATTTGCACGACATATTACACGACAGAATCGTCCATTGTAATGAACTAGGTCAATGAACTAGTTCAAAGTGATGTAACAAACAAAGACTCATACAAGTGAGGGTTGGAGTGATGTATAGTTTTGTTCTGAGTTTTGTTTCATAGAAACTCTTTTATGAAGAGTTGCGGTAGAGTCTCACGCCATTTACAAAAAAATTAACACTTGGAAATAATCAAAAACAGCTGTTCAATTAAGTACATTAAAAATGCGATGCCAGATATCATTTAAAGGAAAACCAGCGGTTATGACGTCATCCATAACTTATTTCTTAAATATTTTGAAATGTATCAAATATTTAGATAATTCAAGACTACTTCATTACACAATACGCCTATATGGAATCGAATGACAGGTTGATGACCTAAATCAGTTAATTTTTTAATGAGATATCATGATCTATTATTTCACGAAACAAGGTTTTACCTCCATAGTCTTCTTCTTCTACATCGGTTTTTGTTCAACATTTGGGTAAGATCGGCTCTCGTCAGAAATCTCAGCCATAACTATCAGTTGGCAAACGTTTAATAATAATAACAACAAGTTATATGCACCATCATAACCTACTATGAACACATAGGTAAGTATTTTCCATTAATATAATTTTTTTCTAAAAAAACAAGATAGCTTTGTGTTTTTAATTTTTTACTGGGACTGTGGATGCATGAATATATTCCAACGGCATAAACTAAGAAATTGTATGTGCAGTTTTTATACAGTAAATTGGAATTAATATGTACGAAAATTTCGATGTCATTGGAACACTTAATTTTTTATTTATTTATTTATTAATAAGACGCCGATCGTCAAGATATGGGTGAATATGGATTTCGAATGTAGATGAATGTAGATGAGCGAATGTAGTCATTGTTACAAACTAAGGCCGACTATTCCTTAGAAAGTGTCATTAATTAATAGCCCAATGACAAATGAACAGCCGGTGATTAACAGCTGATCCTTCTCAAAATGTATTGACTCTGATTGGGATCGAACTGAGAACCTTTAGCACATGAAGCTGGGATTGAACCAACTACGCTACCGACCAAATTAAGTGTCTTTCACTCATGTGAAACAGTGAAAGACACCACTATTTTCATTTGATAGTTTTGAATCCCCTAATCTGCAGTGTGGTGAGAATAAAAAGAAACCAGTATATGCACACCAATCACCATAGGTGAATGAGCTTTTAAGATTTGGTGTGCATCTAGTTCAAACCTCAGAACAATATATCCCACCTGGAGTTTGGATCAAGTGGAAAGTGTGAGTGGTTCCACACATCTGGAACTCATAATCCAAATCAATCAGTATATCCCTGGTGAAGATACAGAGTACCAGCAGTCATACAATATGCCAACAGCCTCAGGTACTGAGACAGTGTGCTTCCATATTTTTCATTTCATTGTTTATATGCACGTCTTTTCACATCTTTTGAGAATAACAAAAAGTGATGGAAATATGTGTTATTCCTGCAGCAGCAGTCGGATAGCATGCAAAGGGAAATCAAAAGCAAGATACTATTGTGAGGGACAAAAATATTAACACGTTCACTGCTGGTCAAAATTAAGTGTGTGTGGGCCATTGCTGAAATATGAAAAATAATAATTCTGCTTCACTTTTATTATTTTTATGCATCAATGCATCTAAAAAGAGGTTATATAGTTAAAAAATACATTTTCTAAAAAAAATTTATGACGCACAAGTGCGTCATCAGCATATAGCACAACATCGATCGCATATGCGGGTGACGCACTTGTGCGTCATTTACCATTTTTTGCATGTTGACATAGTATAACACTAAAAAATGTATTTTAAATATATTTATGACTAAATAGGCCGCTATTTTGTGTAAACAAGAGAGTTTTGATCGATTCAGGATCGTCAACCCATTCCAATTGACTGCCTGGTGTAGGTGTTGTGGCTGTTGAGCTACTAGGAGTTGCAACACTGTTTAGGGAAACATCATTTTCGTTGTTGTCCTCGTTACTAGTACATTCGTCCTCAACGACATAATCACTGTCATCTTTATCACAATTATCGGAATCCGGACTTTCCGCCTCATATTCAGAATTAGAATCTACGATTCGATCAATTTCACTCAATGTTAAACCTTCTGCCATTTTTAATAAACAATAACAGTTAATTAAAACATCGAAATTAAAAACGAAGTGCACAGCTTTCAAAACTAACCTCTAAACAAACACGCCCGGTCGATAGAACAAAGGTTGCTAACCTCTCTACGTTGCAAAATGGCGAGAAATAGAGCAATGCGCTGTGACGCACTTGTGCGTCACCCGCACTGGCCGCACTGATGTTATGACGCAAAAGTGCGTCATCCGCAGTGAACGTGTTAAGATGATGATACCGAAGAAGTAAACGGATAATCTATATATATAAAAGGCCCTCACTGACTGACTCACTCATTCATTACTAATTCTCCAACTTCCCATGTAGGTAGAGAGCTGAAATTTTGTAAACTGTGTCTTTAGGTCTTAAATAGGACAACTAAAGTATTTTCATCTTGATGAAGTACTCCTACGGGGTAGAAACCACCCCTTAAAGAGTTTTCCATAAGGATAACATTTGGTTGATTTTAATAAATTAATAACAGCTGTTTTGTAAAAAAATAAATATGTTTATTTTGTATGTTTAACATTGTATGATTGATCCGAATGATCCCACGTAACAAAGCTGCTCTGTGATTAATGCATTTGTAACATTATACTATGAGTTTTATCTTCAGCTGTTAAACAAGAACAAAGAAATTGAACAAGTTTGAAAAAGGCTAAGTAATACCCTAGAGTATTATTTATACTAATAAATAGGTGCAATGCAAGTAGTGTGAGTGAGATACTGTAAATAAATTTAGTATTGTGATTTTACGTTAAACAGTTAATCTATTTGCAAGCGTTGGGGTTCTCTATATATAAAAAGAGAAAGCCCTCATTCACTCATCACTAATTCTCCCACTTCCTGTCATCTTACAGAGGTGAAATTTGGTACAAATATTTATTTTAGGCTAAGTAGGAAAACTAAAGTATTTTCATCTAGATAAAATACTCCTAGGGGGTCAAAATCAACCCTAAAAAAAGTTTCCATAAAGGACTCTTCACACCAAACGTATTAATACTTTGACGACGTCGCTGTAAGACGTCTTAAATGTATCTTGTATTAATATTCAATGGGTGTAGTTCACACTCAGAGTATTAACACGTTTGCGTTGTCGCTGTAGTATTAATACGGATTGGAAAAATACCTCGGCTACCTACGTTTCGCTTACGTTTTACAACTGACCCATGTGTAAAAGCTGATCTCACCACGTTGTTCATTCCCGCGCCTGCATAGTATCGTAAATTATTGCATGCATCGCCTTTGACATAGCCTTCGGTGGAACACGAAAGACGTAGCTGAGTTATTAATACAGCCAAAAAAATATTAATATTTTGGCTTCTTTAGTGTGAAAAGGCCTTAAGGATAACATTAGGTTGATTTAAGTAAATTAACAACAACTGTATTGTAAATAAATAAACATGTTTTAATTGTATGTTTGATATTTTTTTCAATTGCTGCAATAATTATAGTTTACAATTATTTACACTCTTTTTATCTTTTTGTGCTCTTTACAATTACGTGTAAAATCTATTTGGGAAATTTACAATATTGAGATAACCGTGTCGAAATTCCCCTAATGTAGACATTTAGGGTTTTCTAGACCATACAACTTTGTTGTCTAGAAGAATGGCAGCAGGTTGAGCTTTTATATTGACGTAATGGTTTAGTCCACAGGGGAAGGGTAAGAAGCGCAGAGAATAACCCCGTTGCAAAGCAAGGGCGGTCGACTAGTTGTACATAAGAGACACCAAGCGGCTAGGTGTACTGGTTCTTTTGACCGGTACATATTTTTACTCTACGATTGAGAGGCTGCCCAAGATTCATACTTGCGCTGTCTGCTTCTTACTTTCATGGCCGTTGGCTCGGACTCTGGTCTGTCCTTGATTCCATCTCCCGGTTTGTCTGGTTGGCCTGATCTTTGTCGTCTTCTCTACTTCACTTTTCCAATAACAACTAACCTTCAAAAATGCCTAGCTAATTTCGTAAGTTAATTAATTTGTTTTAATTTCAAACATTTAATCACCTTTTTGGTGAAAACCGTTTTGTTTAGTAATAATTGTTATCTTGCAATATTCAGTTTTTGTTAGATTGATTCTTGTGTTCTTTTCTATAGGTTTGATTTACAGTTTCTAGGTTTGAGACCATGTCCTCAATTTTGCTTTTCGTCGTTTATTTCATTAATTAAACCTTGTCTTTTATTCAATTACAGCTTTAAATGTTTTTCAAAGTCTATCAAGTGCTTACATTAAGTATTTCTTACTAATTTATTTATTTATTTTTTTATGATAATTTTCAGCCTTGTTTTGAATAGTATTTTTTTTTTCAATAAATTGTCTTCCGCCCAGCTGCTGAGTTATGTTTAGTCCTCCGAATGCCTCCCGTGACCGTATCACCTTCTGGACATCAAAGACGGGAAATCCCTCAAACAGGAAGCAAACTATCCTGACTGTCGGGCCCGACAAGAACAGAAACCCAGAGCACAGAGTTGATCAATCTCTTTGCCCCAAGAAACTCTGGATCAACCGTTCTCCAGAAAGCCTTTAGCTGGGAGACATGGGTCTTCCTGAACACCCTGCCTGACTGGGGATCAACCACCAGAGCAGTCACCGGTGACAAAAACCTTTCGATACGGTGGAAACCAGACCACCGATAACACAACTTTCAGCTCTTCGTTCTGTGGCCAAACTGACTGGGTGAGCCTGACCAAAAACCAGATCTCCAACCTGGAAAGAGTTGGAGTATGTTGGAAACCTTTGTAGTTTACTTAACTAAATCATTATTTAACCTCGCACAAATTATAATTACAAAAAATATAAGTAAATTGAATTATTAAAATTATTAGAGCAAGATGAATGATGCAACAGGAAATACGGTACAGGAAATGGAGTAGGTAAAATTTGAGTAGGAGATCCTGAGAGCATTAACTCAGAAAGGAAGGGATCAGATGTCAAGGAAGCAGGGTCACCACTGTACACATGCAAATCAAAATAAGAAAATTAAACTCACCAAAAATTGGGCCAATGAATGCTGATGCATTGGAGAATGAGCAAAGAAGTAGACGGTCCCGCCCATCACGAAACGAACAGGCCTATAAGATGATCCGCTATAGGCTACCTGATTGGTTTTGGGCCGAAATTGGAAGTGTGTCCAGTGAGTGGCAGGGGGATGAGATATTAGGGAAAGAGTTTAGAAGGAAAAGGGAGTTGAAGGTGAGATATGTAAGTGATAGGACTTCGGGAAAATAGACCAAGAGGGAGGACCAGCACCGGGAGGTCAACATCATGAGCCCGCCCTGCAGAGCAAACACGGGACGAGCTAGGAGAAGGACAGAGCCACGGTCCAACCCCCTGCGAAATCGATCCCTGGAGGACTTCACGAGCGGCCAACCTGAACCTGAGAGACGAGTGGACTAGCAGCCTATCCTGAGGACCAGAGAAGTCATCTCAAGGGACTGATAGTGACTCCACTCATCCCCAAGGGAGTGCGAGTGGTTCCAGACTCGAACAGCCTGACGACCCAGAGGGACGTGGAGACGCCGAATCCGCTACCTGAATTTACGTAGGCACTCTATGCCTGAAGGAGACGTAGAGTTCCAGGGGTATGTCAAAATTTTTTTAACACCTACAAGGTTTAAGGGAATTGAATTTATAAATTGGCAGAAGAAAAGAAATTTAATAAAGGCATTCAATATACTTTTGACCTACACCAAAGCATAAGCCGACAGAGACCTACATTACTAATATAGGGTACTAATAATAACTCACTGATTGACGGAATTGAATCTTGTATAATTAATGTGTTAGGAATGTTAATTTAATTTTTAATTTCATAATGTATTGCCTCCGGACCACTGTCTAATTACATTAGAGGCTTATATTACCTTAAATTCCGTCAAGTAGCCCAAGACGTCGTCAGATGGCGACTGATTTTGACTACTTCATGTAATCATTGTCAAGCCGAAAATACATAAAATCTTCACTCTTGTGAGGTCATATAAGTCTTGAATAAAAAATTTTCTTTTCATCAATCTCTATAAAAATATAACCTGGCAACAGTTATTGCCAGAGTGAAGATTTTATGTATTTTCGGGTTGACAATGATTACATGAAGTAGTCGAAACCGGTCGCCATCTGACGACGTCTTGGGCCACTTGACGGAATTTAAGGTAATATAAACCTCGAATTTAATTTTTAATTATATAAATGCATCAATCCATATAATTTATCATAGTCCATATAAGTGTTTGTGTTGAATTAATATAAATACATAGTAAAGAGATAATTATTGCAGTGGATAATTTTGAAGGGAAATAAGTAATAGTAACTTGGGTCATTTGAATATATTTCACTTGTCACTTGAAGGTATTTGTAAAATAATATAACTTAAACTGTAGAATAAATTGTTGAGGACGTTGTAGTTAATAAAGTCGGTATATTGTTGTTTGATTGTAGTTAATTGATTGATTATTTCGTGAGTACGACTTGTTTTTGAGTATATATAATTTTCACTTGTTAGTATAGACGTCTTGCTTTTATAATACTTACTTGTCTTAGTTTGGATTCTTAATGTACGTTTGTATCATTATTTAGAGGTTTGTAAATTTAATATTTTATATAGGAGTTAAGACGCTTGTTGTAAATTAATATTTCCCATACAAAAGGAGTGAATTTATTTGTTTGCCGAACTGTATATTGAAGCCAATGTTA
Source organism: Stictocephala bisonia (assembly GCA_035578905.1). NCBI lineage: Eukaryota > Metazoa > Arthropoda > Insecta > Hemiptera > Membracidae > Stictocephala > Stictocephala bisonia. Next base: position 896,155 of record JAQJVL010000336.1, on the reverse strand, counting down.
ATAGTAATTTAAATAAATTTGATTGAAGGTTCTGAAATGGAATAATTTGTATTGTCTATTGTTGGATAAGTAGGGTATGTTAAAGGAGATGTGTGTGTGTGCATATATATATATGTGTGTGTGTGTGTGTCATATATATATATATATATATATATATATATATATATATATATATATATATATATATATACATATATATGAGTTAGGATAAGATAATTTTAATATTTTAGAGGGGATTGACAAAATGATATGCTGTAAAATAAATATGCGTTGTACTTTCACCAGTGTCAATAGTTATTCCAGGTCCTGGTTTCCTATACTAGCTGAGCGATTTATGAAGGTTAAAGTGTTTTCACATTACTTGTAGAATATTCATTTGTGAATCATTATTTATTAATTACTTTGTTACTTATAACTTTGAAGTTTGGTAGAAGTAAAGATCTTACTTAACGTTTTACGTCTTTTATCATACCTCCTCCTAACTCTCTCTCTAGCACATAGAAGAGAGCCCGCCATGAAATTACGTGAGTGGCACATGGATCCTCTAGCCTCCACAAGTTAGACAAAGGGTTGTTAGGAGGGTAGCCATTTAGAATTTTGAAGGGAGTGGCATTGTGACTCCCATGCTTGGAAGAATTGAAAGGAAGCTGTGGCCAAGAAAGACTCTCATCCCAGGTGTTCTGCTTCTCAGCTGGGAAAGAAATAAGGGCAGACCGAAGATTGCAGTTGAACCGCTCTACTTAAGAAGGCTGTGGTGGGTAATAAGGAGAGGTAGTCACATGCCTGATGCCATTGCCAAAACAGAACCTACGAAACTCGTGGAAAGTAATTTGGCTACTGTTATTGGAAACTAGAGTAGAAGGCACACCAAAGTGTTGGAAGAGTTGGGACTGGAGAGCACGGATGGTGAACTTAGCAGTAGCATTCCGAAGTGGGAAAAGCCAAACAAACTTAGAGAAAGCATCCACACAAACAAGTAGGTAGGAGTAACCTGACTTACTTCGGGGAAAAGGACCCACGTAGTCTATGAACACTTTCTCAAAAGAACGTGTTCGGCCACCTTAGAAGATAACAAACCTAACTTTGCATTTTGACTAGGCTTGCTAAGAGAGCACAAGTGGCAAGCCCGTACCCTGCCAGCAATGACCCAGTCTATGCCCTTCTAGATGAAGTACTTACAAATCTTAGCGATGGGCTTATGAATACCAAGATGATCGCCCACCAGAGAAGAGTGATAAAACTGAAAGGCCATCGATACAAGATGACTAGGCAGCACTACACAGGGTTAACCTTCTGTCGTGGATGGCAACAGAGTACCCTATTGGACAGAAAATAAGGAGGGTGGGCACCTCCCTCTAGAAGCTCACCGAAGATGACTGACAGCTCAGGAACTTTTTGCTGATTGGAAAGTAGATCGTCTAAAGCCAGAGGAAAATCCAGAAGAATAGCACCTCACTCAGCAAGTGGATCACTGGGTTCGTGGTACATGCAGGAAAGAGTATCTGCAATGACATTCTGGGTACCCTAAGATGTTGGACTCGGAACTTAAAAGCAGAAATGTTGACTACCCAGCGACCAATTTTTCCAAGCTGTCTAGGATGATCAAGAAGCCAAGATAGTGCCTGATTGTCAGTCTCCAGCAGGAACTTAGTGTTCCAAGAAACGCCGGAACTTGTCCGTACCAAAGACAACAACCAGACACTCTAACTCATAGATGGAAGAAGGTTTCTTTTCCTGGTGAGACAATGTCCTCCAAGCACAAGCAATGGGCTGCCTGACCCCATCAAACTCCTGAGAAAGAACAGCAGCAATGGCGGAGGAGAAGGCATCAGTCTGAAGAATGAATTCTCTGAAAACATCAAGCATACGCAGGACAGGAGATTGCATAATAGCCTCCTTGAGAGCATCAAAGGCAGTCTGCTGAGCTTCGCCCCACACTAAAGGGACATTTTTCTTACGCAACTCATTTAACGGTGGAGCAAGCTCAACCCTTTAGGGATGAACTTATGGTAAAAATTCACCATCTCTACAATACGGGCAATCCCCTTGGCATCTTTGGGAGGAAGAAAATCCCGAATGCCCTGAGTACTCGCAGGAACTATGAAGACGCCTCGAGAATAAATAAGATGACCCAGAAAAGAAATCTCAGGATGAGCAAAAGTGACTTTCTCTGGATTGACAGTAAGACCAGCTGACTTAAGACGACTAAGGACTTCCTCCAGATGTTGCACATATTCCCTGAAAGTCTCACCGTAGACCAGAAGATCGTCAAGATAGTTGAAAACAAACTTGAGTTTCACATAGTGGAAGATGGAATCAAGAAGACGAGTAAGAGTCTGGGCACCCACAGCAAGATCTATAGGAACCCTAGTGAACTGATAGAGATTCCAGGTAACACAGAAGCTAATTATAGGCCATGATTCCTTTTTCAATAGAATCTGATGGTAGGCCTGGTTCAAATCAAAAACATTGAAAAATTTTGCCTTACCAAACCAATCAAAAGTAGAATGCAAATCAGGTAGAGGTACCGAGTCAATAGTAACCTTAGCATGGAGCCTCCGATAATCAATCCATCACAAGCCTAGACTTACCATTAGGCTTGGGCACAAGAAATGCTGGACTGGCATACGCGGAATGAGACAGTTCAACAACACCCTCACTAAGAAAATCTTCGACCATAGCCCTCATAACCTCCATCTTTGGGGGAGCAAGTTTTTACGGATGACTTCTCACTGGCTGAGAATTGGTGAGGTGGATCTCATACTTCAAAAGAAAAGTGACCCTAAGCTCAGTCGTAAGCACATAAGGAAACTGCAAACACAATTAGAGGCACTAAAACTTGCTGATTGAACTTGAAAAACATCTGGCGCTTCTGGAGGTCAAGCACCATAGCACTTTTAGAAATGAAGTCTGCCCCTAAAATGAATGAAACCGCCAGGTCCTTGGCAACAAGAAAACCCCAACTCCAGGAAAATCCTTCAATCTTAAAATGTATGAACGCCTTTAGAAGAATGGGTAACGGAGATTGGAATGCCGTCCAGCAAGTAACAGAAGAAGGCTTGGTGTGCCTGACAAGTCCTAAGGTGACAAATGACTCAAGAAGAGAAAAGGTGATGATACTGCATGCCGAACTAGGATCAAGAAGGGCTCGACACATCGTACCACTGACAGAAATGAAAACGCCAGGACACACTGAAGTGACCGCACCAAGTCCAAGGCAAGCCATGCCAGCAAGGCCCCTAAATAGCCCTCCCAGCAATTCATGCATATTTAGGAGAGATGCTAGCCAAGATGACATGAACGGTTTCAGTCTCGGAATGAGTGAGGCGCAATGCTCGATGAGCTTCCTTTTAATAGATGACAAGTAGGCTGCCAAAGACTCGCCCCTACGCTGCGAACGATAAAACCTATCCATGACCAGCCTCTCCTGAGTCGAATGGGAAGGAAAGAAGAAAGAATCTCGATGGAATGAGTCCACCGAGATATCATTGGCCAAGACAGAAAAGGGATAATCAGACGAATCAAGTCTCCAGCCTGCATGCCGGGCATCTCACTACGTCTCAGAAAGACTTCTAGGAACCTCTGGGTCCATCCCATTGATCACAGGGAGACTCTCAATCATGGGCATCAGTGGATTGGGCAGCTTGTGGTAGCTCAGAAGAGGAGAAGAAAAGCCAGGAGCTGAAGCAGGACCACAAGCAACCTAAACAGAAACACCTGCAAGCTCAGAAGGAACCTCAGGCACCGTAAGTGCCGTTGTCTCATCTGTGGCCTTGACAAATTAGGCGCTGGCACGATAAAAAGCTGCTGACACAAAGTAGTAGGGATTGTGGAACCAGAGAGTGCTCGAAAAATTTCCTCAAGTATCGACACTCTATCCGACGGTTCCAACCCCGGAGCCTGGTTGACCATCCGCAACTGGGCAAGCAGATGCCCAAGATGTGCAAGCGGCAGGCCTGGTCACGACGTATTGGAGGTTCCCAATCAAGGTCTTTCAAAACCCCTTCCCAATCTTCCACCTTGCGTTTACACTCCAGCAATTCATCCTCCGTACCCGCGGACAACTGCTCCCGCAACAATCTCCAGAGATCACCACATCACCCTTCGGAAGTCACACTATGAACCCTCAGCCTAAATATTAATTCTGACATTCTGACATAGGCCATTATGACAAGTACAATATTCCAACAGCACGAAAGAATGACAACATCAGGATCCTCGACGAACAAAACACTCAAGTCTTCCGAGCCACTGCAGACCACTCTGATCCACCCGTGAACTCTACCAACCAAAGCGGATTGCCTTAATTCTAAAAAGATTTTGTAGGAAATTTTTTAAGTTTCTCGGTTTTTTTTACAAGGCAACCACGCTCTCCTACCATTTGAAATCCATCCCCCACCAAATAAAGGAAGTCGAGCTGTAACGGGGGGTGGCTCAAGTCCAGAAAGTGATAGGGTCACGGACAGCACTCGGAGGGTTAAAAGCAGCTGGGCAGAAGACAATTTATTGCAAAACAATACTATTCAAAACAAGACTGAAAATTAACATAAAAAATAAATAAATAAATTAGTAAGAAATACTTAATGTAAGCACTTGATAGACTTTGAAAAACATTTAAAGCTATAATTGAATAAAAGACTAGGTTTAGTTAATGAAATAAAAGCAAAATTGAGCACATGGTCTCAAACCTATGCTATTAATTGATAATGGCTGCCTCTTGTATTGTTTGTTGTAATGGATCAGAGAAATACTACTTAAAAATCTTAGTTGGAATTTGGTCAGGTTACATAATAAAGAACTAAAAAGTATAAGTGCATACTAAAATTGAAATTTGCATCTGTCGTCAATTAGTGGTCATCGTTATAATCTTGGTCAAATAAACTTGAATAAAACATAAACAAACATAGTTTGTATCCCTTAATTTAGTATTTTACTTTAATATTTAACATTCGGGAATTTAATTTATATAATTATGGATAAAAGCCATAGGTTTATACGACCATGGGTGATGATTTTACATGACTACAAGACGCAGCTCATTCTCGGAACAAATGGTGAAATGAAATATCTTAATAACAAATTCATAATAGTAATACTGTAGTAAAAACAAAGTAATAAGTAAAATATAACCTTATATTATCTAATAATTTAATCATAATACTGTGAACGAAAGATATTTATCAAACAAAATAATTCATTTTTCGACAGAGAACAAGATCATTACTTGAGTGAATAAATACAAATTACAAATAAAATCTAAAGTTCAATTATATAGAATCGCTTGCTGACAATGAGTTGTTAGTCTTATTAAGTAGGGGATGACACCTGCATTCCTCTCTTTTTACAAACATCTTTTTAAACAATTAATATTTTACTATTTATTATTACGAGAGAAAATTTCTTTGTATAAGTTAATAAATAATCATAATTAATAGGATCCTTTGAATTTGACTGTAATTTTAGGAAACTTAAGGATATAAGCTTATCACCACCCAATTTGCTCTCCAAATATTAACAATGAAACAGTTTAAACTGTCTAATTAATTACTTTATTTCAACCTTCTTATTTGTGTTTTGAGTTTGAATGTAAGGTACAAAAAAATAAATAAAAAATAATGTATTTTAAAAAAGCACTATAGTATATTTTAATTTATAACAGTGTTTTTTTACCTTATTATTTAGGTAGACATCTTAAGGCTACATTCAAGTTAGTTGGAAAATACACAGCATATTAATATTTTTTGCAGTTGACATTTTATCCTATTGGTACTATAATATAGTACTTGAAGAAAGTTTTTGTTTTCTTATACACCGTCGCAGAAAGATTAGAAGCATTCTGCTGTGGGGTCATTTGGGCTCCAAACCATTCTGTGCAAGACCGTTCTTGATACATGTGCAAGACCGTTTCCATTACCTCAAAAAAATTACATGCAACTTGTGTTGTACATTGGATCTTGAAACATATTATGCAACTTGTTGCAGACAGTTTCATTTGTACTGGTTACAAGAATGCAACATATTGCAGATGTCATATTAAAATTAAAAATTTGAGATAATGAAATCAATTCTTTTTATATTTAAGTTTACAGAGTTATGTTAAAATTGAAATTATAAGTTGTGCCATAACATATCTTGCTAGAAGTACGTTGTCATTTCTACAAAATAACATATTTTAATTACTCATTTTAGACTATGGTGGTATCGGCAGACCAAGAAGGCAAGGGAACAGACTGCAATGAACTGAGCAGAGATGTTGGTAGATCAGCAATCCCAGTTGTCAACACTCGAAAAGGAGGCAACTCTGAGGACAGCACCACTCCCAGAGTGATTGTAGACATGCGTGAGTTCCGCAGTGAGCTACCAGCCCTCCTCCATCGCAGGGGGATCGACATTGATCCTGTTACACTGCAGGTAATTGCTCAGTACATAGTAAACACGTGTATTGTAAACGTGTGAGTTCCGCAGTGAGCTACCAGCCCTCCTCCATCGCAGGGGGATCAACATTGATCCTGTTACACTGCAGGTAATTGCTCAGTACATAGTAAACACGTGTATTGTAAACGTGTGAGTTCCACAGTGAGCTACCAGCCCTCCTCCATCGCAGGGGGATCAACATTGATCCTGTTACACTGCAGGTAATTGCTCAGTACATAGTAAACACGTGTATTGTAAACGTGTGAGTTCCACAGTGAGCTACCAGCCCTCCTCCATCGTAGGGGGATCGACATTGATCCTGTTACACTGCAGGTAATTGCTCAGTACATAGTAAACACGTGTATTGTAAACGTGTGAGTTCCACAGTGAGCTACCAGCCCTCCTCCATCGCAGGGGGATCGACATTGATCCTGTTACACTGCAGGTAATTGCTCAGTACATAGTAAACACGTGTATTGTAAACGCGTGAGTTCCGCAGTGAGCTACCAGCCCTCCTCCATCGCAGGGGGATCAACATTGATCCTGTTACACTGCAGGTAATTGCTCAGTACATAGTAAACACGTGTATTGTAAACGTGTGAGTTCCACAGTGAGCTACCAGCCCTCCTCCATCGTAGGGGGATCAACATTGATCCTGTTACACTGCAGGTAATTGCTCAGTACATAGTAAACACGTGTATTGTAAACGCGTGAGTTCCAATGTGAGCTACCAGCCCTCCTCCATCGCAGGGGGATCGACATTGATCCTGTTACACTGCAGGTAAATGCTTAGTACATAGTAAACACAAGTGTATTGTAAACGCGTGAGTTCCACAGTGAGCTACCAGCCCTCCTCCATCGTAGGGGGATCAACATTGATCCTGTTACACTGCAGGTAATTGCTCAGTACATAGTAAACACGTGTATTGTAAACGCGTGAGTTCCACAGTGAGCTACCAGCCCTCCTCCATCGCAGGGGGATCGACATTGATCCTGTTACACTGCAGGTAAATGCTCAGTACATAGTAAACACAAGTGTATTGTAAACGCGTGAGTTCCACAGTGAGCTACCAGCCCTCCTCCATCGTAGGGGGATCAACATTGATCCTGTTACACTGCAGGTAAATGCTCAGTACATAGTAAACACGTGTATTGTAAACGTGTGAGTTCCACAGTGAGCTACCAGCCCTCCTCCATCGTAGGGGGATCAACATTGATCCTGTTACACTGCAGGTAATTGCTCAGTACATAGTAAACACGTGTATTGTAAACGCGTGAGTTCCGCAGTGAGCTACCAGCCCTCCTCCATCGCAGGGGGATCAACATTGATCCTGTTACACTGCAGGTAATTGCTCAGTACATAGTAAACACGTGTATTGTAAACGTGTGAGTTCCACAGTGAGCTACCAGCCCTCCTCCATCGCAGGGGGATCAACATTGATCCTGTTACACTGCAGGTAATTGCTCAGTACATAGTAAACACGTGTATTGTAAACGTGTGAGTTCCACAGTGAGCTACCAGCCCTCCTCCATCGTAGGGGGATCAACATTGATCCTGTTACACTGCAGGTAATTGCTCAGTACATAGTAAACACGTGTATTGTAAACGTGTGAGTTCCACAGTGAGCTACCAGCCCTCCTCCATCGTAGGGGGATCAACATTGATCCTGTTACACTGCAGGTAATTGCTCAGTACATAGTAAACACGTGTATTGTAAACGCGTGAGTTCCGCAGTGAGCTACCAGCCCTCCTCCATCGTAGGGGATCAACATTGATCCTGTTACACTGCAGGTAATTGCTCAGTACATAGTAAACACGTGTATTGTAAACGTTTGAGTTCCACAGTGAGCTACCAGCCCTCCTCCATCGTAGGGGGATCAACATTGATCCTGTTACACTGCAGGTAATTGCTCAGTACATAGTAAACACGTGTATTGTAAACGCGTGAGTTCCACAGTGAGCTACCAGCCCTCCTCCATCGCAGGGGGATCGACATTGATCCTGTTACACTGCAGGTAAATGCTCAGTACATAGTAAACACAAGTGTATTGTAAACGCGTGAGTTCCACAGTGAGCTACCAGCCCTCCTCCATCGTAGGGGGATCAACATTGATCCTGTTACACTGCAGGTAAATGCTCAGTACATAGTAAACACAAGTGTATTGTAAACGTGTGAGTTCCACAGTGAGCTACCAGCCCTCCTCCATCGCAGGGGGATCAACATTGATCCTGTTACACTGCAGGTAATTGCTCAGTACATAGTAAACACGTGTATTGTAAACGCATGAGTTCCGCAGTGAGCTACCAGCCCTCCTCCATCGCAGGGGGATCAACATTGATCCTGTTACACTGCAGGTAATTGCTCAGTACATAGTAAACACGTGTATTGTAAACGCGTGAGTTCCACAGTGAGCTACCAGCCCTCTTCCATCGCAGGGGGATCAACATTGATCCTGTTACACTGCAGGTAATTGCTCAGTACATAGTAAACACAAGTGTATTGTAAACGTGTGAGTTCCACAGTGAGCTACCAGCCCTCCTCCATCGCAGGGGGATCGACATTGATCCTGTTACACTGCAGGTAATTGCTCAGTACATAGTAAACACAAGTGTATTGTAAACGTGTGAGTTCCACAGTGAGCTACCAGCCCTCCTCCATCGCAGGGGGATCGACATTGATCCTGTTACACTGCAGGTAATTGCTCAGTACATAGTAAACACGTGTATTGTAAACGTGTGAGTTCCACAGTGAGCTACCAGCCCTCCTCCATCGCAGGGGGATCGACATTGATCCTGTTACACTGCAGGTAATTGCTCAGTACATAGTAAACACAAGTGTATTGTAAACGTGTGAGTTCCACAGTGAGCTACCAGCCCTCCTCCATCGTAGGGGGATCAACATTGATCCTGTTACACTGCAGGTAAATGCTCAGTAACATTTAAATCTAAAACAAAAATTTGTAAATAGTGGAAACTATTAAAAAAAATGTTGTTTGTCTTACACCAAAACAGTCAGCATTTGGAGTCTAGAATTGATGCATTAATCATTATATTATTCATGATTAGCCTTTTGGAATTGGTATTTGAATTAATAGGTTACGTACCTTATCCTCTTCAATTCCTGTTATAGTAACAAGGTTTACTATAGTTTCGACTATCAAGTAGTCATTTTCAAAACTAAAGAACGTTAAATCTTCATAAAAGTGATGTCTTCAAAGAATAAATATTAAAACACAATTAGTAACATTTAAACGAGATTGTACTGTAATATAAAACATTGTTTATCAGCTGATATCACAATGTTTTATATTACAGTACAATCTCGTTTAGATGTTACTAATTGTGTTTTAATATTTATTCTTTGAAGACATCACTTTTATGAAGATTTAACGTTCTTTAGTTTTGAAAATGACTACTTGATAGTCGAAACTATAGTAAACCTTGTTACTATAACAGGAATTGAAGACGATAAGGTACGTAACCTATTAATTAATCATTACATTAGAAGAAGTAAAGCCAGGTATTATTATTACATAAGTTAAATAACAATGAAATTGAAAACGTCAAAATACCTGGACGCTGGTATGTACAAAAAACGTGTGCAAGCTGGTATGTAAGAAGTTCTTTTGAGAAGGGAGGGGTTTTAATAGTAGTAACTGGAAAATTAACCAATAACTGTAAAAATATTTCTTTTGACACTATAAAGGCTCTGGCAATTAGGAAAAAATGTTTGAGACATTTACAATTGAACTTAAGCAAATTGATCGTGGCAGGTCCATATCGAACCCCTTCTGAGAACATAGAAATGTTTCTTGACAAACTAAATGCATTTTTAGCAGAAATTTGCAAAATAAACTCTAATGTAGTAGTGGGAGGAGACATGAATGTTGATGTTTTGAGGGAAGACAGAAAGAAAGCAGATTTTGTTAATGCAATAAATATGCATGGCTTCAATTATACCTACCAGAGTAACAGAAACATGTGAGTTTGCAATTGATAATTTCATCACCAACCTAAACAAGAATTCATTTGAGGTGGAATGTTTGATAACAGCTCTTTCTGACCATGTTGGTCAAGTTTTTAAATTTAGTCACGTCTAAAATAAAAACAAAAATAAAAAAGTCACAACAATTGGTAGACGGTTTAGCAAAAATACAATGAAGTCTTTTAAAATTTATCTTGAAAAACAGGACTGGACTGAACTCCATTTAAGTCCTGTTGAGATTAAGTTTTCTTACTTTTATAATTTACTCAAGTATTATTTTAATTTGCATTTCCCTATTACTAAAATTGTAAAAAGTGAAAATAGTAATGAATGGGTTGATGATGAAATTGTTAATGAGCATAAAAAGCTTATTCATATGCATCAGAGAAGAAGAAAATAACGTAAATCTTAAAAAAAACAATGAAAGAGCATAAAAACACTTTAAAAAGATTATTCAAAGTAAAAAGAGAAACCACTTTGATAGAAAAATAAAAAACTCCACAAATGTAAACAAAACAATATAACAAATTTACATAATGAAACAAAAAGTAACAAGAAAAAGTCATTTGCTAATATTACACTAAAGCTAAATGGAACAGCTATAACTGATCCCCATGACATTTCAAACGTTCTCAATAATAATTTTGTAGAAATGGTTGACAAACATGTAATGCCTCATTTAAGTACCACTGGTGTTAGACAGAGTGATATGTTTACAGAATCTAAATTTAGTTGCAGGACAATTGATAATAAAAGCTTAAGTAAGATAATTGATTAAATTAAACTTAAGTGTTCAGCAGGCCATGACGAATAATTAAAGAAGCAAAATGATCTCTAATTAAACCTCTTTTGCATCTAATTAATACATCACTTATAACTGGAGTGTATTCCTTAGAATTAAAAATATCAAAAGTAATACCAGTATACTAAAAAGGAGAACACACTGACCCTCTTAACTACAGACCATTGGCCATACAACCATATTTATCAAAAATATTTGAAAAATGTATGCTTTTCCAATTAATAGAATATTTTGAAAAATAGTATATTTCATAACAATGAAAACAGCATTGGTATAGAAAAACAGGTCTACAATAACTGCTTAGATATATTATATAGAAAACTTAGATAAGGGAAATAAAACTGTCAGTGCCTTCCTGGATATGACAAAAGCATTTGATAGTGTAAACCACTCAATCTTATTACATAAACTAAATACTTATGGTATTACTGGTAAAGAGTTAAGTTGGATAGTCATACTTGGAAGGCCATTCGCAGTATGTAAATATTAAGTATTTGTACAAAAGCAACTTGTGTGATATTAAATCTCAAACAAGATCTATTAAATATTCAGTACCACAAGGATCAGTTCTAGGTCCTTTCTTGTTCCTGTACTACTTGGGGGGTTTGCCTGGATATCTGCGTGATATTATTGAAAATAGTAAACTCTGTTTGTATCATAGGAAACTTTGTGTCACTGTAAAGACTTAGATACTGTAGGGAAAAGTGTGATGACTCAATAACTTTGTTGAAAAACTATTTAAATAGCGGGAAACCACTCACGTTCAATTTACTTGTTGAAATTCAGAATTTGAACAATTTAATAACTACAATTACTCAAATGAAACAAAATTTTTAAGACTGAATTTAGATAGGACCCTTAAATCGACTGTACATGTGCAAAAATTATGCAATAAAATATGTTCCGGAATTAAGACAACAAATTGTAATAATCAAACTTTAAAATCAGTATACTTTGCAATTATTCACTCTCATATTTCATATGGGATTGAAGTATATGGAGGAACAAGTCTTTTAAATTTAAATAAAATATTACATCTACAAAAAGAAGCTATAAGATGTATACTTCACCTTAAGAAATAAGAGTCATGTAAAACTAAACTTCAAAGAATGGGAGTTCATGACTGTTATAGCCTCTATATATATATAGAACAATATTACATGTAAAAATTAATAAATCAGAACTTCCACGCCAGCTACATTATAATACAAAAAACAAACATAACTTTGTTATTAAAAAAACACAACAAAGAAATATTCAAAAAAGCCCCACTTATATTTGAATTGAGTTTATAGGCTACTTACCAAGTGGCATCAGGAATGAGAATAATATTGTGAAGTTTAAAAATAAACTGAGAAAATATTTAACTAATTTGCCTCATTATGATTTTGATGAATTTTACTCACTGATGCATAATAACAGTGTACACATTAGGTTAAGTTGTATCAATCAATGACGCATTAATGTACAACTTGTGTATGTCTTGAATAAAGAATGTTTTGATTTTAGATCTGCGCAAGCCGCTACCTGGACGTGTAGTACTGGGCAGGGTTTGTCTCCTGTGTTGAGAAACGAAACTGTGTCACAGCCCACACTCAACACCTCATCGACCACATTTTTTCCGATTACTAATACAGATATAAAATATCTTCTGCTGTAATAAAATCCAGCCTAGCAGACCATTACATGGTTTTGACAGGATGGAGGGTGTTAAGGCAAAGTAGGACCTCAGAAGATTCGTATTATAGATATAAAATAAATAAAAATAAAATAAGTATTTTAACTTCGGAAATAAATTGGGCCCATGTAGTTTGAGTGTCAATATGTCAATCAATCTGCACATAATTTGGTTGATAAAATAGCAGGAACAATAGTAGCGGCAACTTGCAAAATAAAAGTTTCTAAGAAAAACAAGCGTTTAAAACAATATGTAACTATAGGGTTGATCAATTCTATAAGTAAAAGGGACCAGCTTAGTAGAAAAACTGAAAAGGAACCGTTCAAAAATCATTTCAGATCGTACAGAAACATTCTTAGTAATGTTTTCAAAAAGGGCAAAATAATTATATTTCAAAGACAAGATAAAAGAAAATGCAAATAATCCAAAGAGATTATGGACATTATTAAGTTAAAAAGTATAAGAAAAAAAAAGGTTTATTGAAATGAATCATTTTCAATTAACAAATAATGCAATAGATAAGAAATTGAAGTTGCAGACATGTTAAATGATTATTTTGTAAACGTAGGCTAGGAGTTAGCCAGTGCGGTGCCAGTTGGGGATTGCGTGGTGGATGATGTGACACACGCGGTAAACTCTGAGGTTAGGTTAGTTCCAGTCACAGAGTGTGATCTGGAGGTGTGTTATAAGGAACTTAGAGGAGGGTCTGCGCCGGGCATGGATAACATTACTGTGGTCATTATTAAAGATAATTATGAACATTTAAAGGCACCACTATTAACGGTAGTTAATAACAGTATAGTTCAGGGAATCTTCCCAGATTCCCTTAAAGTGGCAGAAGTCACACCTCCATAAAGGAAGAGAAAAAGGGAAGTGCAATAATTATAGGCCAATTTCTTTATTAAGTGTGGTGGGTAAGATATTGGAGAAATGTGTCAAAATCCAGTTAACCAACTATCTATTAAAAAACAATTAAGTATGTGAAAATTAATTTGGCTTCAGAAAAAATATTGCTTGTGCTGCTAAATTAAAGTACCTGTCAGTTGCTGTCAGTATTGTTTCAGTATAGACATTTCATAAGATATTACTTGCAATGTGGTTAAAATGTTAGCCTCGGAAGCTGCTAGTTGTTGCCTTGTATACAAAACATCACTATTGGTTCTTGGTGGAATTTTAATGGTTTAAGAGACATCATATTTATTAATTCCACAAATTTAATTTATGAATTTTCCATAATTTCATCAATTAAATTAAACTGGACAAAACGTTTTGCCACCCAAGTTGATTTATAGTGTTTACAAATAATTAACATGTTCACTTTGTTTATTTAATGAGCATTTTTTATAAAATTGGTATTATTTTAAAGTTAATAATCATTTAAGGCTAGGTTGAACCTCGTCTCTGAATGTACTTGCATTTAAATTGTAAATAATTATTTTAAAATAATACAAAATACCTCTAGTAATCTTTTCTCAAGAAGCACGCTTTATTTTGCACCGAAGATGAGGTAAAATGGCTTTGATCAATCTAGCAGAGAAGTCAAAAAGTCAAGTTAACGTGAAAAAAATCAGCCAGAATCATTCTCATTAGAAAAGACCTTTATATAGGATTTATATTGAATAATTATTTTTTTAGAATGCTGATCCATAGAGTCCTACAGTTGTTGGTAGCCACAAGTCATGCCTTATGATTGCGAAAAACAACTGCATAAATGGGAAAGTATTTTTGTAATGGTATTTTGTACCTATTAAAAAATAAATCTTATTCTTACTCTGCAGTGAAAGTCTTAAAAATATTGGGGTACATTTTCATGCTTTGATTGCCAACTAGAGTTAAAGTTAATCTTTTATCAGTCATATGGTTTAAGTTTTAGTGTGCTAAATTTATCCATTCACTACATCACCAATATTTTCAAAGTATGTTATTGAATGTAATTTGTAGATTGGAGATTACATTCTTACTCCGGAGATGTGTGTGGAACGCAAAAGTATCAGTGATCTCATTGGCTCACTGAACAGTGGTCGGCTTTATCAACAAGCCTTAGCAATGTGTCGTCACTACGTGAAACCTATGCTGCTTATTGAGTTTGACCAGAATAAACCGTTTGCATTACAGGTTCGTAATTGATTCTGTCAAATATCCAAGTTTTATTTTTGTATACTTAGAATTTAGATTACATTTTTGTACAGAACTAGGGGTTTTCGATGCATTGAAAAATCGATTCATCACCAGTCAAAATGTTGATGCATCAAAAGTAATCGATAGTGCTAAGATGCATAAGCAATTTCGATGTCTCAGAATTATTCTGATGCGCCAAAATGATGCATTATTAAGAAATAATGCCTTTTTAATAAATGATATTTATTGACGCGTCCTTTAGAACTAGTACAGTAGAACCTCTTTAATAAATGATATTTATTGACGCGTCCTTTAGAACTAGTACAGTAGAACCTCTTTAATAAATGATATTTATTGACGCGTCCTTTAGAACTAGTACAGTAGAACCTCTTTAATAAATGATATTTATTGACGCGTCCTTTAGAACTAGTACAGTAGAACCTCTTTAATCCTAACCAATTAAAACTGCGGGGTGTTCGGATTGTTGTTATTTTCATAAACAATTTGAATTTATGGCTATTAAATAATACAGTAGAATCTCTTTAATCCAAACTACTGTAATTAAAACAGGGGGAGTTCGGATTATCAAATCGTTCGAATTTCAGAATATATTGTTATTTTCATATAAAAAAAATTAAAATATGGCTAAAATAGATCATGCTTTACAGTGTAACAGATTGTATAAACTTAAAATCATTTTGTCCGTGTATTGCTGTCTAAACAAAGACGCGAATCGTCATTTTCTTTATATAAATTTTTAAATATCCTTCCAATTCGACATTTATATATTTTTAAAGTTTCAAGAATGTTTTATATTAGAAGTGGACAGAATAGGAATGAGGACTTACATGATACATGTTACAATACTCATAATTTAGTTAGAGGTATTTTGAAAAGACCAAAAGTAAATTTATCATTATTTAAGGTCTCATATCTCTTTCTGGCACCAAAATTGTTTAATTTTTTACCACTTGTAATAACAAAATATTCAAAGAAAAACAATTTTTGATTAAATTAAAAGGGTGGCTTTTTAATCAAAAACATGTTGAATATGTGTTTGAAGTTCTGAATTAAAAGTTTATCGTTTGTAGAGATAAAAATAATTAGTGTAAATATGTATAAAGTGAATTTGGACTAGTTTTAAGTAAATTTAGATTGTATTAGTTTAGGTGTGAAAATAAGATTTGTATATCCGGAAATTAGGTAAGGTTTACCAGAATGCAGCAGTGGGCCACGCTTATCAGTAAATTATCAGTGCGACTGTTTGATAAGTCAAGATAAGTGAAACGTAGCCATCACTACTGGACTTGATGGTGAAATGTTTCTAAGCAATGTATGTTTATTTTAATTTGTATTTGAAAGTGGAAATAAATTCATTTATATTGTTTATTCAACAACGTACATACAATATAAACATTAACTACAGTAAATAAAAATTATACTGCTTATCATATATTCATTTGATAATGTTGCTTTTATAATAAAAATGAGAAACTGAACCTGCTAAATATTTATATAAAAACTGGAAAATAATCAATACATACTACAGTAATTACATAAATTATTGAAAAAAGTCAGACATTTTCTTCTGAATCAATGAAGATATGTACATGCACATTTTTTTCTTTCTCGTGGTGGATTTCGGTTTAGTGGACATTCGGATAACAGAAGTTCGGATTAAGGAGGTTCTACTGTACTTTCATGTTTTGAATAAAATATTATACAGTAAAATAATTGTAAAAAGATTATTACTCGAGTTTGTTTTTGTTATGAGGGGATAGGGATGAGTGCGATTGGACACAAACCAGATTATATCGCAATAATGAATAGAGAGTTCGACCAGGTACAGGTACTTATATCATGTTCATACATCAAACTGATATGAACATGATATAAGTCCATCAAGCAATGCGAATGGGTATCGTAATTTATGTGCATGCAGCATACCACGAATCAGTAGAATATTCCCATAAAGAAGTCCATCTATTTCAGTTAGTCAGTAATTATTTTGGGATTATATTTGATAATAAATTAATACAAATTGTTGCGTATTTAATGGAAATTGCGAAATAATTAAGTTCTTCTGTTGTGTTTTCGAATATTTCTGATAATAGTCCTAATATTGCTGATAACAGTCAAATACTGCAACATCATTCCATTCGTTATCGTGACTTTTGTTATCACTTCCTGTCCAATAGAGTAACTGGCCTCTAAAGTCCATCCTTTTAACACAACATTTCCTAATCTTGTTTCCTTGTTTCAAAATACAGTATTATCTTATTTCCTTTTATAAATTCAAACTTGTTGCATTTTAGCTATAATTCACATTTGTCGATTTCGATTCAGTTAGTCTGTTGGCACTGTGTTCTAAAATACTTTACTCAAAATTATTTGCATATAAAGAAAGTATAGTTAAACGTTAATTATTAAAAACAACTCTACTCTATTAACATATATTTTCAAGCTTTATATTGGAAAATATTTTAAATTAGAATTAATATAAAAACTCAGTGTATTCAATAAAACATTTTATTGCATTTTTTTATATTGTTTTATATGTTATTTGTAATATATTGGCTGAACCATAATGGATTGTTATACTTAAATCAAAATGATGCTTCTTCTAAAAAAATCTGTGATATAGTACACTTTACTTATCTATACTTAGGTAACTTTACATTTATATTTATTTCAGTCAACTCGTCATAAGTTAAAAAGTAATTACATGAGCATGATTAGTGCTAAACAAATTTATTAAGTCCTAAAATTCTATGAGGTTTATTTTTAAAGTAAAAACCGTTTTCAAATAGCGTAAGAGAAACTTTATTTATGGATATAAATGATATCACAAACTAAAATATGAACATTTTTTCACTTTTCTATGTAGTTACCATTAACATCGACACATTTTTGAAGTCGTGGTACCAGCTTGTGGATCCCATCATCAAAGAACTCTCCCGCCTGACTGTTAAACCAGTTCGTAACTGTTTCTTTCAACATGTCATCATTTTCCAAGCGCTTCCCACCAAGAAATTCCTTAATTTTGGAAAAATATTAAAATCTGATGGTACTAAGTCAGGACTGTATGGTGGGTAATCCAGTATTTCCTAATAAAACTTGTCCAGTTGCGTCTGTGTCCTTGCCGCCGAGCGTGAGGCCTAGCGTTGTCGTGAAGCAGAATGACGCCGCTAGAGAGCAGGCCCCGCCGGCGGTTTTGAATAGAGCGCCTAAGCTTCAATAATGTTTTGCAATATCTTTCAGCATTTATTATCATTCCTCGTGGAGCCAATTGGAAGCAGGTTGGATAAGTTGAATATTTTATCTATTTAATAACCTGCTCTATGTTTTGGTGAATTTTGTCATATTTTTGCATTTATTTCATGTCTCATTGAATATTTTGTCTGTTTAATAACCTGATCTATTCTCTGTTAATTTTTTTCATATTTTGCGTTTATTTTTGTATGTCATTGAGAATTTGGTCTACTTAATAACTTGCTCTGTGTTTTGTTGACTGATTTCATAGTTTGCATTTCTTTTGTATTTCATACTGTGTATTTGTGTATTATATTTTGTATAATTATGTTATGTGTGATATTTTTTTAAGAACTTTTGACTTTCAACAGTAATCTTTAGTATCTAGCATGTAGTATTAAGTCTTTTCTGATTTATACTCAATTCCACGTTCACCGTGCAGTACAGATTTTACGGGAAATGGTCAACTACTACCTGTACTGTAAATATAAAGTTTTTTGTTATGTGGGTTGCGTCAACTGTCCTCGCGACCCGCGTGAAGGCGCCAAAGTAGATATTACTACTTTCTGCTTTCTGTAGGCTACGTAACAATAAAGATGGTCATATGATGTGTGTTTCAGTTATCTGTGATGCTTTTTATCACTATGGATTGGTATTTAAAAAAAAACATCCTATGATAAAAGTGTAATAGGAAATTTTAAAAACGTGATTAAAATTCATCTAAGTGCTGTAGGTTTACTTTAATATGAAACAATATACGAGTTACAGCATAGACTAACTAAACAATATTGGTTAGTTAGTCTATAGCTACAGTAACTCAAAAATCTAATTAACACGCAAAATACCGAAAAAGTACAATAATATGATTGCGTAAGGGTCCTGTAGGTGTCTTTTAATATATGAACGGATTGTCTTGAATAGATTATAGATTTATTACGTGGAAAAATTGGTACAAATAAAATTGATCCGTCGCTTTTCTCGCAGTTATAAGGTTCTGAACGTGGGAAGGAAAGGAAACAATCTGTCCTGTGTTGTCTACTATCGGGGACGTCAACAGTCCTCTATTATAAATAGAATGCCTCGACAGGGCAACAACAATAACAAATGGTTACTGATAAGACGGGCTTGTAAACGTTAGTCCAACTGCCAAACAATTGATCAGTTTGGTGGAGGTAACTTGCCTTTGTGGACGTGCGTTGTATATGTGACTATAGTGAATATAGTGATTTATTAAGTTTTATTTATTTATCACACATAATTGCGTAGTGTAACATTTGTTTATAGTTTTTATTCTTTACACTAAGATTTGATACGTTTATTACGACATATTGATTTTGTGTTATGGCGTTGAGATCTGCAGGAAATTCTATTAAAAGTGGCGACCGTAAAACAGTGTTGAATGTTTTTAAATACTTCAAAAAATCATTTCCTGAAGAAAATGTGACATTTTGGGTTAAAAAAACTAGTGAAGCAACTTTAACCAGTGTGCGCTCGGTTTACAAATTTCGGAAAGAGGAGAGCACTGGGAATATCGTAACGCCAAGAAAAACACTGCGTAAAATAGAATACAAAACTAGTAGGAAACTTAAATATGATGGGTTTGTTGTTGGAACTATTCGGAAGATTATACATTCCTTTTTCGCTACTAATACACCTCCAACACTTTCTGCAGTTTTAGAAAAAGTAAACGAAGATCCAGATCTTCCCGAGTTTAAAAGAACAACGCTGTGGAGGCTGGTTAGGGAAAATGGATTTTGCTTTGAAAAGCACAGAAGACAGTCTTAATTGTTAGAAAGAGAAGATTTAATTGTTTGGCGCCATTCATACTTAAGATCAATGAGGCAGTTTAGGAAACAAAAGAGAATTATTGTGTTTATGGACGAAACATGGGTAAATGTTGGGCAAGCGACCTCAAAAATATGGAGAGATACAACTATTAAAACACCGAAGGATGCTTTCTTAGCTGGACTGACGACGGGGTTAAAAGACCCAACTCAACGAGGGCCCCGTTTTGTTATTGTGCATGCAGGAGGAGAAAGTGGCTTTGTTGAAGGAGCGCAGCTTATATTTTTAGCAAAAAAAGGAGCAGCCGATTTCCACGCTGAAATGGATGGAGAAACATATAAAAAATGGTTTGAAGAACAATTAGTCCCTAATGTTCCTCCCGGTACTGTTGTTGTTATTGACAACGCACCTTTACAATGCACCTTGATGATAAGGAAGTGGAAGGGGGCGCTGAGATAGCAGAGGCTATGGCTGAGTATTTTGGTTCTGTTTACGATCGCGATAACAATCTTAATCACGACCAGCTGTGCCAGGAGGCCGTCCGGTCTCCCGTCATGGACAATGTTACAACTTTAAGTTTGCATGATATTACCGTAACTGAAATAATAAATGCATTTCAAAAATTACGACCCAAACGTTCGCTGGGTCCTGACGGAATTCCACCATATATATTTAAGGCATGCTCCGAGTTATTTATTACACCTTTACATTATT
Source organism: Stictocephala bisonia (assembly GCA_035578905.1). Lineage (NCBI taxonomy): Eukaryota > Metazoa > Arthropoda > Insecta > Hemiptera > Membracidae > Stictocephala > Stictocephala bisonia. The sequence goes on along the minus strand of JAQJVL010000336.1, from coordinate 875,406 downwards.
TATTTAACACGTCAATAAAAATCTGTTGTTTTCCAGAACAATGGAAACTTGCCAAAGTTATTCCTATTCCAAAAAAAGGTGATAAGCAAGATATAAAAAACTATAGACCTATTGCACTTCTATCGCCACCTGCGAAGGTGTTTGAAACTATTTTACATAAAAGATTGTTTTCTCATGTAAAACCATATGTCAGTCCACAACAGCATGGGTTTTTTCCTGGTCGGTCAATTAATTCAAACTTATTAAATTTTTTGCAATATTGCTCTGCGGCTCTTGATAGCAATGTACAAGTGGACGTTGTTTACACGGACTTTGCCAAGGCATTTGACAAGACAAAAATTATAGCATTGTTAAAAATATTACATTATTTTGGATTGTCGGATGAATACGTAAAGTTGTTTTGTTCATATTTATTTCAAAGAAAACAATTTGTCAGCTACGAGGGTTTCTCCTCTACCGAGTATTTTGCTTATTCGGGCGTCCCTCAAGGCTCAAACCTGGGGCCCTTGTTATTCACACTATTCATTAATAAAATTATACAATGTATAAAATATTGTTATATACTGTTATATGCAGATGACATAAAACTTTTCAAACGCATTACCTGTATTGAAGATTGCTTGAGATTGCAAGAAGACCTTGATGCACTTGTGGCGTGGAGCGAAATTAATCTTAAATTCAATATAAATAAATGTGCCGTTATGTCATATACGCGCAAATCGGAGGAGAACACGATCTTATATGATTATACGATGAATGGTATAGTGTTACAGAGGACATCAGTTTTTAAAGATCTTGGAATTTTATTTGATACTAAATTGACTTTTTCTGAGCATGTATTAGCAGTGTGCAAATCAGCATTTGGGCTACTGGGGCTCATATGCAGGTCGGGTAATTTTTTAAGAAACACCAAATCGCTCAAAATGCTTTATTATTCACTAGTAAGATCCAAGCTTGAATATGGCGCAGTAGTTTGGTCTCCGCATTTTGTGTATCTTATAGATACAATTGAAAGTATACAGAGGAAGTTTTTACGTTTTCTATATTATAAAGAGTTTGGTAATTACAATTACGTAATATCCTATTCAGAATTGTTAAACCTTTTTGAGTTACCAAGTCTCACTAAAAGGCGAAAAATACAAAACTTGTTGTACCTGCATAAATTGGTTAACGGGGTTATTGATAACCCACAACTGTTATCAGAGATTAATTTTGCAGTGCCCCGACGTAACTCTCGTAGCTGCCTCTTGTTCAGCCCTCATTTTGCCAACACAAACCTCGGGTATTACTCACCGATTAACACCATGTTAAGAACGTACAATATTTACTCATCGAACGTAGATATTTTTCATAATACATTGAAAAGCTTTAAAAAAATACTGCTTGCTGATGTGGACAGTTGACTAACTTACCTTCTTTATGAACTATGTATGTCACATCTGCAGATTTTAAATGTATATATATATATTTACAAGCCTGGCTTAGCAATTATGGTTTGAGTAATTTATTTAGAATAGTAATTTATTTAGATGATATATAAAAATTATGTGTTCTATATGTTAACTATTTTTGCATGTGTTTGTTGCTTTTTAAATAACCTATAAGCCAAATCTGATCTGATCTCATTGAAAATGGACTTTATATACATTTCGCTGCTGTTGTTGTTCATCGTTAAGATTTATTGAGTAGCATGCTGTAACTTGATTTATATTGTAATGCTGCATTGTAATTGGCATGAGCTGTTATGTAGCATGTAATAAATAAATAAATAAATAAACGCATCGTACCATAGCCGTAAAGTGGAAAAAATACCAAATACAAAAACTAAAAAAGAAGACATAAAGAATTGGTTAATAGCTAAACAAGTAGCTTTTCCACCGGACATCTTGAAGAAAGAACTGCTCGCTGAGGTGCAAAAAATTAAGCATCTTTTTAATCTTAACGTTGTCGACGAGATAGCTAAGACCCATAAACTCGAAATTCTGAGACTCCCTCCTTATCATTGCGAGTTAAATCCTATAGAATTAGTGTGGAGCCAAGTTAAAAGGCATGTGGCTGTTAATAACAAAACGTATAATGTCAAGCTAATGGAGCCATTAATTGAAAACGCCTTTAAGGCCGTCACAAAAGAGCAATGGAACAAATACTGCAATCACGTGGACAAAATTGAAAAAGAAATGTGGAAGATTGATAATTTGCAGGATGACGTGGAACCTTTAATTATTCAACTCTCGGGGTCTTCGACAAACTTGTCCAGTGAGGGAGAAGATAGCTCAACTACGTCACACGTCAGCGTTGAATCTGGAGTTGCTTTGCTACAGTAAATCAAGGAAGGCAATCAACGTGAGTAAAGTTATAAAAATAAAATAGGAATATCATGACATCATAATTGTAGCCTATGGCCTATATGAATAAATATATTTGGTGTTTAATATACATATTTTTACTTATCTATAACTGCGTTAATTATCATTCCAAATTTATTACTTTCACATGATTGAATCTTATTTAACTTACATTGTTTAAGTGTTAAAGAATTGCTCTCTGAACTCTTTTTATCCATGAATAAAAGTAAGTTTAAGACAAAACTAAATAAAATATAGGCCCAACCAAAGTAAAATAATTAATTCGGTGTATAAAGGAGCGTTGCGCGAGAGTTGATGTTTTTTGGACGGCTAGTAACGACGAGACTGCCGTTTGGATAACATGGCGTATGGGCGTACTGCACGGTGAACGTGGAATTGAGTATAGAATGGGTTAAGGATTAAAAAAAAAAAATGTTTTAGATGTAGGCTAAGTTAGTAAGTTTACCTGAAGACGGCAGGAGTTTGTTATACCTGTCGAAACATTGTGTTTGTTTCTTAAACACTCAAAGCATTGGAAATCTCCAAATATTATCTACATATCATGAACAATCCAATGCTAATAAATAACTATCAAACAACAGTTGATTATCTTTATTTGTTCTTGCAAGATACTGTACCTGTAGTAAAAGGTATTATTGTTACTCTACCGCTTCTAAAACTCAATAAAAACCATAAATTCTTTATTCTTATTCTTATTCTTACATATGAGACGGCGACACAACGTTGTTGGTATTTTAAGGCGAATATGAATGGTTATATGAGTGTAGGATGAGTGTGGATGAGTGTAGTCTGGTTACTAACTGAGTTCAACTGTTCCTCAGAAAGGGCAATTTATTAATAGCCCAATAGCCAGGGCAACTAAGGGACCTATAGATTTATGTGGAATCCGAACCACGTAGTGCTGGTCTGATTTTCAGCTAATTTACAAGCCTGGTACTCAGTTATCTCCCCCACACAACATCCGCACAATGATTACCACCCAACATGGACACTCCAGACTTCTCTAGTAGTGTCCACGCCGATAGCAATAATTGAGCGGACGCCATGTCGGTATTAAGAGGACCGAGCATCCAACCTATCGCCTACAATCTCCCAAACACTTTGTCCCCATGTAGCTGGGTTACAGCACTGCACCACCAGCGTTGCCTATCAAATCAAGTTGCATCGAATCGAAATTCTTTTAATTGCGTCACTGCATCAAATGGAAAAAAAATTTTCTGCATCGCACACCCCTATACAGAACACTAAATAAAACTTGAGAAAAAGAGTGTCATTCAATTTGTTGTATTTTTTGGTTCTGTCAATATTATAAACTTTCATTTGTTTGGTAGCTGGCCTATGAAAGCCACATGAGATATATAATATTTAATCTGTCAACTTGTTATTGATAAGCCTCATTGTTAGAATTTGCACATCTAACTTATTCCATAAAAATAATTTTTTTAATGATTAAAGCCTGTTTGGTGATTGGAAAATTATTGAAACGAAGTATCTTGAACTAAAGAAATACGTTCACTCACTATATGTTTCCTTGATTTTTGTAAATGTAGCTCACGTCTCTCCATCATCCGAAGGCCATGGCGTTCTTCCAGATGGTGTTTTTTAATTTGCTTGAAAACTAGTTCTTCTCTTGACACTCTTGAAACCCGCTTTCGCACCAAAGTTGATGCACGCACAATGCAATCGCCACATATACCGAGTTTTCAGGAGCCAGTGAGTCCATGGAGTATAGTCCTAATGGAACAAAGAGAATAAGCTTGCACACCAATTAACAAGAAGAGGCTGACAGACCAAGAAGACACTCCAGCTCAAGCGTTGTTAACAGGGCAGGCATTAGTCTCTTTACTTAACAAAGCCTGTTCTTTATTTGAGAGTTGTTTTTGTAGAACCATTTTCCATTTACTTTTTAAACATATTCTAATAATGAACTTGAACACAACAGTTTCAACTTTTGATCATTACATTGAATTAAACACTTTTGTACTATGATGCTAATGCATTGGCTTTTCCTTTCCAAAGTTGAATTTGTATTTACACTATGTATATATGGATTCTGTAGTTCAGCCCTGGCACTATAAGTTCACTCAGTGATGGCAGGCAGTGTCAAGTCCCAGACCAACATCAGTAGTGATTTATTGTACAACTCATTACAGGGAAAAAGTCCCAGACTAACATCAGTAGTGCTTTATTTTACAACTCATTACAGGGAAAGTACTACCTAAGCAGTGACCTGCAGAGCAGTGACATAACAGCCAGACTTCAACTGCTAACCCTCCATTTCCCCCGTTTACGGCTCGTCTGGTCTCCCAGTCCTTATGCAACTGCTCAGCTTTTTCACGAACTCAAGGTATATTTCTGTTAACAAAATGTCAAATACCGAAGTATTGGATATTTGTCTTGTTTCTGAGATACATTTTTACTTTCAGACACAATTAATTTAATTTTAAAAAATAACACTGAATTTGTTTAAATAAATAGAAATATTAAATTTATACATGACCTGTGTTGTCATCAAAGTTGGTTTTTAGTGAAAGCAAACAATCAGAATGTTCACTCTTACTCTCTTTTAAAGTTCAAAGCTTGTTCATCCAATGTATTTGCATTTAACTAATATTTTATTCTGTATTATCTGTGGTATTTTGATTAATATTTATCATTCAAACCTTTTCATTGTAGTGCTTTTCAGAATGGTACAGAAACAAATATTTCTGAGGTGAAGAGAATTACATGACAAATATTAGTAATCTAATGGATCAAGTAAATTTATACTGCTGATAAAATATTATGTCCTTTACCATATGCTAAACCATATGTATCATTTCTGAATACTACCTAACAAATAATAAAAAATTAAACTAAAAATGAATAGCCTACGTCTCAAAAGTCACATAACCTCTTTAGTTCTTTACACAACTGCCCATTAAGCAAAACAGTAATTTATTAATCAACAAACCAATAATTGCCGGAAATTAGGTGTTATAGTTCATGACATAACAAGTGTGTCATCCACACACGACTTGAGGTCAACTTGAGCGCAGTATGTTTTCTGCAGTGAACGTGTTCAAAACATTGGATGGTACGGAATAGAATAAAATTATTTTTATATCTTATATTCTAATATACTGTTTTTGAATGATTTACACAAAAGACATTGGAAGCCACAGTTGCCTGAATACAATAAGGCATTGGAGAAATTGTTAGGAAGATATGGATTACTAAGCATGTTATCCATTCCCTATCATTCTAGATAATAATCTACATGGCATATGGAAATATTTTATAATGTGAACAATTATACTGTCTTATTTAATTCTGAATGTATTTTTTTGCTCTTTGATCTTTTTGACTAAAATGCTGCTTAATTAACTAACTAGAGGAAAGTACAATAAAACTGATCTACTACAACATTATTAACTAACTAGAGGAAAGTACAATAAAACTGATCTATTACAACATTATTAACTAACTAGAGGAAAGTACAATAAAACTGATCTATTACAACATTATTAACTAACTAGAGGAAAGTACAATAAAACTGATCTATTACAACATTATTAACTAACTAGAGGAAAGTACAATAAAACTGATCTATTACAACATTATTAACTAACTAGAGGAAAGTACAATAAAACTGATCTATTACAACATTATTAACTAACTAGAGGAAAGTACAATAAAACTGATCTATTACAACATTATTAACTAACTAGAGGAAAGTACAATAAAACTGATCTATTACAACATTATTAATTAACTAGAGGAAAGTACAATAAAACTGATATATTACAACATTATTAACTAACTAGAGGAAAGTACAATAAAACTGATCTATTACAACATTATTAACTAACTAGAGGAAAGTACAATAAAACTGATCTATTACAACATTATTAACTAACTAGAGGAAAGTACAATAAAACTGATCTATTACAACATTATTAACTAACTAGAGGAAAGTACAATAAAACTGATCTATTACAACATTATTAACTAACTAGAGGAAAGTACAATAAAACTGATCTATTACAACATTATTAACTAACTAGAGGAAAGTACAATAAAACTGATCTATTACAACATTATTAACTAACTAGAGGAAAGTACAATAAAACTGATCTATTACAACATTATTAACTAACTAGAGGAAAGTACAATAAAACTGATCTATTACAACATTATTAACTAACTAGAGGAAAGTACAATAAAACTGATCTATTACAACATTATTAACTAACTAGAGGAAAGTACAATAAAACTGATCTATTACAACATTATTAACTAACTAGAGGAAAGTACAATAAAACTGATCTATTACAACATTATTAACTAACTAGAGGAAAGTACAATAAAACTGATCTATTACAATAGAAGAAAGCACAATAAAACTGATCTATTACAACATTATTAACTAACTAGAGGAAAGTACAATAAAACTGATCTATTACAACATTATTCACTCTGACCAAAACACAAAAGTTAGTCCATAAATCCAGATATCACAATAGATTTGATGTAAATACTAGCTTGGGCAAGTGGTTGCAGCATTTCTCAGCCTTAAAAAACACAGTATATTCCATTCATCTGTCAGAATAAAAATTCTCCAGTCCAGTTTTTCTAAGTAGAGTCTAATTGTAACCCCATTTTATGCAATATAGTTATGGGGTTATGGGGCTTCTAACAGCAAGGTTTATGCTGCGTGCACTCTATCATTACACTCAGGATTTGCACAATCTACCAACACAGCTAGCTCGCTGGTTCATCAATTATTCTGTCACTGTTATCTGGCATAAATTTAACTACATTTAATAAAACATTTTCATTTAAATTAAATAAATCTATTTAATCATACAACAAATAATATGAAAAAAAATAGTAAAACTTGTTTTAATTACTCACATATTTCTCACAGTCATGGATATAAAATATTTCTTTTTGATCAGACAAAAAATAATCTGAATAAAATAGTGTAGCAATTTTTTTAATCACAAGCATATTTATTTCTATTTTCATCTAAATTTTGTGATCCCTCATTTTCTGGTTACTTTTCAGTCTCTCTTTAATCCTTTGTGGCAGTGTTTATCTGTTAATGGAATTCAGGAACTCTAACATAGGTATGGTGAGGTAGACAATGTTTAAAATGAATGGTGGGTAAAAGGAAAACACTTGATAGCCAGGCTAGGATAATTGTTCTCAGTGTCATGTGGTACTTCCAACTGGACAACAAAATCTAGTCAAAAGTGTAAGTAAATTAAGATTTCTAACAGGTAGAAACGTGTACCATTAGTGAACATATAGTAATAAACATCTAAAATTATGAACTTAAAGAAACACTACCAAATACATGTAGTGACAAAACCTTGTAAAATAAGAAAAGGACACCCATTACTACAGATATTGATATTTTTGACACTTTTGCAATGAGGCGTCAGGTTACTCCTACTAAAATATAAAAGAAGTTCCCATTGCACCCATATTGTTGAAAGTTTGAAATAAATGTAAACTTTTTAATCAAAAATTCTCTTCTAAAAATGTTGTAAATTGGCTTAAATAAATAAAAATTAGTAATTGTAAGGGTATTTCTCGAGAAACCCGAGATCACACTAGCCAGCATGTGAGAATCGGTGACAAGACAAACGGATACTCGTCCACTGCCTTTTCTTATTGGCAATACAATTTTTAAGTTAAATGGTAGTATTCTGAAAAGTATACTTTTTGCAAATAAATGTAAATGGTATTAATGAGCAGTTACAGTTAATTTGTGTTGTATTTTACTCTGCATCATTTATTTTTTTAGCTTGTGTGTTTTTTAGGAAGGAAAAGTAGAACCAGTAGCATCAGTGGCTGCATCAATAGGTCTTGAAGGAACGACTTTAGAAGATGATATCCACATTGAAAAATACAACACTGCCATACATGTAAGTGAAGTGCATTATTATTATTTGGAACTGACAACTAGGCATATTATAAAAACCACAAATAAATTGTATTGTGAAATATCATCCTATTTACATATTTTATGCCTTTCAAAGCAAAATGACATACTATTTTTAATGTAAACATTATTTATTGTAAAGTTAACTTCTAGTTAAGGTGTGGTCAAAAAATAAAAATCAAACAATTCAGCTGTTTTGTTTTTGTCAGCACTTTTTGTGCCATTCCTAGAAAAAAATTTAAAGAAGGTCTTATTTCAACAGGCAAAGTATGTTGAATCACATGCAGGGCCACCCAGGGGGGGGGGGCAAAAGGGGCAAATTGCCCCGGGGCCTCACAGACTTAGTTCACAGGGGGGGCCACATTTCATGCAACAAAAAAGAAAATACTTAATAATCTACTAGATAAGATATACAGGGTGTAAATAAAGTCCCGCACGGGTTTAATATGTTCTGAACGATAACAGATAAATCAATAAGATTTGGTACATCAACATTACACCTAAAAATCTACTTATTTACGGAACTATCAGTTTTCTGTCATATCATGGGGATGTCCCGCAAGGAGTCAGAAGGAAATCTTAAATAGGAGCATAGGTCAATATGCACATCACTTTAAAGGGTTTATCTAGCAGAGTTTAATGCCGCAAACCGCAAACAAAAAGGTTGATCCACTACAAAATGGCGGCTGTTCAAATGTTTGATTGGAAAAAGATGTTTACTTACCAAATATTTTCAGAGTAAATGCTCGAATTATTCACCTCCGGTTATTTGACAGTTTTGAAGACGCACATAAAAACTATTAATAGCATTTTGCAGGGCAACTTGAGTAATTGCCTGACATTCTTGACGTATTCTTTGTCTCAGTTCATTTAAATTTTGAGGCTTTGTTTTGTAGACATTGTCCTTAAGAGGGGCTGTACTAAAACCCCCGCCCCTCTTTCGAAAACTGTTTAAAAACTCTTTGTCGGCCCGGGGTCCCTCCAAAAGATACTTTCCCCTTTAAATTTACATTTCCGCAAAATTGTAAATTTAAAATTTCCTATTAAAAAAGATAACCGAAAAGTTTACCAGCCAAATACGCTTTTTAGAATTTTGATTCCCCCATTCAGTTAGGATTTTTGCTATCCAGTAATTGATTTTGTTTACCCAACTAATGAACACTAGTGCCAAAAACAATAACTAATTTGTTATCTAAAATTTTCGCAAAAATTCGATATAGTCGAAATTATCTTTTTTGAGTTTTTGTTTCAATCCAATAACTTTAAATCTTAATAGCCCCGAATTTTTTTTGACAGCGAAAGAGATGTTGAATTTTGCCAAAAGAGCGGTGATTCGTGGGGATCCAAAATGCGAAACCTCGAGCTTCTTTTGTCGCAGGAGGCTTCCTTAAAATAAACTTCCCTGTCATAAAACGACATTCCTCATTTAATTTAAACATCTCTGGGATGCAATTATAAAAGGCCACACTCCTGTGTATCGTCTTATTTTAACCAACACTAAAGTTACTTACGTTGTCAAGACATATTGAAGGTTATGACGTAAATTAAAATGTACGCAAACCCATGTGGTTCCTGAAAAATTAAACAACAAAAAAGGCATAACCAATTGAATAACTTGGTAATGACCAGGGCACAAAAAAAATTTTTGTTTTATAATTTTCTATAAAAAAAATACCCTGGGAACAATCATTCTGTATTTCACATTATTTATGCAGATAAATCATCTTAAAACTAATAACAATGTAACCCAAATTTGAAACCCCTTTTTAGTTCAATTTTTATTCCCGGCTTGCCAAAGCATCTAAGTAATTTATAATGAAGTCACTTTACCTATGCCCTTTTGTTTTATTTTTGCGGGACTATAAATACAGAAAATGATAGTTCCGTAAAAGAATTTTTTTAATTTATGTACAATCATTAATTGTTATCGTTAGAAAAAAAAACCTGGGGTATTTATTTTAACTTTATAAAAATGGTAATTTAAGCAAATATTTTTCCTAAAACGTAACAAGACATGATTTATGCAACCAGGGACCTTTTGGGCAGTGCACTGGTCCTTTGTGAAGTTTTTACGGTCATGTGGGGTGCAGCATAGTGGGTTTGGGACAACTGTACCCCCTCCCAGTTTCGTTTTCGAGCCAAGTGTAAAGACTGCAGTATGTAAAACTGACATAATGAAATTATAAAATTTGCAATTTTCGAACAAATAATAAAATACTTTAATGTGAAGAAAGTTCCACTTAGATAGATGTTTTTGTACATATAATAAACATTTCAAAAAATAAAACTTGAACAAATCCTAACGTTTAATAAAGGTAAAAAACTTATGTTTTAACGAATTGATAACACTTAAACAAATTCGTTTACGCCTAAATTCACTTATTTTTTTATGGTAGAAACAGTATCACGTTATTTATTATACAAAAATTAGATTTTTTTACGTTACTATGTATATAATTGAAATAAAATTGTTCAACTATTTGTATTGCTTAGTAGGATTGTTCTGATTGGTTTTTTTGTATTAATTTAATTCATGTTTTTAATTACTTGAAGTAAAAACCACTGATCCTAATATGGGAGCTAGTGTAAAACGGTGATCAGTAACCTGCATTAATTGGTTAATAATTGTAATAAAAAAAATTGAGCCCAAAACAAAAATTCAAAGCAATAAAATTTTGTTAAAAATTTAAAAATTTTGCATTTAAAAAAAAAAGTTTTAATAATTTTCCACAATTTTTAACAAGATGTAACTACCCTTCAATGGTATTCCCCTTTTACTATATATTCAATTCAATATAAATGTGTTTCACCCAGCGGCGTCAAGTTGTAAAAAATTAAATTTCATGTAAATTGTTAGGGGACAAAAGTTCATTATTTTTTTTATTTGTTAATGAAATTTTTTATTATTGTTTTGTAAGTTATATTTTTGTAATATTAAGGAATTAATTCTATTCCTAAAAACTAACTATAAAAATTACATATAATAATTTGAGGGTATGATTCTATATTCCCCTTCATAGTTTTTAAAACAAAAAGCTGTTTAAGAAAATTTTATGGTACTTTATTTTCAATACAGATTTGTTTAATGTATTATAATATACTCAAGTAAATGTATATAGTTGTACACAGTAAAACAATGTTAGTTAAAAATAACACTAAATTACAGTATTTTTTTAAATTCTGTAAATTTTGATACAAAATCAGCTTGCCTTAAGGAAAATTTGTTTTATGATGATTTTTAAATTCCAAGTTTTCCAATTTCGTTTTTTACTTATTATAATTTTATTGTCTAGTAAGGGAACATCTTATTATTTAAGGTTAACAAATTAAATTACACTTACCTTTGTACATACTATTAATATTCTTGAAATTGATATTTATTATTAAAAATGGATTTGTAAAAACCATAACAAATAATAAAAGTTAATAAAAACCTAACAGTTTAATTAACAGCTTCATATATTATTCTATTTAAAAATCAAAATATTTATTTTGTAATTTCTTTTAGCATTTTTTGTTTTTAATTTACACTGAAAATGTACAAAAACAGTGTTATTTAAAATTGTTAGGCATTTTGTAAAAAAACCACGTTATGCCCAACGTTTAAAGGGTTTCCCCAAAACAATTGATAAATGTATTTCAGTTAAAATAAAATTAAATAATAGTTTCCTCAGTTCTTTATGCCTACGACGTAAACCCCATTTATATTTTTACAATCAAATACATATTAATTTTTGGGTATAATAAAATTGTAACTAAAACAATTTTAAATGTAAAAGTTTTAGGGAGTCAAAATTTTTTTGTCAAAACCCGTGATTAGAACAGTAACATTGATGTACATCAAATTAATTTAAGTTAAAACAAATTTCCTTTATTATTTCAGTTGAGTGGTAAAAACTTGCCTTTGCCGTGGGTAAAGTTACACAAACAACTTTACGAATATAAAAAACTGATGACCAAAAAGTACAGTGTCTAAAAAGTTTTGCTGAATGAACCTCAATCTTTGTTGACTAGTTTTTAAGACTAAGTTCCCTGACCCAAAATTTTTTTATGGAAATTCGCCACATGTCAGGCCAAGGTGAGCCACAAATTTATTGAACGTCTAAAGGTTTATAATGGTTCCCCAACTTGAATAAAGCTCAAGCAAATATTCATCTGTATTTCTTGGTTGTTGGTTATTTATTTTTAAAACGGTTTTGTTTAAAATAATGTTATTTAGTAAATTTGGTGTAAATGTATTGAAAATAAAAAATCTTACCACTTCCAAAATACCCCGGAAAAATCCCTAAACAAAATCTTGAAAAGTAAATTAGTAAGACTTACGAAAAAAAGGTAAGTATATCGTAGGAATGGTAAAATTAAAATTTTAATAACGTATATTTAAATATTTAATTTATTTTAAATTTAAAGGGCACATTCAAACTTTGCCCCGGTACCGTCTCTGGCGGCGCCAGAAATATCTTTGTTAAAAAATTTAGTTTTTTATACCAAGTGTAGATCATTTTTTAGTAATTATAATTCATTTGTCGAAATACTTAAAGTAAATAAAACAGGGCCAATTTAATTTATTTTTAATATTTTTGTAAATTAGGGGTACTTATCTTTAACTGCCAATTAACAAACTTTTGATAGTTTATGTGAAAACAATTTTTTTTTTTCATTTTATATAAACCAGCCATAAACTATAAAAGTAAATATAGATACACATTATATAATTTTTTCAGGATTTTTTAAAATGTAAACAGAAAAATTTTTCCAGTAAAGCTTAAACCTTAATGCTATCAAAGGTAATGTTGTCAATCAAACTTTATATGAACAAAAAATGGAATTTTCAAAATAGAAATTTTATTTTGCCCCAATTATAAAGCCTTTTTATTAAATAATAACCACATAAAAACCATTATAAAATAAACAATCCTGAGCTTATAAGAAAAATTTACCAAAAAAAACCATCTTTTTAACGTAATTTACTTAGTTTTTTAGTAAAGCGTATCTTTATGTTTATAAATCAAACTCTTCAATTGTAGAATATAAGTATGGTAAGCCTATGGCCTAACTATGTTAAATTTTAACCGTTTTGAGGATAACAAGATTTGAACAAGAATTATGATTTTTGGAAAACGTTTCAAGTAGAAATTCAATATTTTAGTAGACCCCCCTATTTGATCAGTGAATAAATTGATTTCGCTGTAAAAAGTCTACTTTTCTAAACAAATATTACTTTGTTTTTTTTTTTTTTTTTTTTTTTTTTTGTAAATAAAAACTATAGTAAAATATTACTATGTTTTATAAAAACAAAATGACATAAAAAAATTTTAAGAAATAAAATACAGCAGCAAAACCGGTACTGACTGGAAAATTGACAATTGTTGAAAAGAATTGGCCTTTCGGCTCAACATACATACATTCAGACAGAGAAGGTCGGGCGTGTAGCCACCTGAGGAGACGACAGACGGGAGGAAGGAAGGAATTGGGGTTTCCGGTTGAAAATACTACGAAAATCTACTATACAGGAAATGATTCTTGGGACTATATTGCACTTCGTCCGGCGGATTAAACTGGACGTAGTTCCAACTTCTATCGCCAGTGTCGCATGACTTCTATATTTTCTTTCCCTTTAGAGCCCTCTTAAGGTAACCCCAAACAAAAAAGTCTAACGGAGAGAGATCTGGTGAACGCGCTGGCCATTCCACAGTCCCCTGCCTTCCGATCCACCCTTGCCGAAAAACAGTGTTTAAATAGGCTCTTACGTCGATGCCGTAGTGTGGGGGCGCCCCGTCCTGTTGAAACCAGATATTCTGAAAATGTTCTCCAAACATCTGTCGAAATACTGGTGTAATTTCATTTTCCAGCAAACGTTGGTAAGATATTGCATTTAAATTTCCTTCAATAAAGAAAGGACCTACCAACTGGGTACCTATCACACCAAGCCGGACATTCACCTTTTGTGGATATTGTGTGTGTGCCTCCCGCATCCAGTGAGGATTTTTGCTACTCCAGTAACGGCGATTGTGCCTGTTTACGCTTCCATTCAGCATAAACGAACACTCGTCCCAAAACACAATATTGTTTACATCAATTTCGTTGCGATCTATTTTGGCCATCATATTTTCGCAAAATTCTATACGTCAGTCGAAATCATCTTTGTTGAGTTCGTGCACCAAATGAACTTTATACAGCTTAAAATTAGACCCTTTCAGAATTTTTTTTACAGTCGTAAAAGAGATGTCATGAGTTTGTGCTGCTAAGCGTAGGGTCTCGTGTGGGTTCTCAATAAATGACTGCAAGACTTCTAAAGATTTGTCTTCATTTGTCGCAGTAGCGGGTCTTCCTGACCTACGACGATCGGAAACACTTCCTGTTTCCATAAAACGTTGAACAGTTCTCCCTATAGTTGTTCTGGAAATTGGCTGCCTCTCGGGAAAATAGTCATTAAATAAATGGCACGCTTCCTCGTGTGATCGTTTCCCCAACCAACTATCATAAGAAGTGTTGTACGTTCACGTTCGTCAAGCGACATAGTGTAGTTGATGAACGACAAGAAATACGACAAACTCTTTTGTACTAACGTGCACTGACAGAAAGGTTGGACAGCACAACTAAAACAAGGAAACTAGAATAGCCTAATATGAATAGACTGGTTAATAGGAAAGTCCAAAGGGCGACCCAAAGATAAGATCTTTCTAGTTGTTACTGTTACCAGGTTTTCCCCGTTATAAATTAGGACCAAATTTGAAACCCTTGATGATAACTAACGTCACAACTCACTTCTGTTTTACAGGCATAATGTAGTATTTAGCTGCAGTTTACCTGCATTTAGTTGCAGTTTTTCTTTAATGGGGTTGTGGATACTAATAAAATGTAACCAAGTAAAAGATTTGAACAGCCGCCATTTTGTAGTGGATCAACCTTTTTGTGTGCGGTTTGCGGCATTACACTCTGCTAGATAAGCCCTTTAAAGTGATGTGCATATTGACCTATGCTCCTATTTAAGATTTCCTTCTGACTCCTTGCGGGACGTCCCCATGATATGACAGAAAACTGATAGTTCCGTAAATAAGTAGATTTTTAGGTGTAATGTTGATGTACCAAATCTTATTGATTTATCTGTTATCGTTCAGAACATATTAAACCTGTGCGGGACTTTATTTACACCCTGTATATCAAAAATTATATTAAGCCAGATAAGTCTTCCAGTTTTTTTTAAAAGTTAAAACTAAACCATTGGTTTTATAGCAACCAGGGAGCCTTTTGGAGCAAGTTGTACACTGGTCTTTGAAGTTTGTCAGCGGTCGACATAGTGGTGTGACAGCATACGCTCTGGTTGGTGTGTGACTGCAACTGTACCGCTCGCCAGTTGTCTTGTTTGCGAACAAGTGTAAAGGCATGCAGCTTGTGAACACACCAAAATATAAATTCCAGTTTGTGAACATATAAATATACTTGAGTGGTGAGGACAGTGGGCCACCTCTATGAGATGTCCTGTTTTCGTACACTATTTATATAAAACATGTCAAAAGACCCACTAACTTTACATTTGTACTACTCAAAACTCCGTTTTTGGACGTGTTTAATACAAGGTGGACAAGAACGTTTTTGTATGTTTTATTTATTAACTTTAATTTCAAACGTATATACTACTTCAAACAAAATTGTTATACTTGTCCTAAATTCAACTCTATCTTGGCTTTTAGTGGTAGGAAAATCAATCGTTTGGTCACGTTATTTATTATCCCTACAAAACCATTAGTTTTGATATATTACTATTATAAACTTAGATAATACAGCAATTGCGAATTGATTTGTATTTTTAGTGGTTTGTTGATTAAGCTTTTATCCTTATTTTATATTTTTTCACAAGTTCTGTTTATGTAGATAAATAATCTTGATTTAGTGTTTCGAAAATCCCTTGACTCATCGTAGCAAAATAATAGATCTATATAATGTGAAAACGAGTGATCAATAACCTGCAGCCTAAAGTATGAAAATTAATAAATTGTAATAAAAAAAGTGGAAGCCTAAGAACAACACAATTAAATAAGCAAACAAAATTATAGTAAAAACATTTAAGATCTGTCATTTCAAAAAAGTCGAAAAGTCTTTATGAGAAAAGGTTCTCACAAAATTGGTTTCAAAGCTAGTAGTAGGCGGCGGCACTCCGTTCGAACGTGGTAACGTTGCACTCTTTCCCGGCACTGATTTTAAGAAATAGTAGTCGCATTTAAGTAGTAACTGTGTTTTGCACCCAAAAACCCGCAGGCAAAATATACAATGTTGTAACAACGTGGCTGGAGGAGTTCAATTAATTGTCATGAAGGGTAGATCGGGAACATCGTCAATCATTAGTCTGTTTGTTTACTGTCGTCCAGTAAAGAAATATTTTGTTATTGTTGTATTTTATAGAGTGATATTTCTGTAATTTAATGCGTTCTTTTGGATTTCCTAGTAAACTACTATGATTATCAATTAATTTAATTTGCTATGATTCATATTCCATTTATAGATTTTGAGAGCAAAAAGCTAAAGTTTAGGCCCAGTAATTTATGGTAACGTTTTATTGAAATCAATAAAAACAGACTATAAATGTTTCAATATAGTATTGTAATATACTGCAAAGTAAATTATATATTTTTACAGTATAAAAAGAATAAATTAACGATGAAACCACTAAATTACAGTAGATTTCTAGGTACTTAAATCTGGTAAATTTGCATACAACAACATCACCGCTTGCTTACCGGATGTGCAACAATATGTGTGTATGATGCATTACATTCAACTTGCCCTACGCTGTCGCGGGCGGAATTGCGTGGCATAATATTGTCTAAAAATTATAATTTGTTACGTTCTGTACTATCTGAATTCATCTTCCATCATATTTAACCGGTTAACCAGAGTTTACTGTACATGCAATTTTTTTTTACTTTCTCTCGTGTAATGTTTCCTTTGACATTTTAAATTTACTAGTTATTATGAAATGGATGTTCGTAAAGACATTTTACCAATATATTATGACATAGGTCTTAATGAAAAGAGGAGCTCTTAAGTACACCGTTAATAGATAAGACAGCTTCATCATTGTTCAGATTTGTACAACTCCTTTTGAATAATACTTATTTTGTGACATTTAACTTGTTGTAACTCTTTTATTGTCTGGTTTAATTTACCCTGAAACTGTAACAGGAACAGGGGTGTATTCTCAACATATTCAGTAAAGTAGCTCTTGATTAAAAACCAATTATGCCCTCGTACGGGTTGTTCCCAAACAAATAGCATAATTGATAAATGTTGTCATTCATTAACATAACAAATCTACGACCAATGAAAATAGTTTCATAATTTTTTACTGTCACTGACGAACGAGTAAGCCATTTATATTTTTGACAATCATTAATACAGTATTTATTTATTATTTGTTGCGTGATAAGTGAAATTAACTAAGATTGAACCACTGTACGTGTATTGTTGAGCGGGAGGGTCAATAACACAACTGTTCGTGAATGGGTGTGTCAATACCACTGTCACTGTACGAACATGTAACACTGTGATGTACATCAATGATATAGTATTCAATTTGACGACATCAATTTTACTGTGTTTTATGCTGAGAAAATTGAGTTGGTACAAATTGCCTTTTATGCCTGTGAAATAAAAATTGAATAGTTTTAAAGTTTAGCACAAAGACAAACTAAAATCACGAATATAAACTAGATGTTTTAATGTCTAACATCAATAAGCTACGTACCCAGTAGTCTACAACTGTTTTGAAAACAATAACATAACCTCAACTCTTAGTTGACTGTTTTTAAAGCACTAGATGTTCGCGCTCGCCAAATTATTTTACTTCGTGAACATTCGGCCACATGCTCTTTAGCTAGCCAAGCCAAGTAGCCTATACAAATTTATTGGCCCCTCCCTCCCTCACCCAAAGGTAATATCATTGGCGAGGATGGCTCCTCAACTGGTAATCGAAGAGCTGCAGCGCCCAACTATGCAACTGACTGTGGCATTGCTTGGTTCGTTATTATTTATTTAATAATAAAGAATAGCAGTTT
This sequence comes from Stictocephala bisonia, assembly GCA_035578905.1. Classification (NCBI taxonomy): domain Eukaryota; kingdom Metazoa; phylum Arthropoda; class Insecta; order Hemiptera; family Membracidae; genus Stictocephala; species Stictocephala bisonia. Next base: position 857,053 of record JAQJVL010000336.1, on the reverse strand, counting down.
TGTTATAAGAGATTGATGTTATTGTAGTGGTAATACTTAAGGAAATGTTTAAAAAATATATGAAAATTAGAGAAAAACTTACCGGAGCTTCGCAGCTAGCCCTGAGAAAACGTCCATGAACAAGAATCTTAATTACTCGTACAATAGTAATCTAACGAAAGAGATGGTAAGAATATCGTAGAATGTGCTAAAATTAAAATATCAATTATAGTATATTTGACAATCAGAGTAATTAAATTTATTTTGAAGTGAAGGAAGGGGCCACATGGTAAACTTTGCCCCGGGGCCACCAAAAGTCTCTGGGCGGCCCTGATCACATGAATATGATCTTTGGATTAAATAAATTTAGTATGTTACTATATAACAAGTGTAAATCATTTAGTGGTTAGTAGGATATGAAACAAAAATTACATTTGTCGTAAGATTATCTCTGTAAAGTAAGAATAAACTACAGACCTATTTATTTATCTTTATATATTTTCTGATTACCAATTAGCGTGTACTTATCTTTCACATGAAATTAATTCCAAATTAGTATAGTTTTAGTTGAAAAACAATGGCTTTTTTTCATTTAGGCCGTAGGTATCAAACATTGCCTAGTTTTAATTTTTAAAGTAAATATAGATCAACATTTTCTCATTATATAAATTGTTTCAGGATTTTGTAAGTAAACTGCCGGGGGTAAACAGCAAGAACCTCGTTAGGATAATGAACCACGGTGAATCTCTGGATAACCTGATGACACTATCAAAGGTAAGTGAGTCAATCAAACTTTAGTATGAAGCAAAATCATTATGGTGTTCTTAACTTAGCAATCCAACGTGTTTCGAAGATCAATTATTGGGGTATCAACTACAGGACCATAGACCCATCATCATCTCCATAAGAAGGCCAGTTTTAGAATTAATAACTACACAAAGACACGATATTAAAAGTTTACTAAAATAGTACAATACCTGTCTTATTAGTTCCAAAGAAATTTACATGTTTCGGAATAAAAATTCCATCTTCAGGTCATTAAAAAACGTGGTTTTAGCTCCATCTGGATTGTCAAGTATATATAACACACAGAATAAAATAAACTTTATTTCTCAATAACAATAGTAACACATGTAATACAAATGTAGAGCAATCTATAAAATGTAGTAATACAGCACATACATAACAGAATATTATATACTTATACAACATATCAGTGCTGGCTGGCCTTGGCAAATTAACATTCATACTACACATACAAACCCACATATCCAAGAAATAAGGTATTGGCCTCCAAGGCAAAGCCTGTTTGGAGGCATTTACATACTGCATTCAATAAAAGAAATAACAGTGTTAGAACAAAATTATAAATTCAAAAAAATATTTACAACTTGACCCTAGTACCCTCTTTTCCAAAATATTCATTCACAATACAGCTAAACCACACACATTCTAAATATAGTAACTATACTATAAACCATATTTATGCCTACATCTATTTTAAATAAAACTATTTTAGACAAAACTATCGAAACTACACTTTCCTACTCTAAACACATTTACCTATAAATATACAAAGTATACCAAAAAAAAATTAAAAAAAGTATAAATATACAAGTATGTTTTTTTTTTATAAAATCAGCAATTCATACACAATATAGCTATTAACAATGCACACTCCTCCAGTTACATACATATATACATACCTATACATACAGGGTGAATGGCACGTGGTGTTTAAAAATGTAAGGGCTTAAACTACATGCTTGGGGCTACTTAAAAACGCAAATTTCAGTTTTATATGCCAAATGGTTAGAGTGGTATGTTCAAATTAAGATTTTTTTTAAATCTTGGACCTAACCATAAAAAAGCGTTATTACTTACACAAAAAATCATATTTTTTAAACTGTGACACCATTTTTGAAATCTACATTAAATTTTCAACAAGAATAATGAGCTAGTAAGATTCGTAAATTAAGGTTGGTATTTAAAATTATGCGTTAAAGTAAAAAAATCATATTTTTGTAAAATTTTAAACAATGTTTTACGCGTAGTTACTAAATTATGGTAACGGACATAATGTGTCAAACCATACAGAAAACTGCGTAATTTAATGTTCCATTCAATGGTATAGTTGTGATTTTAATTATTTTGTTTCGTCATCGAAAGCGTTAGGTGAAACTGAATTAAAACACAGTTTGCAGAAAACTTGAAGCTTTGACTATTTATTACAAGAAAGATTATAATACTTTGATTTGACATAACATACTAATTACATTCATGAAAATAATTGGAAAAAAGGTCAACTTAAAAGAATAATATTTACAAATGTTGTTCAAACTGCCTTCCTCCATTTATGATGCAGGCCCGTGCTCTCTTGTGCATTTGTTGAACTGTCACTTTTGTAGAGACTTCTTGGTGCACTACTTCAGCAGCCGCAGTTATTCTCTCCCTCAGGTCTTGTTCTGTGTTGATAGGTGCAGAATAGACTTTTTGTTTCATCCATACCCATACACAGAAATCCATAGGACTAAAGTCCGGCGATCTAGCTGGCCACGGTACGGTCTCACCCGTCCAATCCATGTAGGATAATACAGCGTCAACCAGTGACGCACTTCTGCAGTGAAATGCGGTGTAGCTCCATCTTGATGGTAAATGAGACTGTCTCTTTTTTCTTGGTTGAGATGGTCGAGCAGCAAAGGGAGACCTTGCTGTAAAAAGTCCAAAAAGCGTTTTCCGTTAAGGTTTCCCTCGAAAAAATGTGGGCCAATAAGCGTTTCACCTACTACCCCAACCCATACCATAATGTGAAATCTACTTTGAAAATATCGTTCTTTGGTTGCTCTTGGGTTATCTTCCGCCCACATGTGCATATTATGTGTATTAAAGATTCCTTGTCTTGTAAATATGGCCTCATCTGTCCAAAGGATCTTTTTAAAGAAATGATACTGCTCAATATCGCTATTGAGCAACCATCTACAGAACTGAACACGAGGAGCGAAGTCTTGAGCTTCAAGTGCTTGTACAGGCGTGAAGTGGTACGGATGAAACTTGTTTCTATGAAGAATATCCAACACTTTCCACTGTGAAACATTTAGTTGAGCCGCAATTGCCCTACTACTACTACTCTCTGGGTTTTCTTGAAAGGTATTTAGAATCAATTCTTCAACACCTACATCATAATTAACTGGACCTACCTCAGAAGACTTTCTTTGAACTTTTCCACTTTCCAATAACCTCTGGTGAAGTATAGTGAACACCTGTGGGCTGGGAGCTTTTCGATCTGGGTACCTTAAACTGTACTCTCTTTGCGCAGCAAGTGCATTGCCATTACAAAATCCATAAACAAAGTGCATTTCTGCATATTCTCTTGTAGTGAACTCCATGATGCTACAGATCTCAATAGCTTATACACAGACCCGGTCTAAAGAGTAAACAGATAATGGATTCCAGTTTTCCTCGTGATAAGGTTGCTTTAAAAGAAACTAACTTTTGATAAACTAAGCAGGTAGTGGAATTTCCCAGTCATTAAGGACAACAGACAAAACTATTGCTAAGGTTGGGGTGTATGCCGGGTCTAAGAATTGTGATAAAACCCCATTCGTCCCTGATTTACATGTGTTTTTAATCACATAACGTTATTTGAATGTCCAGTCCTAGTTGCTGGCTAGTAAGATAGTCTTACAATTTTTTAACCACTCTGTGTTTCTTTCTATTCAAATAATAATAAAAAATAGAACATTGTACGATAATACAAACAAAAGCATATCACTGGAACGAACATTAAATTGTGCAGTTTTCTGTATAGCTTGACACATTATATCCGTTTTTAGTAACTACGCGTAAAACATTGTTTATAATTTTACAAAAATATGATTTTTTTACTTTAACGGATAATTTTAAATACCAACCTTAATTTACGCATCTTACTAGCTCATTATTCTTGTTGAAAATTTAATGTAGATTTCAAAAATGGTGTTACAGTTTTAAAAATATTATCTTTTGAGTAAGTAATAAAGCTTTTTTTATGGTTAGGTCCACAATTTAAAAAAAAACTTTAATTTGACCATACCACACTAACCATTTGGCATGTAAAACTGAAATTTGCGTTCTTAAGTAGCCCCAAGCATGTAGTTTAAGCCCTTAAATTTTTAAACACCATGTACCATTCACCCTGTATATACATTTAGACACATTCAATTTACATTTAATAAACATTCAATATTCTGCAATGAGAATTACACATACCACAAATAATAAATTAACAAAGACAAATACGAACATTGGTATGCCTACCGGACACGCACATTCAAGAACCGGGGTGGCAGACAGTACTTGAATTTTAATAAGTAAAAGTTTAAATGTGCTGTGTTACTTAGTCTACATACACCTTACCACCGACAAGCAATCCTGGCTACAAAATGGATTATCATTATTGTGTTTGCAACTTTAAAAAAATGATTCTTTGTTATTAATAAAAACCATACTTACTAACCCACAAACTATGCTATTGTGATAAAGCATTTTACAGAATCCTAAACAAAATTATGAACTTTACAACTTAACAGTCTTGTCCAGTCATTGACAATTTTGTCGTAGTCAAGCCTCCCCTTTACCTGACTACAGAAGACCATCCCCAAACCATTGTGATTTGAACACTTGTAGCTGTTGACCCTCTCTTTTGCCTTTCGTAGGTATAGATTTTGTTGAATATATTTGTTGTATCTAAAAACCACCAAAATCTAATGTATTTGGAAATTATTTAATTTGTTTTATACTTATTGTCTTTTTAATTTTGATACATTTATTTTAATTATTCAAGTATTTGTTTCTAAGAATATACATTTTAGATCAATATATAACAATACACATTTTCTTTTTTTTCAAGTAATAAAGAATTGCATTGAACCATGGCAGTCTGTTAACTTTCACTGTGCGGTGTACTGTACGGGGACTGGCTAGTGAAGCAAATAACCCTGCCCGCTGAGCCCAGTGGGCCTAGAGTTTTTATCAAGTGGTTTAATAAAGAACTGCATTGAACTATAGCAGTCAGTTAACTTTCACTGTACAGGGACTGGCTAGTGAAGCAAATAACACTGCCCGCTGAGCCCAGTGGGCCTAGAGTTTTTATCAAGTGGTAATAAAGAACTGCATGAACTATAGCAGTCAGTTAACTTTCACTGTGCGGGGAACTGTACGGGGACTGGCTAGTGAAGCAAATAACCCTGCCTGCTGAGCCCAGTGGGCCTAGAGTTTTTATCAAGTGGTTTAATAAAGAACTGCATGAACTATAGCAGTCTGTTAACTTTCACTGTGCGGGGAACTGTACAGGGACTGGCTAGTGAAGCAAATAACCCTGCCCGCTGAGCCCAGTGGGCCTAGAGTTTTTATCAAGTGGTTTAATAAAGAACTGCATGAACTATAGCAGTCTGTTAACTTTCACTGTGCGGGGAACTGTACAGGGACTGGCTAGTGAAGCAAATAACCCTGCCCGCTGAGCCCAGTGGGCGTAGAGTTTTTATCAAGTGGTTTAATAAAGAACTGCATGAACTATAGCAGTCTGTTAACTTTCACTGTGCGGGGAACTGTACAGGGACTGGCTAGTGAAGCAAATAACCCTGCCCGCTGAGCCCAGTGGGCGTAGAGTTTTTATCAAGTGGTTTAGTAAAGAACTGCATCAACTATAGCAGTCTGTTAACTTTCACTGTGCGGGGAACTGTACAGGGACTGGCTAGTGCAGCCAATAACCCTGCCCGCTGAGCCCAGTGGGCGTAGAGTTTTTATCAAGTGGTTTAGTAAAGAACTGCATCAACTATAGCAGTCTGTTAACTTTCACTGTGCGGGGAACTGTACAGGGACTGGCTAGTGCAGCCAATAACACTGCCCGCTGAGCCCAGTGGGCTTAGAGTTTTTATCAAGTGGTTTAATAAAGAACTGCATGAACTATAGCAGTCTGTTAACTTTCACTGTGCGGGGAACTGTACAGGGACTGGCTAGTGCAGCCAATAACCCTGCCCGCTGAGCCCAGTGGGCCTAGAGTTTTTATCAAGTGGTTTAATAAAGAACTGCATGAACTATAGCAGTCTGTTAACTTTCACTGTGCGGGAAACTGTACAGGGACTGGCTAGTGCAGCCAATAACCCTGCCTGCTGAGCTCAGTGGGCCTAGAGTTTTTATCAAGTGGTTTAATAAAGAACTGCATGAACTATAGCAGTCTGTTAACTTTCACTGTGCGGGGAACTGTACAGGGACTGGCTAGTGAAGCAAATAACCCTGCCCGCTGAGCCCAGTGGGCGTAGAGTTTTTATCAAGTGGTTTAGTAAAGAACTGCATCAACTATAGCAGTCTGTTAACTTTCACTGTGCGGGGAACTGTACAGGGACTGGCTAGTGCAGCCAATAACCCTGCCCGCTGAGCCCAGTGGGCGTAGAGTTTTTATCAAGTGGTTTAGTAAAGAACTGCATCAACTATAGCAGTCTGTTAACTTTCACTGTGCGGGGAACTGTACAGGGACTGGCTAGTGCAGCCAATAACCCTGCCTGCTGAGCCCAGTGGGCCTAGAGTTTTTATCAAGTGGTTTAATAAAGATTGTGTCATTTGCGTGGAAGTTACTGAAAAATGAAGATCATTAATGTTGATTAAAAATTATAGAGTAGTATATTACTTAAAACTTCACAAACTCTATTTATTAGTAGGATTTTATGAATTTTGAGTGGTGGACTAGAAAATCCAGAGTGTGAAATATTAAAATCACATCAGAAAAGTGTTTATAATCAAACGCCTTGATCAAGTCACATAACTTATGCGGTGCTAATGCACTGTTCTGAGCACTTAAAGAACAGGACAGTAAAAAGGTTTTTGAGTTTATGTTTACCATTTTAAAATCCAAACAGAGAAAGGGTTGCCACCTGACTACATTCTCTCTCTCTCTCTTTCAGTAGCTGCGAGTCTCATAATTGATATTTTCAGATAACGCATCACAAGAAATTATACTGATGTTGACACAGTATTTTGTTATTTGTGGCGGTAGATGTTTCCTTTTTGTACATTGTTTTTTATGTTTTAGTTTGTTATACTTGGTATATATGGGGTGATTCAAACATTTTTGCTCTAAGAAGGCTACGTGTATACTGAGTACATGTTGTAAAATATAGTCTGTAAATCATTTTTTTTTTTTTATTCAAGAGAACTTTGGATAAAAAAGGCAATTCTTTGATGATTTTGTTTTGGTCTTGTTTTCATTGTGAGTCTTTTCTGTCAAATTTACAATTTTTTAAGTATTGCATCAGAAAATATAAACTATTTGTTTATACATTTATTTGTGGCCTAAGGAGCTGAATTTTGATTTGTTTAGCAATAAAATAAAGCAATAAATTTGGGAAATAAAATGATTCACTATGAGTAATTTTTTTTACTAAAAAATGTCAAATTAAAACATTTAATTTTTATTCAGTAATTATTATTTTAAAATTATTAATTTTGTTGTTGTAGATAAATTTATTCAATACAATTTACTCATTTACAATTTACATTTACTCAATACAATACTCATTTGTTATAGTAAAAATAATAGTGTTGACATTAATTTTTAGACAAAACTCTGCAAAATGAGCAAAGGGGCTCGGGGGTGTTTGTACAGTTTTTAGTGTAACTGAACTTAGAGAAAATGTAAAATAATTTGATTTTTGGGTCTGGAGTCCAAATAGTTAATTTGGTGTTTAATGTCTTTTGCAGGTTTGGTGACAAAATGATTCAACTCATTTGGAGTAATAGATATCGTTGATATAGGTTCAGCGTGGAAATTATCCTTGATTACAATCCTAATTTTTTTTTTAACTTTGCTTGCCAGTTCACGGGGTTTACCTTGCCCTCCGCAATCTGGAGCCTCGGCCACTGAGCCACAACCGCTTTACATTTATTTTTACTGTTTTCAATATAAATGTTATTTTGTTATACTGTAATTTAGTTTCTTTATTTGACTCCTTGTTTTGTTTATGCATACTATTTAAATTCATTATTGTAATCATTATTAGTGTTTTTGTTGGGAGATTAAGCACTAAGTTACCACAAAATGAGTTTTTCTTTCTAATTACCAAACTTAAGAGTATACCACTTAAATTTCACGAAGTAATGTATGTTTCTGATTAGAATGTTGTAAAAGGCTGTGAAAGATCGGCGGCTCCTATATTTTCATGAGTGGAGAGCTGGCTGTTCATGCCGTCAGAGAATGATTTTTTTTTTTAAGTTCTTGAAGATTGCCTTTTGCCAGCAACTTTTTTTTAATTAGAGGTATTTCCAAAAGGTGTGGTGGAAGATTTGTTTGTCAAAACTGATACATCGGTACATAATTTCTTAGCATTTCAATTCTGCAATAATGTTTTAATTTCAAACAATTATTCCTCATTTACTTTATAAATTTACTTCTGTGGTTCGGAAGTCATGTTAAGCCGTTAGTCCCCAGGTTAAGTGTTAAAGAGGGCTTCTTAACCCTAACTTCCTTGGTAAAATAAGACAAACTTTATCTTTTTAATAATATCAACTATCGTTAAAATGAATCCCGATTTGAAGGCATGTGGATGATAGACATGTATGAATAAGAGTATAATGTAAATTTATACTACACTCATGTTTAGTTGTGCACATGTCTTTGGCTTCTTATTTAGGTTTAAAAGAATGTCTTTGTCAGTTAATATAAATACTCTCAATAATGAACAGAGTCTTGACTTCTTATTTGTATCTCTCATGGTTTATTTCTCATTTTTTTCATTGAAGAATATCTCGAAATGTTAAGTCTCTGGATATTCTGTGGATTATGCCTACACAATAAGTGCCAAACAGTTACTGTTAACTAAAGTATAACATTCATGCATGGGAACCATGTCTTCTTGCATCTCCTTTCATCCATTTTGACTGTCTCGGCCTTGGTTTTAATGTTGTTTTGCATCATTTTCCTTTTGGATTCAGACAACCTATTTTCATGAGCGTGACAACATATTCACTTTGCTACAGAATGAGAAAAATAAATTATTAGTTATTTCATTGTCAACACTATATATTTCTTACTCACTTGGTTCTAACTGCAGGCAGGATATAAAACTCACATTAGTCAGATTAGATATAAAAGTCACTTAATCCATTGGGGAAGGAATTTATGTATTCTCTGCAGCACAGTGAATTTAATTAATTTAGACCAAAATGCATAGTTTTACTAAAATATTTGTAGAAATATTCCCAAATCCATTTATAAAAGTAAATGAATCTAAATAATATACTATTTCATAATAGTAAACAACTTAAAATTATTATATCACGACGCACACAACTGAAAGACAGAACACAAGCGCTGAGCAGACGCCATACAGACGTAAACAAGCAATTGCGAAACTGGACTAATAATTTAGTTATGGGTTGTTTTTACAGTTTTCCAACATAACAAAACAAATTACATCTGTTTCTGAAAATAATTAACAAAGATATATGCCTGCAATCAAGTGGAAAAATGAACCATTAACAGAGCAGTAATGCCTATAAACAGTACCACAAGCCCCACTTGTGAGTTGGATATAAGTCCTGCGCCGTTCACGAATGTTAAAAAATGAAGCTTCCCATTATACAATGAAGAGTATTCCAGAATGTACTTATTATCAGGATATGCGTAGGGTAGTAATAGCTATTTTAGCCCAAAAAAGTCAGACTACCTGAATAGAAGTAAGCAATATTTGATTGTTTATGGTTTGTGTCCAAAGCTCACAAACATACAACATTTGAAGATTCTAGCTTATTTGCGATGTGAACTTTTTCAATAAGTGAATGACCAGCATTCTCTGGAATTAAACATTGAATTCATTACTATAAACGTTTGTATAATATAATTTGTTTCCCTCAGGACCAGTTGTCTGAAATGCTGAGCAACAGTCAGAATGCCGAATTGCTATATAATGCTCTTCATCAACCCCTCAAAGCTTCAGCAGAAACTACTTCCTTCCGAGGCCGGGGTAGAGGAAGAGGTTTCCGAAGAAGAAAGACATAACATATCTTTTATCTTGTATTTATGTGGTTTTGTGTGTCATTATGTTTATTAGTCAAGTTTTATAATGAATGTTATCAAATGATGAGTTATAAAAAAATTGTAACAATTGTATGAGTTGAAATGTTTATAATTTCCTACTGTTTCATACTTCATTAAATAACATCACACGAGTTGAGCCTCATCAAAATAAACACATTTTTGTTCAGAATTAAATTTTGCTTTTTATCATACAAGTTCGATTTTATACATTAAACTAGGGGACACCCCTGCACACTTCAGTGCCAACCCCGTAACTAGCTACGCTCATGAATGGAAGCTCAGCCAACGACCTTGCCTGGAATCTCTACTTTTGGCTCCTTTGTGGATTTCGGCCTGCGGCCTTGTGTGGAAGCTCGGCCTATGGCCTCATCAAGACACTGCTACAGCACCATTTGTGGATCTCGGCCTACTGCCGCATAGAATACTTGGCCTATATGGCAATGAATTTTGGCATATTTGGATTCAGGGGGGAAATATCTTTAATTTGATACCCCATCTGAGTAGATCACTACAAAATTTGACTTTTTCAAACATTTTGGTTTTTGAGCCCCTGATACTCCAAATCTTTTTTAGTTTTTACACTGAAAGTCGGATAGAATTTCACATTTTTTATGCATGTAAATCTGTAAAAGTTTAACATTTTACTGTTTGTTTTCTCAAATTATGTCATAAAAACTACATTTTTACAATTTTCCTACAAAAAATGCATTGGAGTCATTTTGGAGCCTAAAAAAGTGCCTCAATGTTTATTATTGAAAAAGGTCAACTTTTGTGAACTTCTTTCAGGTTTCAAATGGCGAGTTTAAAATTAAGTATACACATGATGGGAATAGGATGGGGGAAATGCCTCACATTTATTTAGTATCAGTGACTTAGTGAGTCACTACATCAAACTTTATATTGTATAGAAGTCTTTGCTGTCTTAACCCTTCAAACAACATGATTCAAGTGCCTGACATAAACACATCATTATGGCTGGAATCCTGGTTATGCGTAGTTGACATCATGATCAGAATCCTGCCACCCACAGGGAACATGGATAAGTGAGCTTATTTTAAATTTGGGTGAACCACAGAAACTAGCTAACCGTCTTCAAATGGATTCTCTTTTAACTTGTTTGTAATAGTGGTGGATTTGGTTGATTTCATATCACCGTGGATGAAATGTGGGCAACCGCCCAGTGTGAAAACAGCCAACCACGATAACTAGAAAAGACGGTTCAAGGCTGCGCATTTGACTGTGATGTCACATGGGCGAAATCAACTGGTTTGACTATTTCAAAAAATACTGGTAACTAAATCTACCAATCGCATGGAAGCATTTAGCTAAATAGTAAGCAAGTTATTTACCACTTATCAGCTGGAATTGTAAACTACGGGAATTGGAACAGTATTTTAGTGTTTCATGCCAGTAGGTACATGTTTTGTATTACTGATTGCAATAAGCACAATATAAATCAAAGTAAACCCTATACAAAGAACGGGTACTGTGCTAATTTTCTGTAAAGTTTTAAACTATCAGACTTAATAAAACTCAGTAAAAGTGTTTTTTTTAATCAATACATCATTTATAAAACTTCAGAGAAGATTACAAGACATGGTTTAAACTAACTAATGTAATCTTATATCAGTTTTGTGTAACATAAAAGCAAAATTTGTTACTTTGTAAGCCAAACATGATTATGTTTGTTGAATTTACAATAATTCTTACTGTTAAATTACTATTGACCATTAATTAATGCATGGCGATTGGCTGTGGTGTTTTATGGATTTTAATAGACATCTTGAATTTGCGATTGAATTGTATTTGCCACAAAATTGCGTAAGCAATTAATTATTAATAAACGGTAGCAGGTCGAGCATAATTCATAATAAGAACATCACTAGCTCTGCGTTACTCCACGGTGCATGATGGAAATAATATCAGCCGCCTTTTCAGCCAGTAGTGGGGGGAGCAAATCTTTCTGTAAGGTTTCGTGTCATTTTGGGAATAACAGTAAACTTGTGTAGTGTGGTATAGGCTACGTATGTTTACTCTGAGTTTAACAGTAAACTTGTGTAGTGTGGTATAGGCTACGTATGTTTACTCTGAGTTTAACAGTAAACTTGTGTAGTGTGGTATAGGCTACGTATGTTTACTCTGAGTTTAACAGTAAACTTGTGTAGTGTGGTATAGGCTACGTATGTTTACTCTGAGTTTAACAGTAAACTTGTTTAGTGTGGTATAGGCTACGTATGTTTACTCTGAGTTTAACAGTAAACTTGTTTAGTGTGGTATAGGCTACGTATGTTTACTCTGAGTTTAACAGTAAACTTGTTTAGTGTGGTATAGGCTACGTATGTTTACTCTGAGTTTAACAGTAAACTTGTTTAGTGTGGTATAGGCTACGTATGTTTACTCTGAGTTTAACAGTAAACTTGTGTAGTGTGGTATAGGCTACGTATGTTTACTCTGAGTTTAACAGTAAACTTGTGTAGTGTGGTATAGGCTACGTATGTTTACTCTGAGTTTAACAGTAAACTTGTGTAGTGTGGTATAGGCTACGTATGTTTACTTGAGTTTAACAGTAAACTTGTGTAGTGTGGTATAGGCTACGTATGTTTACTCTGAGTTTAACAGTAAACTTGTGTAGTGTGGTATAGGCTACGTATGTTTACTCTGAGTTTAACAGTAAACTTGTTTAGTGTGGTATAGGCTACGTATGTTTACTCTGAGTTTAACAGTAAACTTGTGTAGTGTGGTATAGGCTACGTATGTTTACTCTGAGTTTAACAGTAAACTTGTGTAGTGTGGTATAGGCTACGTATGTTTACTCTGAGTTTAACCTTACTCCTACAATATGAATTTGGCAGAATAAGTCAACGCTCAAACTTTAGATCAGCCATGATCAGAACCAATTATCATCGTAATATTTTACCACTCGATATTTTTAATCACTTTCTCCTACTTCAGATTGCAATATTATGTTAGTCTCCTGGTTTAATACTGAGTGTTTAGCCGCCCCTTTTTGCTGACGCCCACGTACTTTGCTAACCCTGCTGCTAAATATGCGATAAAGGCAGGAATACTAGCTAATATTTTAATTCATTTATGTATTGTTCCCAATAGATATGTTTGCGGGGATTGCCTGCTGATGGTTTGGCAGATAACAAGCTGCAGTAGGATGTCACTGCCTTAGTGGCATTAAAAGCCTATTAGTCAACCTGTATGTGACATCCAAGCTAGATGAATTCACATAAGATCAAACATTGGCCTCCAAAATATTAACCATCATTGTAACATTCATCCATATAGTACTTTAATCTTTATTACTCCAAACGCAAAAAATTGGTAGAATGTTCTTGACTGTCAGTACTCTTTTTTACATGTAATGCCCGGACGTTCTAGAACGTCTGTACTCATTTTGTTTCAAAACACCCTTACTCCTTAAAGGGTTAGAAATGACTGTTTTTAGTTCTAAGCAGTATGACTTGAGGATGACTCGTTATATGAAAGTGTGGCACTGTTGATGGGGTGACCATATATGCAATTCAAGTTTCGACCTCATCAAAGAAATGTACAGTGTGCGAAGCGCCTCCTATACACCTGGAGGATCTCATGATGAATCCCAAGACCCTGGTGGCCTTAGAACAAATTTCGTCGATATGCCGTGAGAAACTAAGATCCGCACACAATACAACCCCCAGATCACAAATGCTGTCGCTTCTAGCGAGTGGCAGGTTGCTTAGGCAGTAATTATAATGCACAGGCCTTCTAGCTCTACTATATGTAACCACCACACACTTGTTAATGTTAAGCCACATGCAGTTATCGGTACACCAATCCTCGACCCACCGAAGATATTGATGAAGTCGAGAGCAGTCCTCACCCGAGCGAACAACTCTTAAAATCTTCAAGTCGTCAGCAAACAGGAGACAGTTGGAGTCGAGTACATTCACCACGTCACTGACCAACAAGGAGAATAGAAGCGGCCCGAGATGAGAGTCCTGTGGCACTCCAGAAAGAGCAACAAATGGATCAGACAATGCATCCTTAAATTTAACTTTGAGAGATCTGCCGCTCAGATACGAGCTGAACTATCTGAGTAGACTGCCGCTGATCCCAAACCCCTCCAACTTTGCAATAAGATGTTCATGGCTAACGGTGTGGAACGCCTTCGAAAAGTCTAAGTATATGCAGTCGACCTGGTTTCCTGAAGCTAAAGTATAGGTGACTAAATGTCGGAGGAGAGCTAGATTGGTGAGAGACGATCTCCTCGATACAAATCCGTGATGTTCAGGGATTATCAGAGCTTGTAGGTGGAAAATAAGTTTGTCAATGAGAAGGCACTCAAATACTTTGCCCAGAGCAGGTTGAATAACAATTGGCTGATAATTGATGACCTCTCCCTTGGATGAAGATTAATGAATGGGCACGACATAGCCTTCTTTGAGTGCATTGGGAAGACTCCGGCATGAAGACTCTTATTAAAAAGTGCGGTTAGTTGAGGGGCAAGTAAAGTTGAGCAGTGTTTCAGGACAGATGCAGATATGTCGTCAGGGCCAGTTCCCTTGAATTGATTGAGTTCAGAAAGTTTCTTCTCAACGTCGGAAGTTTCAATCACGATTGAGGACATGTTCATCTGATTTCCGAAGTTATAGTGAGAAGCTGAGGAGGAAGGAAGCTTGTAGACTGAGGAGAAGAAGGCAGCAAACAAGTTGCAGATTTCAGAAGGTGACTGTGATGAATTACCATTATATGTAAAGGAAGGTTCATTGACGGAGGATGACGTCATGCTCTTTATAAAGCCCCAGAAAGATTTAGGGTTTGAAGTAATGGCTGAGTTCACATGATTGATATAGTTTTCATAACATTGGTTTGTAAGGATCTTACACTGGGACCGAACCATAGAAAACTTTCCATAATATGAGGTGCGAAGGGTGGACTTGTATTGGGAATGAAGTATTTTCTTCTTGATGACCAGTCGCCTCAACTCAGGGGTAAACCAGAGTGGGAAGTGAGTTGAACTGATTCTCTTGAGGGGATAGTTCTCTAGAACGGCGTTACGCACCAACTGCAGGAACTTGTCGAAGTGTTCATTGACGTCCTCGGGTATAAAGTACACCGTACTAAGTGATTGACTGAGATGCAGAAAAATCCTCGAGCAATCGCTTTACTGAAGTCTCTAACAAAAAGTGGTTCTTCACGTGAAGTGTTATGGCGCACACAAACATCCAAGGCGAGAGCAGGATGATAGTCCTCAGCAGGAAGAAGAAGATCCAGAGCTTCCCTCACGGAATAATACGAAGAAGAAATTACTAAGTCGAGTATAACACCACGGGCATTGGCAATAGTGTTAATTTGTTGAAGTTGGTTCAAGTTCATCATATCGATGACCAGACTGGATGACCTGCACTTGGGAGTTGGTTGATCACAAGACCAATTCGTACTCGGCAGATTAAGGTCTACTAGGAGTAAAATAGAAGAGGATCCCGAGTCGTGGGAAAGAAGCTCATCGACACAGCTGCACAGGTCAGCATATACATGGAACGGCTGCTGAGGAGGTATATAACAGGCGCCAAGTAGTAAAGGTCGATATGCACCATATTGAAGAGATATAACAATATTTTCAGAGTTGGGTGACAGAGTAGGCAAGACTTTGATAGGGATAAGTGAGCCGATCGCAACAAGAACACCACCACCGCTGGACTTCCTGCTGGTAGCGGGACATCGGTCAAATCTATAGACATTATAAATGTCTATAGATTTGAAATAGATTTGAAATGAGCTACAGACCAAGCTCAGAGTCAGTGATGTCCGATGTAAGATTTGTTTCAATAAGAACAATAACGTCATAGACGCACGTTGAAACTGCCTTTTTTAGGTTATCCAGTTTGGTTCTTAGGCCATTGACATTCTGGTACTAAATGTGTAATTTGTTGCGATTGGGCCTTTCTAGTTTTTTCTAGAATTTGAAAACATTCTTAAGAAGATAACTTGAAGAAAAGGCATATTATTCCTTGAAAGAGTTTGAAGAAGAATTAAAAAAACCAAATGAAAAAAGACAAACTGACAACCATGGGACCAGAAGTTTCTAGTGTGACCTACATAGTATAAGTAAGTAAAAAAGGGAATTTCTTATTTTAGTGAGGGAGTTTTCATACTAGTTGAGTTAGTTGTAAAACTGATCAGCTGCCCAGCTGTTCCGCCGCTGTTACAAACAACCAATTCCCATTCCATAAGCCAACACGGACATTTTCTGCACTTGGACTCGCGCATTGAAGTTTATCAAACGTCACTGTCACTTGGTGTTGATTCTGTAGTTTTGTGTGTTAAATTAATTTTTTCAACTAAGTGGTAAGTACAAATTTGGTTTGAAGTATTTCCATTGAAGATTGGACATGTTTAACGAATTTAAATAACAAATACTTCAGTATTTTATCAACCAATTGTATAAAAACATGTTCTCTTAATCACTTACCGGCAAAGAATATGTTAAAACTTGATCGGTCTGTGATCCCTCTAATACTCTATAACTTCGGAGCAGGATCATTCAAGTATTAATTTTTCAGTTCAACTCCATTGTAATCCCATAGCCAATTACATGAAGCAATTGTGTTTTTAAATTTTGGCAATAAAACGAATGGTAGATAGAACTTCTACAGTAAACAAAATGTAGGTCACATGCCTAGGCATTTAGTCACAATGCTAGGTTTTAAAATGCCTTACTGTGTTATTTTAGATGAACATAGTGTAAGCCTAATTTATAAAATAGTGCTAAAACTTATTACAGTAGAAGCCTATTTCATTTAAAATTTGTCATTTATATTATTTGGGGTTTACCCTGTAAATTACAGCTCCACAATAACCAATTTCTTTCTTATTTTTAAATTCTCAACTTAAGACCTAGTTCGAATGAAGGTTATCAATATACTGTAGGTCTATAATTCGTAAGTCAGATAAGTACTGATGCTACAAGACATTCGAAATGCTTAATATGGTAATTTAGAATTACCTAAGAATTAGTAAATAAAAGGACTTACAATACACCATAACTTTTAAGAGCAATCTCTTTGTTTTAAATGGATTTATGGGGCTTTGAACGGAAATTGATATGCTTTACATAGCACACATGTCATTTAAAAATACTATTACACAGATGATTGTAATATATAGAGCATATTTACAAGACTACTAAATTTTTAATGACTAATACCTGGTGTTAATATGCCTGTTAAATGTTGTGTTCCTGAATGTAAAAGTAATTATGTTAATTTATATAAGACGCTGACCATCAAAATGTGAGTGAGTATGGATTCAAATGAGTGTGATGAATTTAGATGAGTTCATGTAGTCATTGTTACAAACTAAGGCTGCTATTCCGTAGAAGTTGTAATTAATTAAGAGCCCGATGCATCAGCTGATCCCTTTAAAAATTCATTAGGCTATGTCTCTGAATTGGATCAAACTGAGTTGATAAGTTAAATCAGTAGATTTATTTTACATGAGAAAACTATCAGAAGTTTTGTAAATCATACTTCACAATAAAGCATAAGTAAATCATTTAATTTATGTTTTATATCCCATATGTAAGCTATCTTTTTATACAATGTAACTTATTGTATGTTTTTCTACCAGACTTAAGTAAAATTATGTCAACTTTTTCTATAAGTTATCACTGGTAGTTTTGCTGAGATGCTAATTTATATAATGTTGTACCTGAGCATTCAATGCTAGTTATTCGGGAACAGAGCGCTCTGGTCCACCCATACTGTAACGTCACATCATGAGTAAAGCGGCCTGGGATTCTAGTGTGGCCTTGCTTAATCCATTTTGGACACCGATATTTTTATGAAATAAAAAGACTAAATAAAACAGGAGCTAGCGTATATTGGAATATTTTTGTGTCTACTAACGTCCCATGAAGTTGAGCTCACTCTTCCAAATTCCCACAGGTTAACAGATGATTATTTCGAGCTGTTAACTTAAAAACAGCTGTTAATGTGTGATAGCCAATACTATTTAGGAAATAGATCTAGGAGTGCACTTCTCACATCTACACACCCAGTCATAAAATGACCTAACTTTTATGTCTTCAACCCAATGTATAAATAAAGAATATCTGTAATTAGATTTGACATAAAACTGCTTGTAAAAAGTTATGACAGTAAAGTTTTTTAGTTGTTGGTCAAATGATATTTGAAGTCATTTAATTTTGAAAACTCATCATTTTGAAATTGAAAACTATTTTCTTGTTACTTGTTTTTTTTAGATTTAAACCCATATATATGTATTTAAATCTATCTGCAAATTTTTAAAAACAGTACATGTTATAAATGAACGAATAAGTTTATCAAGCAAAATAGAGCCTATAACCATACTAACTGTTTGTTTTTGCATCTAATATAATTTCCCATCTAATCTTGAATTGCCCTGTACACTACAACCTCCTAGTTCCAGGCGGCCCCATAAAAGGAGTCTGAGGTTCCCTGAAAATACTTACATGGTGGATGACATATTCAACTTACTATGATAATCATGCGCAGTAATGTTAATTGCGAAATCCAACTATTAAATACAGTAGAACCTTGATAGCACAATCCTTAATAGCACACATTTCTTTGTATCTCATCAAACTCCCATGGCATTCAATGTTTAACAATAATCATGTTGTAACAATAAACGAAAAAGAGGAAAAAAATAATCATGTTTTAGTAATAATATAAACATAATTACTTTATAATAATCACCTTCAAGTACCTTTATAGTATAAATGTTTAGAACCAACTACCTCAATAACAGAAATTTTATTTCATTAAGACAGTGGGAAACCTTAATAGCGTAAAGAGCTAAACACCTTTATAGCATATTGAGACAACGGGAAACCTTAATAGCCTAAATATCAAGAGCTAAACTAAGTGTTTGTTTTAAGAGGAAGGTAGTTGAAGCTGTAGAGGCGAGCCCTACTGAAAACTAAACAGACATTGCTGAAGAGTTTGACATTCAACAAGTACTTTAGCCACAATTTAACATAATAAAGAATTATTAACTTAGATAAAGAAACTAATATTAAAGATATGCCATATATAGTGTATGGTTTTGTTGTCAGCTACCATCTATTAATTTAAAATTGTATGAAAGCTGTGTTGTATAGTTGGAAAAAACTCCATCATAAGTCATTAGATATCATTAAAAAATAATAAATATATCAAGTGATCTCCTGTTACAATAGCTTTGTGGCCAATCCATCAAGCCATTTAAGACTCGCACCACTGATTCTATTTATGCCAGCTGATCCCTCTATAAAACAGCGCAGGGGGCATTGTTTTACATAAAGTAAAAACATATCAGGTTTATCAAAACCAATTTATGATACACTAATGATGATTAATTGTCTGATTCAGTGCTGTTAATTTAAATAAATATTTGAAAATAGACATACTAGATTTTACTCTCTTTTGTTTTTTGTTTATGTTTTAAATTAAAACATTAATTGTAGAATGTTGCAAACGTTTGTCCGATGTAGGTAAATATTTATAAATGT
This sequence comes from Stictocephala bisonia, assembly GCA_035578905.1. Lineage (NCBI taxonomy): Eukaryota > Metazoa > Arthropoda > Insecta > Hemiptera > Membracidae > Stictocephala > Stictocephala bisonia. The sequence continues at coordinate 837,482 of JAQJVL010000336.1, read as the reverse complement.
TCATTATTCACACAAAGTCGGAGATTCACTTTGTACCAATGTATTACACTTTTATTTTTTATTATTGTTAATTTAGTCTTTGTTCACACTGCAATACATATGTGATTATTTTATTTCATTACAGTAATAATAATTGTTAAATGCATTATACATTTTTGGTGTTTGTTCGTGCCACTTTCCCATCATAATAAATGCGTATAGTAATATAGATTCTAATTCCAAATATGGTCTCAATTCAATATAGATACACAGTACAGGGATTAAACCTCAAATAAATAGTTTGTTCTTATCAAAAGAACCTCTATACTATCAATTTTACCAGTTTTACTTAACCTCACTTGCCTGAGCCTCAATCACAAATACTATGATAGCATGTTTTTTTTTTCAGTCCTTTATGTGATTACTTGTACGTTTTTATGAAGACATTTGTCTTTTTCAAAATTTAATCATTTTTTTATTTATACTTTCCGGAATTAAATCGCTATAAATAGTACTAATTAGTTGTTCGGGAACCTCTTTACTGGTTCACATATCTAAAAGGCCCTCCATTGTCCAATGTACATTATATAGACTTATGTTTTAAAATTGTTGCTTTTCAACTACTTTTAATTTTTCTTCTTGTCAGTCCTGGCAGGTTATAATAAATATATTTGTTTTAGTTTTTTTGTACAAAATCTTTTTCCATTAAAAATTGTAAGTACTGGAAAATAAATTTTTATTAATACTTGGACATTTCGAATAGTAATAATAATAATCTTTATTTTATAAAACCCCAAATATAATAAAAATTAAATTAAAATTTACTGGTAAAATATAGTTGAATTTTAGAGAAGTCTTTAATTTTTATAATAAATGGTAGTATAAAAGTATTATCTTGCATATAGTTTTTTAAAAATTGTTTCACTTCAAGATTTCTTAATTGATAAGGCAATTTATTAAATACAGTAGAACCTCTTTAATCCGAACTTCTGTAATCCGAATATCCACTAATCTGAACGCCATCATGAGAAAGAAAAAAAATTTGCATGTACATATATGTTCATTGATTCAGAAGAAAATGTCTGACTTTTATTCGATGATTTATGTAATTACTGTAGTATGTATTGATTATTTTCCAGTTTTTATATAAATATTTACCAGGTTCAGTTTCTCATTTTTATTATAAAAGCAACATTTTCAAATATATATGATGTTTTTTTATTGTATAATTTTTATTTAGGCCTACTGTGGTTAATGTTTATATTGTATGTAGATTGTTGAATAAACAATACAATATTTTACACTGTAAAGTATTTCTCTGATTTCTTTAAACCTTAAGTATGATATATTTTAGCCGTATTTTAATTTTTTATGTGAAAATAACAATATATTCTGAAATCTGAACGATTTGATAATCCGAACTCCCCCTGTTTTAATTACCGGTACAGTAGTTCGGATTAAAGAGATTCTACTGTATTATTTAATAGCCATAAATTCATATTGTTTATGCTGTTTAAGTATTTACATTGTTTATTTTAAGTTGATTCGAATTTCTTGTTTCCATGCCTATGTATACTTTTGTTTTGAGGAAATTTGTGTAAATTGTTTTTTCTGTATATTAAGCTTTTGAATATGAAAAGTGAAGGAAGAGTCATAACATTTAATTTTTTGAATAGAGGTCTGCATGGATTTTTAAAAGGTAGATAACTTACAACAAATTAGTCGAATTGCTCATTTAATCTTTAGTACATATCAAGGCACCCCATAGCGATAAGATCCAATAAGGTATACTCTACATGCAATATTTGACGGAAGAGTCCATCAAGTACACTTCATAGTAATTGGAGTGGTGTTCAGGCGAAGGGCCACTTAAAGGTCTCTACTACATAACACTTTTGATGAAGGACTCATAGTGATATTAGTGTTTGTAGCTGGTGGACAACCCAGAGTCTTTCCATTTCTGGCCGCCCACTGTAGTGCCCTATCCACTCTACAATCTGTGGCTTTGTGTATACCGTCTACCATTCATAGATTTACCGCACAACCAACAGGGAGCGGTTAAAAATTAGATTTTTAGCTAAAATTATGTACTGTTTACCAATATATGCTTTTATTTCCCATCATTAGTATGATATCGTATTTTCATGGTAAATAACGGAAACTGATTCAGAAATATGAGTTTGGGGAATTCAAAGTAAAAAGGTAAATACAAATAAATATCAAGAATGTATTGCAAATGGTTGGCATCCTAGGCGTCTGCATAAAAGTATTGGCAGAACCAAGATTAAGCATAGGTCAATTATATTTACTTTACACACATTCCATAGTACTCAAGTTAATAGAATGGAATTGAAATATTCCATGTATTTCATATAGAAAAAGAGAGGTTTTGTGAAAAAAAAAACCTAAAAGCGACGTGAAGTCATTTTAAACTAGAATAACAAGCATTTTGAACATTGGCCCAATTTTCAAAAAAATGTATGGTTAACATTTTTATCAAATTTCACATGTGGCATATTGCAGAAACGCTAATTTGATAAAGAATAACAATTTTCAATCTTAGTTGTGCATCGTTCCACGGAATACAAGGTATTAAAAAAATGATTTTCCTACCAAAGTTTAATTTTGTCTGCTGGAAGGGAAAAGTTACGTGGTTTTCACCGAAATGTTTTTCTAGTGTAGAATAACATAACTTATGTTTACATTTGAAAATGATTAAATTCTGTTTAGACCCTCAGTTTTAAGGACATCCAGTTATCTGAAAAGGTCATAAATATTTTCGTTACTGTTAGGGCTAGATTTATGGGGGAATAATATTACATCTTTTTTTATAAACTACAGGCCTTTTCATCAACTTTATTCAATGAGTGAAGTACTGACCATTGGCTCAATAGGGATTCGAACCTCGGACCTTGCCCTCAGCAGTCTGAAGCCTAAGCCACTGAGACACCCTAAACATTATAAAAGCTATTAGTTGTAGTTTGTTTAGTTTAAATATGTAATATCTATGACTATTGACAGTTAACAAATATGGATGTTTTGAAAATAGAAACATTTACATTATTATCAATAATAGAATGAAGAGTGAACGTTTTATAAGCATAAAAAACATTATAGTCTATTTTGTGTTTGAAAATAGGCAACATTGTAGGCTACTCAAAATATTAAATTTAATAACATTTTGAATTTACAATTTTACATTAAAAATAAAAATAAAATTGTATTGAAACAGTTTTTTTCTGAATACACTAACACAATACAAGTGAGGTATGTAAAAATCTTTTCAATGTGTTGTACTATATTTATGATTCTATACCATATATTTTAAATCAATCAGCATATAAAATTAGTATTCAATTAATTTGTATCACGAAGCAAACATTAATCGATAAACAAACCTTCCTCATGGTTAAAATAATGTGCAAATTGGTGTTTATGAAATATTATATTTTGCGAATGTTCTAACTCCATGTTGCCAGAATTAATTTCTTTTTATGTTTAGTTAGAACAATCATAACGTTATACATACGTACCATACCATATTATTGTTATACCATATTCTATATTTTTGTAATGTAAATACTTCTGTTAAGAAGATTTTCAAATTACTACTGTTTCCAATCATAACTACAGCATCATAAAATTCCCATTTTAAAAAGAAAATCAAAGTGACATTTGTGTGTACATTTCAATTTTAACTGAGCAACCACAAACATGTCTTGTGACCTTGGCGGACACCATGACGTGACGAGCATTGTTGTAGCCAACAAGATATGTGATGGGTGACCGTCTCTGTGGTGTCAAAACTGACTGCGCCGCCTTGTCGTGAATATTTTAGCGCCACCAATCCTCTTCACACACATGACCTTGGAGTAGAGGAGACCGTGACGTGATGAGCATTGTTGTAGCAAACAATGTATGTGGCTTGAGTGACTGTCTCTGTGGTGTCATAACTGGCTGCGCCGCCTCGTCGTGAATATTTTAGCGCCACCAATCCTCTTCACACAAATGACCTTGGAGTAGAGGAGACCGTGACGTGATGAGCATTGTTGTAGAAAACAATGTATGTGGCTTGAGTGACTGTCTCTGTGGTGTCAAAACTGACTGCGCCGCCTCGTCGTGAATATTTTAGCGCCACCAATCCTCTTCACACACATGACCTTGGAGTAGAGGAGACCGTGACGTGATGAGCATTGTTGTAGCAAACAATGTATGTGGCTTGAGTGACTGTCTCTGTGGTGTCAAAACTGGCTGCGCCGCCTCGTCGTGAATATTATAGCGCCACCAATCCTCTTCACACACATGACCTTGGAGTAGAGGAGACCGTGACGTGATGAGCATTGTTGTAGCAAACAATGTATGTGGCTTGAGTGACTGTCTCTGTGGTGTCATAACTGGCTGCGCCGCCTCGTCGTGAATATTTTAGCGCCACCAATCCTCTTCACACACATGACCTTGGAGTAGAGGAGACCGTGACGTGATGAGCATTGTTGTAGCCAACAAGGTATGTGGCTTGTGTGACTGTCTCTGTGGTGTCATAACTGGCTGCGCCGCCTCGTCGTGAATATTATAGCGCCACCAATCCTCTTCACACACATGACCTTGGAGTAGAGGAGACCGTGACGTGACGAGCATTGTTATAGCCAACAAGGTATGTGGCTTGTGTGACCGTCTCTGTGGTGTCATAACTGGCTGCGCCGCCTCGTCGTGAATATTATAGCGCCACCAACCCTCTTCACACACATGACCTTGGAGAGGAGACCGTGATGTGACGAGCATTGTTGTAGCCAACAAGGTATGTGGCTTGAGTGACCGTCTCTGTGGTGTCATAACTGGCTGTGCCGCCTCGTCGTGAATATTATAGCGCCACCAACCCTCTTCACACACATGACCTTGGAGGAGACCGTGATGTGACGAGCATTGTTGTAGCCAACAAGGTATGTGGCTTGAGTGACCGTCTCTGTGGTGTCATAACTGGCTGCGCCGCCTCGTCGTGAATATTTTAGCGCCACCAACCCTCTTCACACACATGACCTTGGAGGAGACCGTGATGTGACGAGCATTGTTGTAGCCAACAAGGTATGTGGCTTGAGTGACCGTCTCTGTGGTGTCATAACTGGCTGCGCCGCCTCGTCGTGAATATTATAGCGCCACCAACCCCCTTCACACGCATGACCTTGGAGGAGACCGTGATGTGACGAGCATTGTTGTAGCCAACAAGGTATGTGGCTTGTGTGACTGTCTCTGTGGTGTCATAACTGGCTGCGCCGCCTCGTCGTGAATATTATAGCGCCACCAACCCCCTTCACACGCATGACCTTGGAGGAGACCGTGATGTGACGAGCATTGTTGTAGCCAACAAGGTATGTGGCTTGAGTGACCGTCTCTGTGGTGTCATAACTGGCTGTGCCGCATCGTCGTGAATATTATAGCGCCACCAACCATCTTCACACACATGACCTTGGAGGAGACCATGACGTGACGAGCATTGTTGTAGCCAACAAGGTATGTGGCTTGTGTGACCGTCTCTGTGGTGTCATAACTGGCTATGCCGCATCGTCGTGAATATTTTAGCGCCACCAACCCTCTTCACACACATGACCTTGGAGGAGACCATGACGTGACGAGCATAGTTAGCCAACAAGGTATGTTGCTGGAATGACCGTCCCTGTGGTGTATTAACTGGCTGTGCCGCCTCGTCGTGAATATTATAGCGCCACCAACCATCTTCACACACATGACCTTGGAGGAGACCATGACGTGACGAGCATTGTTAGCCAACAAGGTATGTTGCTGGAATGACTGTCTCTGTGGTGTCATAACTGGCTGTGCCGCATCGTCGTGAATATTTTAGCGCCACCAACCCTCTTCACACACATTACCTTGGAGGAGACCATGACGTGACGAGCATTGTTAGCCAACAAGGTATGTTGCTGGAATGACTGTCTCTGTGGTGTCATAACTGGCTGTGCCGCATCGTCGTGAATATTATAGCGCCACCAACCATCTTCACACACATGACCTTGGAGGAGACCATGACGTGACGACCATTGTTAGCCAACAAGGTATGTTGCTGGAATGACCGTCCCTGTGGTGTAATAACTGGCTGTGCCGCCTCGTCGTGAATATTTTAGCGCCACCAACCCTCTTCACACACATGACCTTGGAGGAGACCATGACGTGACGAGCATTGTTAGCCAACAAGGTATGTTGCTGGAATGACTGTCTCTGTGGTGTAATAACTGGCTGTGCCGCATCGTCGTGAATATTATAGCGCCACCAACCATCTTCACACACATGACCTTGGAGGAGACCATGACGTGACGAGCATTGTTAGCCAACAAGGTATGTTGCTGGAATGACCGTCCCTGTGGTGTAATAACTGGCTGTGCCGCATCGTCGTGAATATTTTAGCGCCACCAACCCTCTTCACACACATGTCCTTGGAGGAGACCATGACGTGACGAGCATTGTTAGCCAACAAGGTATGTTGCTGGAATGACCGTCCCTGTGGTGTAATAACTGGCTGTGCCGCCTCGTCGTGACTATTTTAGCGCCACCAACCCTCTTCACACACATGACCTTGGAGGAGACCATGACGTGACGAGCATTGTTAGCCAAAGGTATGTTGCTGGAATGACCGTCCCTGTGGTGTAATAACTGGCTGTGCCGCCTCGTCGTGACTATTTTAGCGCCACCAACCCTCTTCACACACATGACCTTGGAGGAGACCATGACGTGACGAGCATTGTTAGCCAACAAGGTATGTTGCTGGAATGACCGTCCCTGTGGTGTAATAACTGGCTGTGCCGCCTCGTCGTGACTATTTTAGCGCCACCAACCCTCTTCACACACATGACCTTGGAGGAGACCGTGACGTGACGAGCATTGTTGTAGCCAACAAGGTATGTGGCTTGTGTGACCGTCTCTGGTGTCATAACTGGCTATGCCGCATCGTCGTGAATATTTTAGCGCCACCAACCTCTTCACACACATGACCTTGGAGGAGACCGTGACGTGACGAGCATTGTTGTAGCCAACAAGGAATGTGGCTTGAGTGACCGTCTCTGTGGTGTCATAACTGGCTATGCCGCATCGTCGTGAATATTTTAGCGCCACCAACCCTCTTCACACACATGACCTTGGAGGAGACCATGACGTGACGAGCATTGTTGTAGCCAACTAGGTATGTGGCTTGTGTGACCGTCTCTGGTGTCATAATTGGCTATGCCGCATCGTCGTGAATATTTTAGCGCCACCAACCCTCTTCACACACATGACCTTGGAGGAGACCATGACGTGACGAACATTGTTAGCCAACAAGGTATGTTGCTGGAATGACTGTCTCTGTGGTGTCATAACTAGCTATGCCGCATCGTCGTGAATATTATAGCGCCACCAACCATCTTCACACACATGACCTTGGAGGAGACCATGACGTGACGAGCATTGTTAGCCAATAAGGTATATTGCTGGAATGACCGTCTCTGTGGTGTAATAACTGGCTGCGCCGCCTCGTCGTGAATATTATAGCGCCACCAACCCTCTTCACACACATGACCTTGGAGGAGACCATGACGTGACGACCATTGTTAGCCAACAAGGTATGTTGCTGGAATGACCGTCTCTGTGGTGTCATAACTGGCTGTGCCGCCTCGTCGTGAATATTATAGCGCCACCAACCCTCTTCACACACATGACCTTGGAGGAGACCATGACGTGACGACCATTGTTAGCCAACAAGGTATGTTGCTGGAATGACCGTCTCTGTGGTGTCATAACTGGCTGTGCCGCCTCGTCGTGAATATTATAGCGCCACCAACCATCTTCACACACATGACCTTGGAGGAGACCATGACGTGACGAGCATTGTTAGCCAACAAAGTATGTTGCTGGAATGACTGTCTCTGTGGTGTAATAACTGGCTGTGCCGCATCGTCGTGAATATTATAGCGCCACCAACCATCTTCACACACATGACCTTGGGGGAGACCATGACGTGACGAGCATTGTTAGCCAACAAGGTATGTTGCTGGAATGACTGTCTCTGTGGTGTAATAACTGGCTGTGCCGCATCGTCGTGAATATTATAGCGCCACCAACCATCTTCACACACATGACCTTGGAGGAGACCATGACGTGACGAGCATTGTTAGCCAACAAGGTATGTTGCTGGAATGACTGTCTCTGTGGTGTAATAACTGGCTGTGCCGCATCGTCGTGAATATTTTAGCGCCACCAACCATCTTCACACACATGACCTTGGAGGAGACCATGACGTGACGAGCATTGTTAGCCAACAAGGTATGTTGCTGGAATGACTGTCTCTGTGGTGTAATAACTGGCTGTGCCGCATCGTCGTGAATATTATAGCGCCACCAACCCTCTTCACACACATGACCTTGGAGGAGACCATGACGTGACGAGCATTGGTAGCCAACAAGGTATGTTGCTGGAATGACTGTCTCTGTGGTGTAATAACTGGCTGTGCCGCATCGTCGTGAATATTATAGCGCCACCAACCATCTTCACACACATGACCTTGGAGGAGAACATGACGTGACGACCATTGTTAGCCAACAAGGTATGTTCCTGGAATGACCGTCCCTGTGGTGTAATAACTGGCTGTGCCGCCTCGTCGTGACTATTTTAGCGCCACCAACCCTCTTCACTCACATGACCTTGGAGGAGACCGTGACGTGACGAGCATTGTTAGCCATCAAGATATGTGGCTTGAGTGACCGTCTCTGTGGTGTCATAACTGGCTGTACCGCCTCGTGAATATTATAGCGCCACCAACCCTCTTCACACGCATGACCTTGGAGGAGACCGTAACGAGCATTTGTCGATTGAAGCAAACAAGGAATGGGGCTTGTGTGAAAGTCTATGTAGCGTCATAAACCTTTTGTGCCGCCTTACCTTGTGAATATTTTAGCACCAACCACCCTCCTTCCTAAACCAGACTCATTGAAGGTAAATTTGACCTTTACATTGACTTTTTGTAAATAATTTCGTAGTCTTTTGTCTACTGTATATTTGTAATATGTTTATGTAGTAATATTAATGTAAGTGTTATTCTACTGTAGTACAATGCAATTATTATTTAGAAGACTACTAAACCGTCGTTAATTTTCACAGTACTACCACAGACCCACTGGATCAACTTGTCAGGGAACAAATAACTGGAATGAGATGATTCTCGGTTTCCTACTAGTCCTATGCTATAATTTTTGTCGTAGCAATTACCACCAAGCTATGAAATCTATAATCAAATCCATCGAATAGGTTGATTGCTAGATAAACATATCTGAATGAATTGCCGATGTGTTTAGTGAAAAAACTATAGAGGTATTTGTGTCATAAAACTAACATAAAAATAGTGCTTATAGTTTGCTCATTTATGAGGTAATATAACGTCAAAGACTGTGAGGGTATTAACTGTTGTCAATAAACATAAAACTTTCTTCAGTCCACATTCTAGTAGGATCTATTTAGACATCAGCTTTAATACACTCGTAAATTAGCTATGTGACAGGCCTGGGTCACGAACTAAAGGAGTTGACCTAGCTACAGTCTCAGATTCCTATCGTCTTGGCGACACCAAATGCTCTCCAATGTGAGGACATGCAATCTTCGTTCATGTCTGCCTTGATGGTAGGCCTGGGTCACGAACTAAGTGGGGACAGTCTCAGATTCCTATCGTCTTGGCAATATCAGAATGCTCTCCAATATGAGGGCCCACAATCCCCCCTCATGTCTGCCTTGATGGTAGGCCTGGGTCAGGAACTTATCTACAGGTGGGAGTTAACTTATCTACAGTCTCAGATTCCTATCGTCTTGGCAATATCAGAATGCTCTCCAATATGAGGGCCCACAATCCCCCCTCATGTCTGCCTTGGTGGTAGGACTGGGTCACGAACTAAGGGAGTTAACTTAGCTACAGTCTCAGATTCCTATCGTCTTGGCAATATCAGAATGCTCTCCAATATGAGGGCCCACAATCCCCCCTCATGTCTGCCTTGGTGGTAGGCCTGGGTCAGGAACTAAGGGTGGGAGTTAACTTATCTACAGTCTCAGATTCCTATCGTCTGGCAATATCAGAATGCTCTCCAATATGAGGGCCCACAATCCCCCCTCATGTCTGCCTTGGTGGTAGGACTGGGTCACGAACTAAGGGAGTTTACTTAGCTACAGTCTCAGATTACTATCGTCTTGGCAACATCAGAACGCTCTCCAATATGAGGGCCCACAATTCCCCCTCATGTCTGCTTTGGTGGTAGGTCACAAAGTATAGAGTTGACCTAGCCACAGTCTCGGATCCCTATCGTTTTGGAGAGCATCTCGGTAACACCAGAATGCTCTCCAATGTGAGGAGCTACAATCTCCTTCATATCTGTGTTGGTGGTAGGGGGAAGGGTCTCTAATTAGGGGAGTTGACCTAGCTACGTCCAGGTCCCTATCGTCCTGGCGACATCATAAGAACTCAAATTTCAGGCCTTACTGTTGCTGGACTGGCTTGCGTCCTAAGGGAGTTGACCTAGCTACAATTTCAGATCCCTATCGTCCTGGCGACACCAGAAGGCACTCAAATTTGAGGCCTTACTATCACCCTTAATGTATGTCTTTGGGACTGGCCTGGGTCGCGTCCTAAGGAAGTTGGTCTAGCTGCAGTCTCAGATCCCTATCGTCCTGGCGACACCAGAATGCACTCCAATATGAGGGCCCACAATCTCCCCTCATATCTGCCTTGGTGGTATTAGAATTAGAATTTTTTTATTGCATAGACAATTTTAACATTGAATTGTATCGCAATCGTCAAAGGAAAAAAAAATATGTTCATTCATTCTACAAATTCAACATTCATACATACAATTATTTTATTCAATCTTACATTCATTCTAGAAGGCAAGCCTATCCAGCACTGGTTTCTTGCCAATTATTGGTCTCCCAGTTTTGTGCCAAGAACTCGCCTACACTATACAATGTTCGACTTAACAAAAGTTGTTTAAGGCGAGTTTTGAACGCCTTTGGTGTCCTGGCAAATTTAATTTTACGGGGCAAACAGTTTAGAAAATGAACACCAGCCTGTGAAGGGAGGTGCTCATAGACCATCGTCCTATGTTGCCCAGTGCGATAGTTGTCCCTGACACTATGTTGCCCAGTGGTAGCCTCTAGACACTAACTAGAGGAGAAATAGCTACAGTCTCAGATCCCTATTGTCCTGGTGACAACAGAAGGCACCCCATTGTGAGGTCCAGCAATCCTCCTTCATGCCATCCTTGAAGGTAGGCCTTGGACAAAACTATATATATGATATTCAGCTAGAGTTGAACGCGTGGCTCCGCTTGGTCTGTCCCTATATCCTGGATGCTGGCCAACAAGAAAAGGGCGTATACGTGGACCCTTGATTTACAACAAGAATTTATTCATTATTTTTAATTCCATGTAATAGGTAATTTAAGAACATAAATTCTAATGTATTAATAATAATAAATTGTCATACTGTTTTACGAACTTACGCTACTAGGCCTACTTTTTATATTCTGAATTCTCTTCTTGCTGTTGTAATGGATGCGTTTACTCTTTGCCGTTAGATTGTGGATTTTAGTAATAAAGAAAGTAAACCGAAAATAAACTGATTCTGACGATTCTTGTAACTCAAGACTGATTTTCTATTACACTATATCTGGTTAATGTCTTTCACTAATAGTCACTCCCACACAAGATGGCTCTTCAAGTCTATGTACAAGTTAATCGCTTTCGTAAGCTTCTAATTAAATACTTATTATTGTTAAGGACAATATGTGTTTTTTGTTGTTGTAAAACACATTTATTAACATGGTCTTTAATATCATATAACTTTTAAAGTAAGTTTTCAACTGATGGATCCTTGCTGATTTTAGACCCTGTATTTGTAATGATACTATGCATATGTATTTAGGGTGCTATTGATATGTCTTAATACACACATAAACTCAAAAATTTGAGCTTGAGTTCTAAGCTTGAAGTTCTGTGTGATTTGTATCTCTGAGAGTTGTTAAAATTATTGTTGTATTTATGGCGTTTCTATAGTTAATGATAACTTCATTAGAGAATAAGTAAACAAGCGCTTGACATTTTGTTTTGAAAAGCAAGCCCGTGCGGACTTCCACAAATTACAATATACATTAATTTGTTTAGACAAGTATATTAAAGCTGTATATATGTTTTATTTTTCGAAAAACTTGCTGTGTAGAACTCTGTAGTGTTAATTTTATGGAATTCTTCTGACATCTTACATTCTTACAAATGAGACACAACGTTGTGCGTAATTTAAGGCGAATATGAATGATGATATGAGTGTGGATGAGTGTAGTCGGGTTACTAACTGAATCTGTTATAGATTTATATGGAAGATAAATATTTAACAGTAATTATTTATAAAATGGCTGCTAATTTCCGGAAGGGACCCGGCCAGTAGTGTGAAGGTGCCATTTCTATACAAAGCGTAATAACAAACATGCTCACTATCTAATTGATCTGCAACCAAACATTCCGCGATAGGAAATTGTCTGCTGATGGAATCGCTAACCTATTGACGAGATTTTGGTTATGTAACAAGTGCATTTACACCATTCTCCATGACAACAGACAGTAAATGAATGCATATTTGTTTACTTATTCGGTATTGGATTTACAAGATTTTTTCCATGTAGCTCTCTTTATTTCGGGATTAACTGCCCAATATAACAGTAGGTACATCACCCGTTAACAAAGTTCACGCACAGAACTGAGGCTCATGTGAATGGCAAATAAAGTTTGTATGTACAAATAAATAGAAAGGAACAAGTACAAAATGTTACCTTTCTTCTTTACAGATATTATTATATCTTGAGAGTATTGTAGACCTTAAGCATCGGTTTCCTAAGCCAGGCGTGAGCTGACGTAATCAAGCTGGAATCAAAACCACACAAGTGGGTATGAGTTTGGGATCCAAGATAAGGCATTCTACGCCGGACGTTAAGGTGGTGCAATCGGTTTTCGGTGGGTTAATTATTTCCCAATTTTGTAATCAAAATTATTTATCCCTTGAGACAGGAAAAATATATAAAAACATTTTTAACCACTGCATTAGAACTTGTCATCTTATGATTTATGAAGTGGTGAATCTGATTTTAAATCAGCATTAAGAGAAAACCGTTCGAAGTACAAATTTAATTTTCATAACTACGTTTTTTACAGATAACTGAATGAATTAAAACGTTTTTATTTTTTTAATGTAAAAATATTTATAATTGTAAAGGTGAAAACTATTCTTTTTACCTTTAAAATTATAATTATTTGTACATTTTTTAAAACGAAAAACGTCTTAATACCTTATTAAGACATAAGTTATGACAGTTTAGCTAGTAATAACTTATGTTATTGAGTGTACCGATCTATTAGACTTAACAGTGACTAGACTTAACAGTGACAAGTTTCTGCTGCCAACCGACTCAGATTTCCCTTAATGGAATACGGAACACGTATTATACTATTTTATACATTAGTTGACTGCTCCATCTTTAATTTGTAGTAGGCAGATCATTACTCTCTAGCTCAAAGACATGCAAATTAACTGGTTTCCCGAGCTGGAACGGGTTTCTCTTGGCATCGTGTGCATATTCGTCAAATGCTCTCACTTGTATCGTCGTGCTTTCTTGTATGTGCCACTAGAGGCATTGCAATGGGATATACTCATCACTATTAGAAACTTAATTTGGAGAAACTTCCAAGTATTTGTGGACATTAGACCATTAATTGTGCGTATCTAGCATTAAAAACACAAAGCATTGTCTACGTCGTTTATTTCTCTCGATATTTACCTTACATTACGGTAGTTTGCCTCATATTACCGTTTAATTTAAAATCCATTGTTAGAGAAGACAAGAGATGGACATTGTAAGCCGGAAACGTGATTTTGTTTACTACGCTGGGATAATTATCTCACATGATTCGTTCATGTGATATATTAAAATATTGACGAAGTCCTACCATAGATTTTCGATATTTGAAAGTCACATAGGGCTACATCCTTTTCTAAATATGCCCTTCAAGTGATTATAAGTTGCCACTTGTTGATTTTTAAAAGAAACAGACATTTGAAGATTTTACAATTTGATCCACAATGCAATACCTCAGTTAAAGTTCGTGTTGGGATTACCTATTATGGTTATTGTCCGTTGTCGTACATTCAGTAAGATGGGTCCGGCCAGACAGAGGTAGGTGCGTGATGTGGAATATGGAATGGAGTTCCCGCAGCTATGGCTTCGCGCCAGCACTATTCCTGGCTGGTGAGGATACCTTAGCAATGCCTCGAGGAACGCTCAAAATAGAGGCCGTCCGAGCTTCAACACTCGGGACACCGACTCAACTTATTGGTGGGGAAGGAAGTCTGCTTGACATTTGATAGTTTGACACAATTCCTCGGTTCCCAGTCAGTGGTTCCCGACCGTTCACCCCAAGGACCACTAGACATATTAATTTATCTAGAACCCGGTGGACCCCAGGTTAACACTGGCCCAGCGAGCCCATGTCAACTGGCGAGTGAATTCAAGGGCCTAGAATGAAATTAGAATTATTATCTGTCGGCAAATTAGTTATTTAATACGTAAAAGAGATGTGATAAATTAATTATATCTCTTAAGCGTAATTAATTGTAATTTTTATCATATAATAACCCTTATAATATTACTAGCATTATTTTATAAAAAATCATAATACTACTGTTTTATGACACGTATAAAGTTCTCTAAATTCTATCGTAATTATTTCCATATTTAATTAAATGCAAAACATTTTAGAATTCATTAGCATACAATTATATTTAATATCATGTTGTTCTTATGAATTAAGAATGTAACACTTGCCCCTAATAAAAACGGAAACAGGTTTTACTTCTGCCCTTTGTGTATAACGCTATGCCCCGTTCCATAAATAAAAAAATCACAAGCAATTTAGAAAGATTGTAAAAGAACTTAAATGGTAAATAACTTGTAAATATTAGTAAGTAGTTTTAGGCTAATTGGCTTCGAGTTATTTTCAAAAGTAATGTCATGTTGAATATCGCTCTAAATAAAGGCATTATATATTTATTTTACTCTTTTCATATTATTAAAAAAATTGAATATTTTATTGATAAAAACCTTTTAAAAAACCGAATGCGAATTATAAGTTCACCAGTAGATGTATTCAAGAGAAAATTCCACTTACCTAGCATCCATTTATTTTGAGTAGTGTTCAAGAACAGGAAAGCAGGCATATGTATATAGCAATTGAAAAGAAAAGATTATTTCACATTTCATCGAACAAAAAGTCGGCGTTTAGTGAAAATAATTACTAATCTCAAGGAAACTGTATAGTAAAAGGCATTTCAGCTTTCTACCTGCAACTTGTCAATAGATGTCAAGACGACTTTCTCGATGTCTCAGTTCTGTCCTTTAATGGGAAGTAGGTGGGATATTATCCCTAACGTGGCTTACGGAACTCTGCGGGGGGTTATGGGCAAGACCAACTTTGTTTTGGTTGAAATCGACCAGAAAGGGGAAATCCTGTACAATAAATACTGTCACTTTGCCATAAATATATCTATTTGGTTTATATGGCAGTTTTTTGTGTTCTTGACGATCTGGCTGACCAACATAATATGTGGCTACATAGTTCAATTATTTAAACATAATTAACATAACTTTGTAACAGGTCTAATTAAGGTTTATATTATTTTATCTGTTTGATAAATTGAACAATTTAAGCGTATTTAATTGTGAACATCAGGTGCATGCATTGAACTAGTAGATAGTTAACAAGGCTATAGTTAACAAATATAACTTTATTTGTTTTAAGAAGAGAATTTTAGGGTTTATACGAAGAACAGACAAATACATATGAAGAGTTTATTGGTCAGCTTGTTGAAGATGGCTGTCTTGTAAACAACCAGCTGTGATCTAAAGTAAAGCTGTTGTTTCCACTGGACTTATTTAATGTACAATTCACATGAAATACATTGTGGTAACCGATGTTTTGGCGCATCAGTTAAATGATATTATCTTTCATTTATCAAGCAAGTTAAGATTATTTGTCTGAAAATTTTTATAAATCTCGAGTCATTTACGTTTTATTTATTTCTTAATGGCAAAGTTATTACACAAATTACAACATCAAATATATAACAAAAAATATATGATGATAAAATATAACATTTTAATAATATAACAATGAGAATGACATGCTAATAACATATATAGACTACAGTGTTTGATAACAGCAACCGTGATATAAGTATAAACAATAACCACAAGATAAATATAACTGACTGCCTACATAATCTAGGCCTTATTTTGTTCCGGACACTGTCAGAGACGCGTTATGGTTGCAGGTTCTTGACGAGCTTACGCTTGAACCGCTGGAAGGTGCGAGCGAAGAAATCAAAATCCACTGGAAGGGTGTTTCCTAAACTTTGCATTCTAACCAGTGGGCTATTCATTGCATAGTTGGACGCCACCTGGAGTCTAGCGAACAGTTCTTGCGATCTGGTGTTCTTAGGAGATCCTGCTCAGAAGCACTGGACCTCTAGTCCAGTGTTGATCAGACGACGAAGAAAGAGGATATCGTGCTAAGAGCGACGTGATTCTAGTGGCTTTATGCCCAGAAGTGTTGCAATCTCCTCAACAAGAACAGCAGAGAAATTGTAAACAAGCTGAAGCCCAACAATTCGAAGAAAGCGTCGCTGAACACCTTCGATTTTCGTCTTCAGGTACTACTGATGGAGTGACCAGACAATAGAGCAATATTCCTGATGAGGTCTCAGAAGAGTGAAGTAGAGAATCTTCAAAACATTGATGTTGGAAATAAAGCTTTTCAGTCTTCAGATCAGAACAAGGTTTTGGATGGCTTTGTTGCAAACAGCTTTCACATGAGCATCCCATGTCAATGAATAAGAGAACATTATTCCAAGGTCTCTCACCACATTGACCCTCTTGAGCACAGTATCATTTCATAAATAATTATGTATTAAAGGTGATATGGTTCTGTGAAATGTGGTGCTGGTGCATTTGTCTGAATTCAAGGACATTTTGTTAATCTGATACCATCTAAAAAATCTCGTGGAGACTGTCCTGAAGCAAGAGACAATCCTGAAAGGAGGAAACCTTATAAGCTTCAGGTCATCTGCAAAAAGAAGGTAACTGTATTTGAGACCAATTAATTGTGATGTCATATAAAAATATATTGAAAAGAATGGGCCCAGGATAGACCACTGCGGCACTCCAGAAGTGGGTACAAACTCCTCAGATGTAGCATAATTGTATTGAACATGCAGTTTTCTATTGGAAAGATAACTGGAAAACCACTTTAGATAAACACCAGCGCATCCAATAGCCCTCTTCTTCATCAAGAGGTGTCCATGGCTGTCATTGTCAAATGCATTGGAGAAATCCAGTGCGACTGAGTTAATTTGTTTACGTTCACTGAAAGCTTCAATTACATCCGACTCAAAAACAAGCAGATTTGTGGCAGCCAATCTTTCAACCATAAAACAATTTTGACAAGAAGAAAGAGAACGTCCAATAAACCAGTTGATTTTGGGGAAAACTAAACGTTCGAATACTTTAGCAAGGACAGGAAGTATAGCTAATTGGTCGGTAAATTCTAACATCGTTTCTTGAGCCATTTTTATGGATAGGAATTATCAAGCTTCTTTTAAAGGCATCTGGGAAAACTCCCAAAGACAGAGATCTATTGAACAGGGTTCTAAAAGAGGGCAGCAATACTTCAGAATTGACGGAGGAATAGAGTCGGGACCACATCCCTTGGATGTGTCAAGTTGCAAGATAACTCTGCGAACATCAGCCACTGACACAAAAAAGCAGACATATTGAGGAGTGAGAATGACAACACGTCAGGTAAATTGTCCTCGTGGTTGCTGTAGAATAACGAGAAAAAGTTGGCAAACAATCAGCAATAAGACACATTGTCTTAAGCTTAACAATATCGCTGATACGCACATTGTAATGCCGTCCAGTGATAGTTCAGAGGGGTTTTTGTTATTTTTAGTATTGTCCTTTACGTGTCTCCAGAAAGTGCTCGGAAGAATCACTTGGGCATGATTAGAATAACCATTAAAGCAAACCTTGACAAGATTCTTACAACTGGCTCTAACAGCAGAAAATTTGTTGTAGTCAGATATGTCCAAAGCACTTTTGTATTTTCTGTGGAATTTTTCAGTTCCTCGAAAATCCATACAGGAAAATGCGATAATCCAATTCGCTTCACATGAGAGTTGCGCAGAACACAGTCGCTAATAGTACCGCAGAGATGATCGCAAGCCTCATTCACATTGTTCATGTCGAGACTGCGAAAGTCAATATGTGATAAATATAAAAATACATTATTTAGATTACATTTCATTGGATTTTGAGTGTAAATTTTTCTAGTCTGAGAAGCAATTTGGTAGTTGATGAAATCGTTGAGAGTGGGATGATGCTTATCTTCAGTAGTTAGGGGCTCCAGTTCTCGAATAACAAAATGTTAGGGAAGGTGGTAAAAACTAAGTCTAATAACACGCTTCTACTGTTACTTGAAAGAGTCTATGCATAGACGCCATATTAGTTTAAGTACAAAGCACACCATTATCAGCTATATCAGACCAGTCCGTACACGGATCATTAAAATCTCTCAATATGAGCACACGTGAGAATTGTCCAGTAATTAATATCTCATCTACTTTATCTCCAAAATCATCATAGACCATAGACTGCCCAGGTGGAATATAAACTCCACAAATAAGTGCTTTTTCTCCATTATTTAAGATGAGGGATATAAATAAAGCCTCAAGAGTAGTAGTCACATTTATGAGGGAGGATCGCAGTGATCTAGAAACAGCAACCAATATTTCACCTCCACTATGTTTTTTGTCAAAAGATAGATCCCGATCCTTGCGAAAGACCTTATGGCTGAAGAAACCCAAGTTTATTAGAAGAGATACTGGGTTGTAAATTTGTTTCAGTAAGAATAATAACACCTTGCAAACATGTGACTAAAGACGACCTTAGTACATGCAATTTTGTACGTAAACCATTAACATTATGCAGAAAGACCATGCCGTTGGGAAAATTTAGTTTTTTTTTTTTTTTTGTTTCTTTACTATTTTGGGAATCTCATTTACATATTTAATTGTGAGATCAGCTTCTTCAGCCCTAGTCCTCTGTTTAAGTGAACTATGCAAATTACCAAGGAATTTGCTTTCCTACTGAGTCTCTAGCTGCGGTCTCTAGCTGCTGTGACATCAGCTAACTGGGTATCTTGAAGTTTATCAGAGTTAAAGGACTTGACACACTTTGGCAATATCTTGGTTAGAAAAAATCACCTTAATATGTTTAGGATTAGATCCATTACCCTTGCCGAGGTGGAAAAATAAGAAGTCTTGAATCCAATAATTTCAAACAAGGTATGTATTAATCTCTTGTCATGTTTCTTCCTGATGATGATTGGCCACTAGAGCTTTCTGGTACTTTGTAAAGAATTACGTTGGCTTGTCTATGAGACCCATACAGAATTTCTGAGTACATTTCATCCACATTTTGATCTATTTGATTAGAACCACTGGATTTCAGTGCAGTGACATCAGCTTTAACCATAAAAAGCACCTCCTCAAGACCAGAAAAATGGGGCTCCATATTGGATATTTGATCATTAAGTTTCGCTATGTCATGTCTCAAAGCTAAAATATCTGATGATATTGATTGGACGTCATCTTTAGTAGCTAAAGCATCGATCTGTTTAAATATGGTCTCCAGAACTAAAGGAGGAACATAGGGTTGATTATGCACATAGGAGATCTGTGATAATATATTTCTCGAGCAGTCAGCCCAATTGCAACTCCAAGGAATCGATTGGATGCTTGCGAGCTTCCTGTATTCTGTATTTGTTAGGCCCACGCAGTCACTGTGGAACCAACGATCGCAATCTTTGCATTGGATGCCTCTGTCATTACTCAGGACTTTGATAATACAGCGGGGACAAATATCTCCCATTGTAAAGAACAAGAAAGTGGAAGTTTAATGAAAGGATATTAGTTGAGTCAGAGAAATTTAACTATACGCAGTATAGAAATTGATCCAAACACCGCTAGCTAGTATCTAGGAGGGTTGTTGATTATTTTCGAACCAGAAATCCTCTTGATCTGTTGTGAAAGATTCTTTGCCGATATGTCCTTTATATAGTATTAAATAGAAATACAGCATACACACACAACTCGATCAACAACTGAGATGTGTGTACCTGTTACAGTGTACCCTTCTTTCAAGTTACAGTAATACGTTTAGTAGGTCAACGAGATCTAGAAGTCTGTAAAATTGATCGGCAAGAATTCTTCTATATTAAAGTTGAGCAGATAAATTTTAGTGACTATCCAGTGCCAGTTGAGAGCAAAAATGGATAAAAAAAACTCTTAACAGGAACTAAACAATGACAGTCAGTTAGTTAACCTGGCTTATTTGCAGGATAGGGTTGGGTTAATTTAAGTTTACGAAGTGGTCTGTTAAAGAATTTCCATAACAACGTACAGTAAATCACGGTCGTCCAAAATTTTGTCTCGACCAAATTAGCAAGAATCTGTAAGTATTATTTGAAATATCCCGCTCAGCACACAGTCAAAGACAAATAACATCATCACTTTTATAAACATGTATCTATGAATTGACTAGGCAGTAGTATTTGATATAATTGCCCAATCCTTGGACTAACCATGAATAATAATAATAAACAGGTATGTTTAGTAAATGTTTAATAGAGTCTGGACAGGTACTGTATTATCGGTTTTATCAAATACATGTACTTTTTAATTCTTCGTCCTCGTTAACCATGGAAGTACAGATCACGATTCTCTTGTCACTTCCTTTTCAAATAAATATCCGAAAGTTATATCCGAGTCCACGGACTTAGAGAGGTATAATTGAAGAGCTCTAATGTTAAATACGTGTTCGACGTACTTGTTATCAGCGATACTGAAATACAGAGGACTTGATTGATTCAAAGCGTGTTATTATGTTGATTTAGCCCTAAAAATAAGCACTAGCTACTCCTAACTCCGATGAATGTTGGCAAACTCATGTACGTACTATGATCGTGTGGTATTAAGGGGTTTCGATCGAAAACTATTTTTGAAAAGGTTTTAAAAAAAATTGTTAGTATCCATGTATGTGTTACGGAAAAAAATTCTAAAAAATGTCTGGCTGACCAAAGTGACTAATTTGGCCTTTTTGGTGCAGAACTCATGAACAAACCATGTGATATAATTTATTAACATTTTGAGAATATAGTGGACAAAAGGTACTAATAAACTTAGTATATAGTAAATCTTTAAAAAAATGTATTTTTTCAAAATGTTACCAATTACTTTTCTGAAAATGCTATTTGTTCAAATTTTGAGTTGAAATTAGTACAGTCATCTTTGGCTAAAAAGGTAGATTAATAATATGTATAAAATTCATTGCCCATCTGTCGATTTTGTGGGGCGGGGCTATAAGGAAGAGAGAGAGGGGAGGGGAATAAATTGCTAGTTCGTTAGTGAGTCAGGATCTTTACTACTCTTAGCGGCAGTTGCGATAAAATCTAGAACAAAATTCCTTAGAGCGCTAAACTGGGCGCCCGGACGAACACCCTTAAATAATGACTAGCTACCATTGTTTATGAGGGTAACTGATTTAATTGCCCGAAGTATATTTCTTCAATGTTGTTGAGATTTTTGTGTGAAATTTGGTCTTATGTTGTTATTATTATTGCTGGTTAATTATTGTCTGGAATATTTTTCTAATTTTGATTGCGGTATAAATAATTTCTGCATTTAAACATTAAACTGTTGTTATTTTTCTGTGATGGATTTTTTTATGTACTTTTTTTAGTTACCATCGTCATTTTGAGTCTAGGCCTACTTCTTGGTTAGTCCTAGTAATAAACCAGTTTTACAGTACTTTCAGACTTATTTTGCGCGTTATTAGCCGTGCAACTAGATAGAACAATGTTTTAACTTTCCAAGTTGCAGTAATGGCGTGAAAGTTGCAAGGTCCGGGTGTTGTTTTCTCTGCGCGACTGTCGTTTTCGTGCTGTTTGTTGCACTGTAGTGGTCTTTCCTTGCACCGCCAACGCTGATGACCGCGTGACTACGCCGCATCGCAATTCTGGTGAAAGTAGCGTTCACATAGAGCCTCCAGCTCCAACCACAATGTGAATATATTTATTTACCTGGTTGACTAGTTAACCGTGTTTACATATCTATTATGTTGCAAACGGTTTCTCGGCGATCGATATACTGGAGGGGGGGGGGTCTTGAAATGACCTTCTCTTCAACAACTGCAGTCGCGTTGTATTCTTAGAGCTTAATTGTAGACTGCCTCAAATTGATTATACCTACTAAAATTTTATTGAACGAAAAAAACTATAGCCGCCTCTAGTTTATAACACGACAACACAATTCAATTTCTTTATTAATTAGAATATTGTTAAGCATTGTAAGATCTTGCTATAATTAATTGTTTATTATAACACCTTAGGTCGCATGTATCAGTGGACTCGGCTTCTTCTTCTTGCTGCAAACCCAACTCGACATAAGCAACAGCGTTAGAAGCAACATAGGATATCACGCTGCCCGCATCTCCCGAGGAAGTGAGCGACGTAGGTGATAGGTTGTGTACCCACTTCCGCAGAGATTGCTAGCCGTTCGATGTTTCCAACGAGAGAGTGTTTAGGAAAATCTCCTGCATTGAAAGTAACATTTTCAATGTAAATGTATGCGAAATGCGTTGAAAGGAGATAATTGATGAGTTTGTTTCTAGCAGGAAGTTAATAGGACTTTCCCTGGCGAAATTCGTGAAAATCGTGTTTCTAATCGAGGGAAAACATAATTAGTAGCCTATATCATTTAATAATCGCTTTATGAATTAAACTTATGCCATCGAGTTAGATAATCCTTGTACTTGTTCTCTACTCTGTGAGTGCTAAATTATCACGTTATCTGATATCTTGTAGCACAGAGTACGGTATTGTTATATAATCTGTGCTTGTAGCTATACTCTTTTTAGCACATGCAAACTATGCAATATCATGGAGGTTAGTAATTATTTAGTAAAGATTTTAGTAAATACTGTTTAATAATTAGCTTACACAAACTAAAGACATTTCTAAAAACTGCAGTTTTTTAGTTAATAGTATTATTTTGTTTTCTAAATCCCCTTGACAAATTAGAATACGAAATAAGTAGCCAACATTAAATCAACTGCGTATGGATTACCGAGTTGGGTCGGTAAGTTTGCCAATATCTTAATTAATATATTTGTGTATTTCAATGTGTGCTCTAATCTATATTAGTTTGTATCCTGCCAACGTGTAGAATATTATCAATGAGTTAGTTTGCGCCTCCAACGTCAATGGCCGGAACTGGAAGAATGACTCAACGAAATCGAGTAGTTAGTTGTTGGCGTATTTTTAGTCCCTAGCTGCGAATGTTGGCCTCTTTGCTAATGATGACATTTGCAACAATTTGAAATGTAAGTTTGTCTGTTCAAATTATTATATCGTTCTTGATGGTACATTGTAACCTCTTTAACTTATTGTAGATGACTTTTTATACTTGATGACGTATAATTTTTATCAAATATCCATCAAACTTCAACACGTTCAAATATGTGAGCAGTTTGGTTTGCTCATAGAAATTAGTCTTGTTAGTAACTATTGTTTTAACCTGTGTGATTATTGTTCCTTTAGCTAAAAACACAGGACAAAAATTGTCTTTTTGTAGGATAGATATACTACAAAAAGTACAAAAAAATATGAGCAATACAGACTGATGTTTGTTGCTTTGGTTTGACCAGTGGAACACTGGTAGATCAATGTTGTGGTACTAGTGTATTACGAAATATGAACAATACAGACTGATGTTTGTTGCTTTGGTTAGACCAGTGGAACACTGGTAGATCAATGTTGTGGTACTAGTGTATTACGAAATATGAACAATACAGACTGATGTTTGTTGCTTTGGTTAGACCAGTGGAACACTGGTAGATCAATGTTGTGGTACTAGTGTATTACGAAATATGAACAATACAGACTGATGTTTGTTGCTTTGGTTTGACCAGTGGAACACTGGTAGATCAATGTTGTGGTACTAGTGTATTACGAAATATGAACAATACAGACTGATGTTTGTTGCTTTGGTTAGACCAGTGGAACACTGGTAGATCAATGTTGTGGTACTAGTGTATTACGAAATATGAACAATACAGACTGATGTTTGTTGCTTTGGTTTGACCAGTGGAACACTGGTAGATCAATGTTGTGGTACTAGTGTATTACGAAATATGAACAATACAGACTGATGTTTGTTGCTTTGGTTTGACCAGTGGAACACTGGTAGATCAATATTGTGGTACTAGTGTATTACGAAATATGAACAATACAGACTGATGTTTGTTGCTTTGGTTTGACCAGTGGAACACTGGTAGATCAATATTGTGGTACTAGTGTATTACGAAATATGAACAATACAGACTGATGTTTGTTGCTTTGGTTTGACCAGTGGAACACTGGTAGATCAATGTTGTGGTACTAGTGTATTACGAAATATGAACAATACAGACTGATGTTTGTTGCTTTGGTTTGACCAGTGGAACACTGGTAGATCTATGTTGTGGTACTAGTGTATTACGAAATAAGTACAAAGTCATTAATTAACTGTCTTAGATTAATTTAACATCCATTCACATTTTTAAAATGCACTGGCTTTTTACAACCTCTGTTTTGGTTCTTAAACAGTAATGAGGATTCAATATTAAAATAATTTTTATATTTCTCTATTGTTTTTGACTAGTATTCCAGTAATCAAGTGAAACTTTTAACCTGGACACCAATAACTTTTGGTAACAATCTAGATTGTTGTTTTTGGAAGAATAAGGATGTAGCATACTAGTTTTCCATATAACATTCCTAATGAAAACTTGAGGGGGGACGCTATTTTTTAATATGTTTTCGTTAGTTGTCTGTAACTGAAAAACTACGTGTCCTCAGTAAAATACATTTTTAGCAAATATTAACATTTTGAGAACTGTTGTGTAGTTGTACATAGATGTACCGTAGAATACGCTTGACCTTTGAATTTTGAACTCTTAAACTTTTTACCCGGACTCTTATTCGTAGAACGAGTAGTTCTTGAGTTATAGCCAAAAATCAGAAAAAAATTCAAAAAATCACAGTTCCATTCATGGCCTCCATGAAGTTTCTACATGGACGTGTAGGTAGAGAACTCGTAGGCTGCATCCGATAAATTGTACTCCTCAAAAAATACCCAACAATTTCACTTTGGAATTATGTTCAGATACCTGATTGCTGGGATCTAGTGTCGGTGAAGTAAATAAAATTACTAGAACTGTATTGGCAATGCTGTGAAGTTGAATAAATACTGTGTGTTTATTGAGTTTGTTTGTTATTGACAAGGTCGTTGGGTTTGGCCAATATACGAAAAAGGGATTGAGATTGACCAATGTTGTCGAGATAATTTAATTTCTAGGAAATTTTCTTAAATCTGATCCTTTTTAACAAATTAGCTGTTTTAAATTAATAACTTGGTATGTACATACTAGGAATTATAGTAATGTACTAAGTAAGTGAGACTAGAGATTCCAGAATGGCTGAAAGTACGTAAATACAGGCAGGCACATCGTGACTGGTCATGAAGGCATTTTAGTTTTATAATATAGAGATTCCAGAATGGCTGAAAGTACGTAAATACAGGCAGGCACATCGTGACTGGTCATGAAGACATTTTAGTTTTATAATGTAGAGATTCCAGAATGGCTGAAAGTACGTAAATACAGGCAGGCACATCGTGACTGGTCATGAAGACATTTTAGTTTTATAATGTAGAGATTCCAGAATGGCTGAAAGTACGTAGATACAGGCAGGCACATCGTGACTGGTCATGAAGGTATTTCAGTTTTCTAATTTAGTGAATCAGATGAATACGTATTAACTGTGATGAATGTAACACAGCTTTTAACACCCTCATTACCTGTATTCAAACATGATTTGAAGCGTTCCTAAAAATGGAGCACTCCGTTAGTTAACGGAACATAATTCATTGAGAACATGTTAAACGTCGAAGCAGCCAATATTTCTAAGGCATTTTCTGCAAATTGCACATTCCAGGCGTTTTCTGTCGATTTTGCGTTTTGTATTAGAATAAACATTTCAAGAATTCTTGGTAATTATGCACTTTCGTGCCACCAAACAAATTTGGAACATTTTGCTTGAAATGGGTCTAGAATTGGCTGTATTTTCACGAGATATGCTTTTTATTCCGCGGAAATAACGCATTTTACCGAAAAATTCGAAAAAACCAATGTCACTACTTTTAGTATTTTTGTCATATTTCCGTTAATTTAAGTGGTATTTTAATCGTCTTTTTTTATTTTGATGTGTTTTTTTGCGCTGAATACAAATTTGAAAACTGTTTTGGTCTATTACAAATATTTCTCGAGAAGTAACGGAAAAACTACTGTCGCGGCGGATCGCGATTAGCGGCCATTACGCGATCATTATATACAACAACTATTAATCACAAAACCCGAATTCACCTATATTCTCGCCGGAGTGACGGCCGGCAGGCCGTCACTGAGGCCAAACGCTCGAATTTAACGCAAATTACGAGTTTTTGTTGAGAAAATAGACAATTAGGATAAGTTAGGTTATGTCAGCAAAAAATGCATTTTTCGAGCTGAAAAAATAATTTTACTACAAAACCAGTTATATATTTGTGTTCAGCATAAAAAAACACGAGAAATGAAAAAAAAAATTTGTCGAAAAATAACGATTTTAAAAAAAAGTTGGTTTTTTTCATTATTAGATAAAAATCTAGTTTTTCTATTTTTCGGTAAAAAACGAGTTTTCCGCGGATGAAATCAAACTCCTCAAGAGATATAAACTCATTTTTCACCACTTTATTAACATGAAATCGTATTTTCAGAGGTGGCAAGAAAATGCATAATTACCGAATTCTTTACACTGACAATAAAGTTAAATTTGTGTGGAACAGAAGACAATTTAATGGAGTGATATCTTAGTAGGAGATGGTTCGAAAGAGATGGCACATCCTTTTTTGGTGAATTTATTTTACACTCTTACGATGGAATGACAATTCAAGTAAAGTAAAGCAATTCATCGTAATAACATGTCAGACTCTCCTATGCCTTCATAGTCTATCTCAATTGATGACTAAGTCAAACAATGTTATTGTGCACCCGTGTGGCTTAACAGTACACAAATACGAGAGGTTGAGATACTACTTAATAGGGCGTGAGGGCTATTAGCGGCTCTCTCGTTGACACACCTCTACCATGGCTTCCATGCTGTACAATAAGACTCAAAGAGGCACTTATCTACTCTGAATCTTCCCATTTTACAAGACATCCTACTACGTGCATGGCTACTTAAATATAGAACACTGCCTATTCGAGTAGCTTCCCACTTAATTTCAAACGAATTTTCGCCAAAAACCAACTGGGCGAACTTGAGATATGTTTGACGGTCGAAACAAGTTTCTGGTATCAGACCCTACTATCGTCATATTCTTACAAGGAACCTACCTTGTAAGAAATGGACTAAGTGAGTCGCTTTCGCACCGGAGTGGGGAGATGCAACTATTGGAAATAAAAGGAGGGAATAGCAAATGATTATTCATATGATTGCGGAATCTAAATTCAAACTATGGGTCACATAGTTAATGAGTGCCTATTGCGTTATTTTCAGGGGAGATAAACTCGTCTTCATTCAATCGGAGAAGCAGGTGTTGAATGGTTAAGAAACCTGGATTTGCCGCTGTGACGCACAAAGACACTAAAATTAGTACAATCAGTATTTAAACACTAAGACACTAGTACGTTGTACTGTAGATTTTACTTTATTTAGACATTTGTTAGTTATGTGCCTAACTGTTTAAACTTTTATTAGTTTGATAGCTGACGTATGAAAGCCATACGATATATACAGGGTGTTTATCGAGAGGTTGGCACAACTTCAGGATATGATAGTAGACATAAAAATAAGAAAAAAAGTTCCTATAAACATGTGGTCTATCTCGCCTTGTTAAGTGTCTGTCTGTCTGTGTTTTCATTAAAAAATGAAACAAATTAAATCTCAAACATGGTCTGAACTAATAATTTGAAACTTGGCATATTTGCTAACCTTGTTAGGGATAGTTAAAAAAAAGGAATAAAATTCTCTTTATCAGTTTAAAAATTGCAGCCATAAGAAATGTTACAAGTTAAATAACTTTAAAAAAATTATTTTTATTGAAAATGTATTCAAATACTTTATTTTTGTAAATTTAATACCAAATGTATTACTTCATGGCCATTATAAACAGCTGTTTTCAATTATTTTAAATAATCAGTTGTTTTCAATATATTAAATTATAAGCTATATTCACAAATAATGTATGAATGTTTGGTTATGTCTTATTATTGTTATTTATTGTTTTGTGGTCACTTGTTAAATTATACAATTTTTGTTTCATGTACTAACAAAAGGCTATATTTTTGAAGTTATACTTCTTTGCGCCCGTTAGACACTTTGGGATGGGATGTTGGTCGAGAAACCGCGTCACGCTGAAAAGTAAGAACAAATTTTTAAGAACTATCGATTAATCGATTGTTAATCGAAGAAATTTAATCGAAGAAATTACTGATAGGTGTATACTACTATAGGTATACTATAGGTGAAAGAATACTAATATAGGTGTATAATATAATAATGAAGTCACGTATAATATATTGAAGATAAATATATTGAATAATATTGAAAAATGTCTTATATTTCATTTATATATCTTGTCTGTTTGTGTGCGTGAGTGGGTGTATGAGAATGGCCAAAGAAGTATAACTTCCACCGTGTGGTCCGACGCACACCCAATTTTTTTTTAGGAAACTCTAAACATGCATAAATGAAAATGTGCTTCACATAAGAACTGCTAACAGTTTAAAATAACTGAAAACAGATGTTTATAAAGACCATGA
Organism: Stictocephala bisonia; assembly: GCA_035578905.1. NCBI lineage: Eukaryota > Metazoa > Arthropoda > Insecta > Hemiptera > Membracidae > Stictocephala > Stictocephala bisonia. The sequence goes on along the minus strand of JAQJVL010000336.1, from coordinate 808,428 downwards.
AGTAATACATTTGGTTAGTAAACTTTATACTAGTGAAACCCCCTAAACAAGCATACATGAAAATGTGCTTTACTCTTTTATTTTCTAACCGATTTTTAAAAATTAAAGTGTCTGGATTTGTTATTAAATTTACAACAATGAAGTACAGTATTTGAATACATTTTCAATAAAAATAAAGGTTTTTTTAACATTTCTTATAACTGCCATTTTGGAACTGATAGAGATAATTTTGTTACTTTTTTTATTTTAAACTATCCCTAACAAGGTTAGCAAATATGCCAAGTTTCAAATGATTAGCTCAAACCATATTTGATATTTAATTTGTTTCATAAAAAACACATCTTAACAAGGCGAGATAGGCCACATGTTTATAGAAACGTTTTAATTATTTTTATGTCTACTATCATATCCTGAAGTTGTTCCAACCACTCGCGAAACACCAAGTCAAACAGTTCTTTTGGGTGTTAAAGACTGCCTCGATCAGTTGTGTGCGCCACATTACTGGACGTAGAATTGCTTATTAGATGCCTATCTTGATATCATTGCAGGGTTCCAGGTTATCCCGTTTGCTTGGCTCCATGTGGACACACAGTGCGAAGAAGGTTGCGTGTTTGACAACCAGCCATTGGCACGGGCCACCGTCACTTAATTTGGCATTGTACTAGAGGTGTGTAATTGTAACACACATACTAGTTCCTTGTTGGATCACACTGGATGTGTTACTCACGCAGCCGTATATCACAAGAAGGCCATTTTTGTCATATTCTTGTGATTTGAAATTATATGTAGGAGCTTTTTAAACTTCTATAACATTTAAAACACGTAATTTTGTTAATAGTGGAAGTTATGGAAGCCTTAGCAATACTGATATTTAATCGGAGAAAGCCTAAGCAATAATTAAATGAGGGAAGGCTATATTGCAAATGCTAAAAATGTGTCCCTTAGTTCATATTTCATAATAGTTTTAATTAAACAATAATATACGTTTGAAGTTTTCAAAAATAAACAATGGGGAACTTGTTCATTCACGTTGCGGCCATTTGTCACATTTTCTAGTTCCCTGCTACCTTCAACTTTGCACCAATGTCTTGTAACTGAGAACATGTACGTTGTATAGCGATGACGTAAGTTGTACACGTTGCGATTGCTGTTGGGGAATATTAGTGGTTTAGAATGTTGGGAGTTGTTGCAGTCTGTAACGCCATGTTTTAAACAATTCTTGCAACATTTTACTTACAGTATTTAACAACAGACACATTCACCTTTCCTATTTGTTATAGACACATTGAAAAAGCAAATTACATAGATTTTATGGGAATTTATACTAATGATTTCCTCTCCCCTCATCATGACACTTGGTGAATGTTTTTATTTCGTGAATTTCAGTGTAAACTCTCTTCATCGCCAAAAATACGTTTGGCCTCTTGGCTGAAGTCCAAGGTAAATATTCTCTTTACAGTGTAATTCTATCTCTTATAGAGGTTTCCTGCGTTAGCATAGAGAAAGTATTATGTTCATACAAAAATATGTTTTACAAGTTGGTCTAAACATCAATTTTAGGGTCTCCTTGAACCCAAAAAAGTTTTTTTTTTTTCAAAAAAATATTTTGGTGTCTGTCTGTGTGTATGTGAAGAACCGGATGAATAAATTTTTATGACATTTGGTATCTAGGTGTATTTAGCCAATATCTCCAGACCATTTTTAAGTTTTTTGAAATTAATTATATATATTTTTATGGGCAAAAAACGTACAAAAATAGAACTTTCTCAAAAACTGCTCTAACGATTTTCATTAAATTTTCAGAAAAGATTGAATTACAATTTAAAATATATTAGAAAAAACCGAATGTCTCCAACTTGGCTAGTTTTTTAGTTATGTCAACAAATATTTAGGAATCAAATTGGTAATTTTCAAAGTTTTTATTTTTTATTGTTTAATATGGGGGAAAGGTTGTGCCAATTCTTTGGAACCATTTATTTTTTTTCTTGCTGTCTACGCCAGTGGCATTTTAACATTGTATTATAACGTTGTTGAGGGACAACGGTCCAAACCCCTTTGGCAAACTTAAGTGGACCTCCTGGGATTTGAATCCGTGATCCTCTGCATATGAAGCAGAAGTGCTAAGGCGTATCCAAATTGACACCCCATTTACAGTACTGTACCAGGAGTTAGTTACATCTAAATTCACACCCCTGTTCAACCAGTTCGATTTGAGCTCACAAAATGTTCAAATGCACACCCCTAGGCCCTGCCTATACTTTTGGCCTGGACTGTACACCTCTATTGGAAACAGTTTACCTCAACAGAAAGCTGCAATTCCCTATGCAACTGAAGAAATTCTTAAACATACTATTATGCCCCTTTCCAGTAAATCCTTAACAGATTTCGAAGAAAGGCCTCTCCAGATAGTTATTCACCATTCCACATGCCTTTGGAACAAGGCCGTTAAGATGAATGTGGTATGATAGTATTATTTATTTAAATTTTATTTAATTCATTGAATTTGTATTCAAACTTCAAAAAAATTTGTACTTTCTTTTTGCTGCGTCTTTGAAAACAAATAATATATTAATAACAAAATTGAAAGCCATATTTACCCTCTTATACGAAAACGCTACTTGAATGTGACACTAATGTTTTCACATCATACAATTTATCTAATCTATAACTACTGATATACTTTGTATTTAAAGAATACATGCTTTTAACACCAAGGACCCAAATAAATATTGTTAAGTACACACAAAACTGTTTTCGTACAGCTGGGGCAACATCTGTACGAAAAGAAGTCGTTGATTTTCTATCTCATATGAACACTGTCGAAATATTGTTGATTCTTGTAAAATATTTGTTTTAATTATTTCAGTAAAATATGTCAAATGTGTGTATAAGCTTGTAAACTATACACTTAGAACTATGCACAGAGAAAACTGTAATAATAGATATATAAGTTGTTCTCAATGTTAGCGTCTTGCACAAAATCACTTGTACATCTTCCTGATATCATTGGATATCATACTGCCTTAAGTTTTCTCTTGAATTAACATCTCGGTAAACATTTTGAAAAGCTGCAACTAGCCATTGAAAAAGAAATTACAACAGGTAATTACATGTCAAATAAACAAACTACTCCTGATTTTAAAATAAATGCATCCACGTAGGTACTGTAATCTTCTTAAGTAAGTATAGTGTAATTCACACTATTTCAAAGGATCTTGGAATAGCAAAAGAACTGTTTGCCAAGGCCTCTTACGACTGGTTCCAATGAGAGGTTGAGATGCAATGCAGGCCTGAGACTTATATAAGTATTGTATATTGGCGGATGCCGTTGAAAGAATAAATAAATAAATAAAACCACTACACTTTTTGAAATTAATTCTTATATCAGTAAAAAGTTGTTTAATCATGTTCAAATCAAACATTTCTTTGTACCGCGCGTTATTGTAGCAGTTAACAGTACTGTCTTACGCGCACGCAGTGAACTCGTGGTGTGACTGCCAGCCGCCGGAAGTGTTACAGATGTGCCTTGTTTTTGTATTGACTTGCCCAGCCATTTAGTGGTTCAAGTGGCTCTCAAGCCTTCCAGTTGCCCATTACACACTCCACGGATCGATCATCCAGGAGCCGACGACTGAGTCATGATGCTTCATCCCATCAAGCTCCCAGGAATAAAACTGAGAAGCCAATTGCGTAGCAAACAAATAAACGGATGTTAAATGTATGTTAAAATAACCATAAAATGTTAACTGATCATTTACTCTGCAGTTTCTCACGTATGACTTGCCCTGCAGGAAACTTGAGCAATAAACGCCAGTATCTATTTGACCGGCGTGTCTAATGGCACTAGTACTACAGGTTGCTACCGGTGGGAGGAACGTGTCGCCAACTAGATTGGGAGAATGAAGAAATAAAGAACTAGATTTTTCAGAGACAAGTTTACACTCATAGATCAACCACCGAATAAATCTTACTTCATGTAAAAAGAATGATACTACTATGACAGCTGTAGGCTATTAAAAATTAGAATTTGGAAACGATTTCATAACTGATTAGTCAATCACTTTTATTAATTATTGAAGATAATTAATAAAACAGAGAAATAATTACCAACAAAGCCACTTGTGATTGTATGTACTTGAAATAATTACCAACAAAGCCACTTGTGATTGTATGTACTTGAAATAATTACCAACAAAGCCACTTGTGATTGTATGTACTTGAAATCATTGAAGAAGATTTTCTTTCAAATTTGTTTAGATAATATGTAACATAACCAATAAAATAATTTGGATTGTTGGAGCTGAAAGTGTTGTAAAGTTTGTAATGTTTAAATGTACGATTTTAACTTGTAAATATGTCTCTTGTAAATGGCTTTACAAATTCGACTAATCCGGATGGTTCAGTTGATAAATTCGAAGCGAGACTAGTGATAAAAGATTACTACTTTGAGACGTTTAGACCTGTAGCAAGGGTCATGGAACAGTAAGAACGCTATTGAGAGTTGTGGCAATGAGAAGATGAAATTAAGACAATTTGACGTGTCAACAGGGTTTATTTATGGAAATATAGAGGATACAGTCCACACGAAACAACCGGATGGTTATGACGATGTATCAGGAAGAGTATGCCGCCTAAACAAGAGCTTATACAGGCTCCATGTTGTTGGAACAATAGGTTTTGCAGTTTCTTGATTAATTTTGGCCTCGTTAAAATTTACTTTTTATTAAAACAGTGATAAAAAGTTATGCTTGTGATTTTATTAAAACAGAAGGTACTAAGAAGTTTCTATTCACACTTTACTCGGGCGATGGCCTCTACGTATCGATAGATTCTTATACGTTAGAGAACATCATGACATGTTGAAGGATGAATTCAAAATAACAGAAAAAGAAGAATCTTTTTAGGTTTTTAAATAAAGTAGAGGGAAGAATGTTCGATGCCAGTTTGCCAAGCTGCATATGCGAAGAAACTACTGTAAAGATTTTGCACGGATGAATGAAAACCATCACCAACACTTATAATCAAAGATGTTGAAACTGAAATGAAGAATACTGAATCATAAGAGAAGATTTTTTCCTCACAGAAAATGCGTTGCAGGATTAATGTATCTTATGGCAGGAACTCGGCCAGACATTGATTATGAAGTTAGTTAAGCATCACTTTCATAGGAAACTCATAAACTTAAATACTGGATTAAATTGTAGAGAATACTACGTTATTGAAGGGTACAGTAAACTACGCTTTTGAATACTATTGCAGACAAGAATATGGAACGTTTCAATGCTACAGTGATACAGATCACGCAGGAGATAACTCAACAGGCCATTCTACTTCCAGAGCTATTTGTACGTACAGTGGTGGTGCTATCAAATAATTTAGTATCAGACAGAATTCGTTTGCAATTACAAGCACAGAAGCAGATACCGGTATAGCACAAGCGAAACATGAAGAGAAGTCGTTTGGTTAATATAACTTACTGTTGAAGAAAACTGGTCAAGAAGAAGCCCATTCTTAAAAATCGGTAATATTGTAGCCAGACACGTAATGAGAAATCCAGGAAACCACCGAAGAGCCAAACATACTTTTCCTCGACAATTGGTCTCCGAAGACGAAGTCGTCGTGAAACATGTTCCCTAGAGTTTCAGCTAGCGGTTTGACGTGTGATGCTGTTTGCCTCAAGTCTAAATGTAGAATTTCAAAATTAGAGAAGTGTCTTATTATCTTTTATTCATTTTATTTAATAGATTTAGTATTGTTCTCATGACAGTGAAATACGCCTTCTTATGTTTTTTATTTGAACAGTTGTTTCTTTGTAATAATGAGTTTGAGAAACATGTTTTCATTTTAATTCTACTTTTAGTTAACAAAAATTTAAAAAGGAAGAAGTAGTACAGCAATTTAGTAATCCGTCTACTGCAACTTGTATATGCGATGACGGCCTCAACGAACATAACCTTTATGTCAACACTGGTGCACTCCGTTGAATGGAGTCTATTTTGGAACTTTGTGAGCAGTATATTACGGATGCACTTAATTGTTTTAGGCCACAAAATATGGTATTCTTCCTTTCGAATATGTAACTCTCTTGATGACACCGAAGATGTGGCATAATAAACCTACTTGATCACACCTATTCAAAAACGTTTCAATTTTTAACAAATCTATTTATTTGCATATTGTTTAATATGCCGTTAAAAAGACGTCGTTTAAAATATTTCTTGTATATAATTAAAACATATTTTTAAAATGTTCAAAACTATGAAGGTCTACACAAAGTGTCTTAACGTTGTTAACATTTGTTATTAAATATACCGTATTGGAATTACAATTTCAGTTGTTTTTACTTTGGTAAGGTGTGGTTTATGAGTAGTCTATTTCTTTTGTCTTATAGCGCACTGGGCGGGCTTCACTATTCCAGTTCAGTAGAGAAGTTGATTCTGGTAGTGGTACCCAGTGTTCTTAGCTCCGCCGACCGTTGGTAAGACTGTTCTCGGCCAATGCGCTCGACCCCGGTCGAGTGATGATCGGTTTACTCTGTCAACGGCTATTGGTTTTTTAGTTGGTCTGTGTTTCCTTTTACTCGAAGGTAGGTAGGGTCAACTTTCTATCGTCTGGTCACAGAGTTCCTGGATCTTGTATTGAGGAGCCAACGGACCGGCAAGTAACTCGGACGTCGCGATCTCCAGAACCGGTTCTCGCATTCGATTAATCGCCACAGGCCTGAAGACCGAACGAAGCGAAGGTCTGCTGGTTTGAGGTCATGAACACCTAACAGCTGATTTACCTCTGAATGGCCAGGGATTGATTATATATCTAAATTGAAAGTGCCAGGACAAGTGAAGTTCATCTTAATAACCTCTACGTCAACGGGAAAACTAACATTATTACATCGAGAATAGTACCGTTAATGTTCATACACGCTTTTATTGATCAGTATTTAAGGATGTAATTAGATTTATATTATATATGTTTGAAAATTACTTGAATATTTGAAAGCAGCAAGAAATTTCATTATTTGTATATGTTAGGTTAATGTCAACATTAAAATTTGATTCTTCATAATAATGTTAATATGAAACGTATAATTGTCATATGTTTTATAACTATCAAAACAATACTTTTATTAGAAAAAAATAATACTGGAACCAATTTAGACAACTATATTTATTTCTCACATCAAGATTGTCATTCATCTTGTTGTTTGTTATGTTTCAATGGAGATGAATGGAGTTCACCAATAACAATTTAAAATTAAAAAAAAAAACATAAATAATATATTATACAGAAAAAACAAAACATATTGGAAGCTTGTTAATGTTTGGACCCCTAATATATTTCATTATTTATACTCAATCTCATTTAGGTTATTATTACTATCTGGAGATATTGAACTAAATCCAGGCCCTGAAACTAAAATCGTAGAAAAAAATGAATGTCCATTTTGTCATAAGTCTTTCAGTAAGTTACAATCTCATATTAAAGCAACTCATCGATTAGGTATAAAAAAATTACATCAAATAAATATAATAGAATCATACTATGATAACCAGGCTGGCTGGCCGTTAACGAGTTGTGCGCAATCTTACCTGCGTTAATTGCGGTGTCCCAAGAAGGCCCCAAACCAGTACTCGAGTTGCGCGCAATACCGATCTCAGGTAGGCCGTCCGTCTTGGCCGCTCAAAATGCAACTTAGAGTACAAGCTGTGCAAAAGAAATATTTCTGTAAATATCACAACACAATAAAAATAACTTGAATTTTCACTGGTCTGATTCCGAATAGCACTAAACTTATTCCACAGAATAAACAGATATCTGCTTATTCTGTGCGTTATGCCTTCTTGGTTATTTATCTAACTTATATACAAACAACGAATAACCCATAGTAAGTTTAGTATTAAGCGGTAAGTTCTGTAGAAGCTTTTTACTTAGTAACTTGTAGATGTATTATTGCATACAAGTTTCAAAGTATCTGTGTATTACATATATAGAAACTTTTAAGCCGATATATTTCATAAAATCAGCTGACTAATGGCTTTGTTCTAGTACCGAGTAATTTTTTCACTGATGAATCTTTTCATTCATCATAATCGTTATAATTTATCCACCACTCAATTGTATAAATATGCCTAATTCGGTGGTATATTTTGTCGGCACTGTTGGCGCAGTGCTGTAACCCAGCTACATGGGGACAAAGTGTTTGGGAGATTGTAGGCGATAGGTTGGATGCTCGGTCCTCTTAATACCGACATAGCGTCCGCTCAATGGTTGCTATCGGCGTGGACACTACTAGAGAAGTCTGGGGTGTCCATGTTGGGTGGTAATCATTGTGCGGATGTTGTGTGGGGGAGATAACTGAGTACCAGGCTTGTAAATTAGCTGAAAATCAGACCAGCACTACGTGGTTCGGATTCCACGTAAAGCTGTAGGTCCCTTAGTTGCCCTGGCTGTTGGGCTATTAATAAATTATCCTTACTGAGGAACAGTTGAACTCAGTTAGTAACCAGACTACACTCATCCACACTCATATAACCATTCATATTCGCCTTAAAATACCAACAACGTGGTGTCGGCGTCTCATATGTAAGAATGTAAGATTATAGATTTGTTGTTGTTGATTAAGTAGAAAACAAACGAATCTTGGAAGCGAATAGCAAACCAAGCCCAAACTTTAGTATGTTCGTAGACTAAATATTTCTTTGTATATTTAGGTTTTATTAGTCTTTTGAGTTTCTGACATATTTGATCATGTGTTCTGAAGATTATTATTGTTTTTGAGTAGTGAATGTAATTCTTTCCAAGTATAATTTGAATATTATGTACGTTGTATACAAACTTTTAATTACCTTAAATTAAATATGTAAACTTTATGGATGAATATTATTTACCTAATTATTAGAATTCGTCGTCAAATAGACATCAGAAGAAAAACTAATTTCACTCTTGTAATATTAATTGTTTGAATTGATTGCACATTTCATATACTGTGAATTGTTTTATATTTAGTATTTATATTTAATTGATGATATAGAATATTTAGTATTTTTATTTAATTCACTATATAGAAAGTTAGTTCAGTATGAATGTATATTCTTAGAGCATTGGAAACTTTAGTGCTTTCGTTGATGGTACGGCTGCAGGTAGTTGCGCGCAACTCGAGCATACCTTTAAGGACCCTAGGTCATAAAGCGTGCAACTCAAGCACGCCCAGCTGGCCCTTCCAAAGAAATTAAAAATAAAATTATTATTCCGCTAAATCGTGACCCAAAATATTACAGACAATCTATACTTATCAATCAGATTCAGAAAATAATAAATAATAATAATAATAAATCGTTTATTTCCGCAATTATGTACAATGTGAACAAAACAATATTTTCTTGGAAAAAGTAAATAACTACCAACAATAACATCCAGTAACTGGTAGTTATAATAAAATAATAGATAAAATAAAGTCACTCTTAGGTGAGTCTTCTTATAAATCCACTTCACTGAAGCGTCCACTGTGAAGCGTGTGTAAAATAATACAAAAGTAACCTACTTAAATAAGCTATTAAAAGTACACACAAACATATAAATATACATTATAAGTTTCATTGCAAAGTAAATTAACAAACTATAGATGTAAATGTGCTGATATCTGTAATATCAATTAACCACTTTTTTAGCATTTTTGAAAATAAATTAAACCTGTTTAATTGTTTAACTTCTTGTGGCAACAAGTTGAAACACTTTGGGCCTAAAAACAAAAATGTTTTAGAGAAAAATACTTTATTGACCCGAGGTCTGATAAAATGTTGTTGTGTTCTACTTCTTGTTTGGTAGAATAAATTGACTGTACCAGTGTTACCACTCATCTTGTAAAACGTCTGAAGAACTTTAAAAATAAACAGATTTTTTACTGGTAATATTTTAAGTTGCTTAAATAGTTGTTCAGTGTGGTCTTTTGGTTTTCTAAATAAAATTATACGAATAAAATACTTTTGTGTGACAAAAATCTTATTTAATAAATAATCATGAGTTCCACCCCAAAACTCAATTCCGTATCGCAAACGAGAATCTACAAGTGCAAAATATAACGTCCTTAAAAAGGAAGCATCGCATATATTCCTCAGAAAATAAAATGTTCTAATAGATTTTCTTAACTCTGCATGAAGTTTACTTATATGAACTTTCCAACTCACTTTACTATCCAGCCAAATCCCCAAATATTTTACTTCGTCTACTTGCTCATGACTATAATGAAATGAAACAAACCCAAAATAAGAAAAATTATAAAGAAAATATTAATATTATAGAAAAAGATTCAACATCTGATTTAATAGTAGGCTCAAGTAAAACCAATCCTATCAATCATGATAGATTTCCTCATTTTGATAAAAATTTTAAAATCAAAGGTCTACGGACGGATACACATATCAAAATGTCATCTTCAAATTTCAAGATAAAAAATGGCTAGTAAATATGTTCCAACAATTAAAAATAAATCAACAATATATGAAACTATAGTTGAAGAAGAAAATAACTCATTAAATACCACAAAGACAGCCAGAAAATAATAGTCTGATTTAATAAAACCATGGGAAAGCAAGTTATTACAAATTATTGATAATTATATACTTTACCATGCAATAGACAACTATATGACTGTTTTTTTTTTTTTTTTTTTTTTTTTTTTTTTTTTAATATTGAAGCTGATTTACTATAATTTAAACATCCAGCAATAAAATATTTAAAATTTAGAAAAAAAATTAATGTCATGTTATGTCTTTTATTTAAATCCAAAAAAATTAAATAAAAGAAATAGGGAGAAATATAACTATGGCCTTTCACAATATTTTATTACAATCAAAGGAAAAAGATTGAAAGACATATAATGAAACTAGATGAAACAATAACTTGTAAATACCAATAAATGAAATAGAAAACTTAAAAAAAATACAATATCATTGTTAGATACTACAGAAAACCCAATTCTGACTAATGAAACAGAACAAAATCAAATGTTTATATCAGAAAAATTGATTTAAACATTTTTCTGATGTTTAACCCAATGAAACTACAGCAGTTCATATCCCTAGCTTTAAAATGAATCTCAAAAGATACTACACCAGGACTTGATAACATATTGATTAGAACCCTACTAACTTTAAGATGTGACAACATCTTATGTTTAATTTCTAATTTTATGATCAAGACTGGATATGTTCCAAAAATATTTTAGAAAAGGTAAAACAATATTAATTTATAAAAATGGAAATGAATCAGATTGTAAAAATTGGAGGCCAATAACAATTCTTTAACGAGACGAATAATTGAAAGATCAATTGTTTGTAAATGTACACCTTATGTTGAATTAGTCTCTCACCAACTCCTGGAAAATACGTAAATAAGAATATTTGAAAGATCAATTGTTTGTAAATGTACACCTTATGTTGAATTAGCCTCTCGCCAACTTCTGGAAAATACGTAAATAAGAATATTTGAAAGATCAATTGTTTGTAAATGTACACCTTATGTTGAATTAGTCTCTCACCAACTCCTGGAAAATACGTAAATAAGAATATTTGAAAGATCAATTGTTTGTAAATTTACACCTTATGTTGAATTAGTCTCTCACCAACTCCTGGAAAATACGTAAATAAGAATATTTGAAAGATCAATTGTTTGTAAATGTACACCTTATGTTGAATTAGTCTCTCGCCAACTCCTGGAAAATACGTAAATAAGAATAATTGAAAGATCAATTGTTCGTAAATGTACACCTTATGTTGAATTAGTCTCTCACCAAAGGGGATTTGTATCAACTCCTGGAAAATACGTAAATAAGAATAATTGAAAGATCAATTGTTCGTAAATGTACACCTTATGTTGAATTAGTCTCTCACCAACTCCTGGAAAATACGTAAATAAGAATATTTGAAAGATCAATTGTTTGTAAATGTACACCTTATGTTGAATTAGTCTCTCACCAACTCCTGGAAAATACGTAAATAAGAATATTTGAAAGATCAATTGTTTGTAAATGTACACCTTATGTTGAATTAGTCTCTCGCCAACTTCTGGAAAATACGTAAATAAGAATATTCTTCACCACTAAATAAGACTTTATCTAAAACATGCCAAATCCAATAAAAATGATTGCTGTATCTTATTCTTAGATATAAGTAAGGCATTCGACAATATAGGACATGAACATATATTAAGGTCTTTACAAAATACAGAAGTTCCATTAAACATGCAAAATCTTATAATGTATCTTATAAAAATGAATACAATTCAAATAGAAACAAATTTCAATAAAAGCAATTATATAGAAGAGTTCCGCAAGGCTCACCCCTTTCACCATTACTATTTAATTTATCAGTCAACTTTATTCTAAAAGAAATTACTGTCAAGCCAATAATAGAAAAATGTGGTTATGAACTTGTTCCTGGATTAGATAAAATAACAACTTTGGCCTTTCCTGATGATATTGTTGCTATAGGTAAAAATGAAGAATCCACGTCAATTTTAACAAATACAGTCGACAACTCTCTTAAATCAATTGGTCTTACAATTAACACAGAAAAATGTAAAGACATAGTTCATGGTAATTTAATTGAAAACTCACAAATATTATTTCAAAATAGTTACATATCTACAATGAATAAAGAAGATTCTATTAAATACCTAGGCATTAATTACAATGATAAAATTAAAATAAATAAAAGACAAATTACTCATAAATTAAAAAATAATCTTGATAAATTAATATCAAAAATATTATTAAAATCTGATCAAAAGGTGAGGATAATTAATCAATATATTTGGCAATCTCTTGTCTATCCTTTATAATGTGCCCTACTAAATCAATTGCCACTTTCATTTTTATAAGATGTTGATAAAACTATAAGTAGTTCAGTTAAGGAAATTATAGGATTACCTGGAGATTGCCCAAATGACATGCTCTATGCTCCATGCAACTTCAGAGGACTTGGCATATTTAAAGCCACGTGGGAAGCTTTTATCCAACATTATAATATTTGTGGGAAACTCCTGAAGGCCAATGACCTTCATTTATTAAGTATAAATGACTTCAACCAGAAAAAAATCTTTTGTTTAAAAAAACCTAACGTTTTGTCTGAATTTGAAGATATTCATAAAAATAATCAAGATAAATTGTCTTTCCAAACAATTTGATTATTCCTCAGAGAACAATCATTTAATGACTTGTCAATACTTCCTCAAAAAGGAATGTTAATTTTCAAAGAAAATCCAAAATTTAACAAAATTATAAACACTAAATTTGGACTAAGTATTTCTGAATGCACCAACATATTAAAGGTGAACTGTAATACAGCTGCAGTAAGATCAGTTCTTGGCAGATCTCAAGACAACCATTGACGCCACTCCGGCTGCAATCAGATTGAAACTCTTGGCCATGTTTTGGGATATTGCCCTAAGGGAGAATTACCAAGAAATAATCGTCATCATAAAGTAAGAACAATGTTGGCAAATGAATTCAGACAAAACAATTGGAATGTACATAAAGAAATAAACATTCAGTCATCAGAAGGATCAAATAGAAGAATCATATAATTGTTATAAACAAAAATAGTAAAAATGCCCTAATTATAGATTCTACAATAAGATTTGAAACTACAATAGATCAGGATGAATTAGTCAACAATGAAAAGAAGAAAATGTATGAACCTTGCATCCCTCAATTAATTAAAAAATACGACGTAGTAAAATGGGAAGTAATTGGCCTTTTATTTCGAAGTAGAGGAACAATATCTAAATTCACCTAAATTCTCTCTCTCTCTCTCTATCTTTTTTCCCTTTCTCTCTCTCGTCAATTTCAATGTTCTTTAAATGTTAATTCTGTATTTAACTATTTTAGTAAATCCATCATGTACAATGTGCACGATTCACCACTTAGATACCTACCTAACTTTGTAGAAAGCTGCATTAGCAAAGGTCAGCACAGTGAAAGTGATCTATAACCAATAAATTATTTTTTATGTTGTTTTGTGGGCTGAAGATAAATCGCAATTACTTTTGGATACTAGTTAATGACTTACAAGTGTATAGAAGACATCACCACCCTCATGCCAGTATGGGAGATCACACAATGCACTATGTCGGTACTGTAATTTAAGCTCAAGAGAGAAATCCACAACGAGATTATCACTGTGGTTCCTCGGCGTGGCAGTACGTAGGATTGACTTGCCTCACTTCCCGAGATGAGTAATAACTCCACTGACGTCGGGTAAGTGGAGCGGGCGTAGATAACGCGGAGAGCTGCTGTGATAGAGATGACAAATGGTTTACCGTGAGTGTATTAGCGAGCGTTTAGTCGGTGTAGAACGTTCGACAACCATTAGCAATAACTGCCAGATAGAGTGCCTAATAGCAGTCTGGTTCCACCAGTGTCACAGTCGAAGTCGAGTCACGGCTCGCCATGTTCAAACTGGCTAAACTGTTCGGTCACAGGCACAAGCGCAAGTAAGTCTAGCCTTAAAGTATGTCTGAGTATGTGGACAGTTTGTTGTTGCTTAGGTTTATATCGTTTTATCCTCTGAAAGTACGGAATATGGCTCTGTCATATTATTATTTGTTTCCTGGATACTCCAATATAAACATACATACAGGTGTGCAAAATTAAATAATTAACTTAACAAAAGTATTTCAGTAGAGTGATGAATCACTCATGTGTTAAAAAAAATCAGTTGGTCGTATACTTGGTAAATAATTCTAGAAACATCCATTCGATTAAAACCAGTTAACATCATTCGTGCATGAATTTGTGGAATGAGCGAGACGTAACTGTCGCATTTCATATGGTTTATGAGGAGGAATTGAAGGTCTTTCGTGCAGAGGGTGTGTAATGTAGGAGAAGCAGTCATCTATGGTAGGAGTGTGAGATGGCAGTGGAGGTAGTTCGTGCATAGGGTGTTCAGTGAAGCGGAGCAGTCGTATCAGTGTATGTGTGTGAGTTGGCAGTGAATATATTTCGTGCAGAGGGTGTGTAATGTAGAAGAGCAGTCATCGTCGTATCTAGTAGGTATGTGAGAAGGCAGTGAACATGTTTCGTGCAGAGGGTGTGTAATGTAGGAGAGCAGTCATCATCGTATCTGGTAGGTGTGTTAGATGGCAGTGAACATGTTTCGTGCAGAGGGTGTGTAATGTAGGAGAGTAGTCATCATCGTATCTGGTAGGTGTGTTAGATGGCAGTGAACATGTTTCGTACAGAGGGTGTGTAATGTAGGAGAGCAGTCATCATCGTATCTGGTAGGTGTGTTAGATGGCAGTGAACATGTTTCGTACAGAGAGTGTGTAATGTAAGATAGCAGTCATCATCGTATCTGGTAGGTGTGTTAGATGGCAGTGGGTTAATTTGTGCAGATGTTGAGTTTTGTAGCAGAGCAATTATCGTATCTGGTGGGTGTGTGAGGAGGCAGGAAAGTTTTTTCGTGCATAGAAGGTGTGAAGTGTAGGAGAGCAGCCATAATCATTTCTGGTACAGTAGTTGTATGAAGAGTCAATAAGGTCGTTCGTGCATGAATGTGTAGTATAGGAGGGCTGTCAATATCGTATCTAGTGGTTGTGTGAAGAGTCAGTAAGGTCGTTCGTGCATGAATGTGTAGTATAGGAGGGCTGTCAATATCGTATCTAGTGGTTGTGTGAAGAGTCAGTAAGGTCGTTCGTGCATGAATGTGTAGTATAGGAGGGCTGTCAATATCGTATCTAGTGTTTGTGTGAAGAGTCAGTGAAGTCATTGGTGCATGAATGTATAGTGTAGGAGGGCTGTCAATATTGTATATAGTGTTTGTGTGAAGAGTCAGTAAGGTTATTCATGCATGGATGTGTAGTTTAGGAGGGCTGTCAATATCGTATCTAGTGGTTGTGTGAAGAGTCAGTAAGGTCGTTCGTGCATGAATGTGTAGTATAGGAGGGCTGTCAATAGTGTCAATATTGTATATAGTGTTTGTGTGAAGAGTCAGTGAAGTCATTTGTTCATGAATGTATAGTATAGGAAGGCTGTCAATATTGTATATAGTGTTTGTGTGAAGAGTCAGTGAAGTCATTTGTTCATGAATGTATAGTATAGGAAGGCTGTCAATATTGTATATAGTGTTTGTGTGAAGAGTCAGTGAAGTCATTTGTTCATGAATGTATAGTATAGGAAGGCTGTCAATATTGTATATAGTGTTTGTGTGAAGAGTCAGTGAAGTCATTTGTTCATGAATGTATAGTATAGGAAGGCTGTCAATATTGTATATAGTGTTTGTGTGAAGAGTCAGTGAAGTCATTTGTTCATGAATGTATAGTATAGGAAGGCTGTCAATATTGTATATAGTGTTTGTGTGAAGAGTCAGTGAAGTCATTTGTTCATGAATGTATAGTATAGGAAGGCTGTCAATATTGTATATAGTGTTTGTGTGAAGAGTCAGTGAAGTCATTTGTTCATGAATGTATAATATAGGAAGGCTGTCAATATTGTATATAGTGTTTGTGTGAAGAGTCAGTGAAGTCATTTGTTCATGAATGTATAGTATAGGAAGGCTGTCAATATTGTATATAGTGTTTGTGTGAAGAGTCAGTGAAGTCATTTGTTCATGAATGTATAGTATAGGAGGGCTGTCAATATCGTATCTAGTGTTTGTGTGAAGAGCCAGTGAAGTCATTTGTTCATGAATGTATAGTATAGGAAGGCTGTCAATATTGTATATAGTGTTTGTGTGAAGAGTCAGTAAGGTTATTCATGCATGTGTAGTTTAGGAGGGCTGTCATTATCGTATCTGGTGTGTATGAAGAGTCAGTAAGGTCGTTCGTGCATGAATGTATAGTGTAGGAGGGCTGTCAATATCTAGTGTTTGTGTGAAGAGTCAGTAAGGTCATTTATGCATGGATGTGTAGTGTAGGAGGGCTGTCAATATCGTATCTGGTGTATATGAAGATTCAGTAAGGTCGTTCGTTCATGGATGTGTAGTGTAGGAGGGCTGTCAATATCGTATCTGGTGTATATGAAGAGTCAGTAAGGTCGTTCGTTCATGGATGTGTAGTGTAGGAGGGCTGTCAATATCGTATCTGGTATATATGAAGAGTCAGTAAGGTCGTTCGTTCATGGATGTGTAGTGTATGAAGGCTGTCAATATCGTATCTGGTGTATATGAAGAGTCAGTAAGGTTGTTCGTTCATGGATGTGTAGTGTAGGTAGCGTTTGAAAGTGGATACGGGGATTGGCAAGTGAGGAATGTTGTTCACCCCAATAAGTCCTATATGTGTGTCGTTTAATATGCTCTTGAAATTGTACGTTCTTAAATGAAGTTTGTCTTGAGGGAAACAATGTAGTTCGTAGTTTATAGAAACTACAAATGATAATGAACGAATCCATATATTTCAGTAGACCAAATTTTTGCCATAAGTTTTATAAAATATATATAGTAATTTATAATTAGAAAATTATAATTGTTTATAGTAAAATTAAATTAAAAATCATTTAGTTGTCTTTGTAATGTAAACGTTGTAGCACCGAATTTGTTTCGTTTACAAAATGAACCAATGAAACTGATCTCTGCCGTTCCTTGTTCAAAGCATCCGTCGTACCATAACCAATGAGAGCCAATTGGATTGGTAATAGAAAGGAAAGAAAAGGAATGTTTACGATTCAGCGATAATTTGTAGTTTCTTGGTTCCACAATAGTTGGCAACTAACTGGCATGCATGAATCAGATGATTAGGAAATAGCTCTGAATCATTTCCTTTGTCGATGTTTGGCCGTCTAAAAACACTTTGCAAATTATTAAACATTACAACTGACCTATGTTTATGGGAAATAGTGGTTTACCAACAAATGAGAAGCTTTTCTCCTAATGAATATTTTATATTCATCTAAATACATAAAAAGACAAGTCCTGACTCACTGACTGATTCAACATCGCTCAGCAAAAATCACAAAAGATAGAGACATGACATTTAGTATATATGTTTATCATATGCCCTAGTGGCGCACTAAGAAATGATTTTTCGAAATTCCATTCTTAAGGGGTACTAACAGCTCCTCAAAATTTCCTTTTTTCTATAAGAATAATATTGGATTGAATTTAGTAAATTAATAACAGCTGTTTTTAAAATAAATAATCATGTTTATTTTGTTTGTATGACCCTATCCTATTGATGCATTAAGAGTTTAAACTTCATCTGTCAAACAAAAACAAATGAAACGAACACGTTTTAAATAGACTAAGTAATACCATTGGGTATTTATTCTAATAAATAGATAGCAACGCAAGTAATGTAAGTGAAATACTGTAAATACATTTAATATTGTGATTTTACGTTTACAGTTAATCTACCATTATTTTTAGTCAAAAGTTACATGCCGATACCGAAAGCTGAGGTGTATCGAGCACAGGGAGGGACGGGATTGGCACGCGAAGCGTGCAGGGGTGTCTCCTAGTGTTTATAGAAAAAGAACTAATTATGTGTGAATAAGTTTTTAGAGTAAACAAATATATATATATATATATATATCCTGTGTTAACCATAAAAATGTACTAATTAAGTTAGAAGTTCTTAAATATATATTTATGTATAAACAATTAAAAATTATGTAATTTTAATGTTGATTAGTGTATACATGTTCAGCAAGCATTTTGGTGAATCAAGGGAGAATACGTTCTCACAAAATATTTTCACTTAGTAAATTATTTCCGAGTCAAACTATATTGTTTCGTCTGGCTTGTAAATCTGATTGTCGAGTGATTCATAGGCTGAGTTGGCCGGCCTCCAACACAGTGACTGGCCTTCCCTTCAGCATCCATTCCGTCTTCTACAAAGGAATACGCGTTCGTCTCTGGGGCCTCCAACACAGTGACTGGCCTTCCTAGATGTATAGAGTTCGGTTTATTGGGGCCATCCCTCAGTGTATGGCTTCATTGGCACAATCCATTCCGTGTCTTCTTAATCGCAAACTCTCGCCTTTCGTGCGTTATGTGCGCACAACTCCTGTTACTGAGCGTTCATTGTCACACATTCGCGCTATTACTAAGGTAATTGGTTCCAAATTTTCTGCTAGTCGTTCGGCTAGAATTGTGCACAACCTTTCTGTCTAGGCGAGTAAGTCACATCTCTCGCCAAGTTATGGTTAATTCACATCTCTGTTATTTACTATTGGTTTATTTCCCCATAATCTTTTATTTGATCCGAATTGCAATTTCTGTTACTGGAACGTTATAAAATCAGGTCAAAATTGGCCTTAACTGTTTTAAAAATGAACTGCTATTTAAACTATCTGTGTTTTGATTCTCCAGCTTGAATACTTACGTGCCTGACACGCTGTAGACATTTAGTTTTAAGGATACCTAACAATTGCACAATTTGAAAGTTAAAATATTTAATTTAGAGGGCATATCTATAACGTACATAATTCATTGTCATGTTCGGACAGATCATAGTTTTATCGAATCTTTGTATATAATGGAAACTTGTGGAGGTGCAAGTATTCCTTTATGATATAAATATTGACAGGCTTTTTTACCACAGCGCCTTGTTAAATTTTAGTAGTAACTAGCTGTACCCGCCCGCTTCGCCGGTCATAATATTGAGTTTGAAACTTGCAATAAAAATATAATTAAATATTCCAACAAATTAAAGAATATTCAAAGATTTACGATTGCACCCAATTATATATTATAATATGAAATATTTTTAATAGATCTATAACATTTGCAACATTTTTCACACTTTTTAGGAGGCATGTCATAAAAAGTAAACTGCAAAACAAATAATTATTTATTTTTAATTTTCACGTTTCACCACATGTTTTAATTACCGAGGAAAAAAGGTTAACACC
This sequence comes from Stictocephala bisonia, assembly GCA_035578905.1. NCBI lineage: Eukaryota > Metazoa > Arthropoda > Insecta > Hemiptera > Membracidae > Stictocephala > Stictocephala bisonia. Next base: position 788,588 of record JAQJVL010000336.1, on the reverse strand, counting down.
AAATACAGATCACCTGATCAAGTAAAAGTAGTGTGTGCTACACCCTCAAGGTGAAATGTAGAACTACAATAAATCAAAACATATACAGTACTGTTGTTGTGAGAACTTCAATCTGCTTATGGCATGTGAAACTACATTAAACCACACAGTCATATGTTTTTTGTAAACAATTCAGATTCTCCATTTGAATAACATGGGATCTTAGGAGCCCGTGGGGCGGGACCCTGTGGACGGATCTGCATCAAACTTCACAGAAACCATCTCGGGAGTATACAGGACAACATCCTAAAGTTTCATGGCGGATCGGTTGGATGGTTTGGCAGCGCATAAACTTCAAACATATATATATATATATATATATATATATATATATATATATATATATATATATATATACAAACATCCTCTTTTATAAATATAGATTTTAAACATTGGTAAAAAGGCATTCTGACAGCTGGCTTATTAAAACGGCTTTTCACTTCATTTCAGTTAACTCTAATCAACTGGAGCTAACATCGAACAATCATTATTGAATTCCCATCGTTAAAATTTATTTTTGTGGAATGTATAATTGAAAGTCGATGTCGCATACATTACGTACAGACTGAAGTTGCTTGTATTTATTACGCCAGTTGGGATTGCTGTTAGACAGCCGCACACGCAAACACAACTCGTTTTTATCAACATTTTAAAGCTATACTTTCAACTTTCCTCATTATGTATGAAAGTTCACAAATAGATAAGTAATTATGAAACTGGGCTATCAGTCAAGATATTGATAAGCCAACAATAAAAATGCCGTTCTTATCATTGTGTTTTATCATTGAGACATCGTACATTTCATTAACTGTTTATAAACAACTGATGTGATTTGTTTGTTACAGGTAAGTCAGAGTCTGCCATGACGTAAGTAGTCACGTTGTATTTTTTAATTCCGAAGCTGATTAAGTGATTACCTCTAACGTTAAATGATTCGGTGTTAATTCCGCACAACCCCTCTGCCTATGTCTGGATGGCGTTAATTGTGCATAACCTATCTGCCTATGTCTGGATGGCGTTAATTGCGCACAATCTCTCTGCCTATATCTGGATGGCGTTAATTGCGCACAATCTCTCTGCCTATATCTGGATGGCGTTAATTGTGCACAACCTCTCTGCCTATGTCTGGATGGCGTTAATTGTGCACAATCTCTCTGCCTATGTCTGGATGGCGTTAATTGTGCACAACCTCTCTGTCTAGGTCTGGATGGTTAATTGTGCACATCTATCTGCCTATGTCTGGATGGCGTTAATTGCGCACCATCTCTCTGCCTATGTCTGGATGGCGTTAATTGCGCACAATCTCTCTGCCTATATCTGGATGGCGTTAATTGCGCACAATCTCTCTGCCTATATCTGGATGGCGTTAATTGTGCACAACCTCTCTGCCTAGGTCTGGATGGCGTTAATTGCGCACAACCTCTCTGTCTATGTCTGGATGGTGTTATAAACTTATACTAAGGACAAGGTCTAACATGCCTTGGTGGAGCCAATATTTGTATAATCCACAGACTCGATCATTCAAGGCTTGTGTGCACACCCACGTTAAACTTCGTCATTTTTGTTGATTTGAAATTTCATTGAAAATGATCATAATGAATGAGAAACAAGTAATACTTAGCTTTATTTCAGTTTTGTTCCTATTTAATAAGATAATTTAAGAGTTTAGAAACGCAAGTTGAATTTTGTCTCTTAGTTTCTTTGGTCAACACAGCCATTTCGGACCACGATGGATATTATTGATGAAATAAAAATCTTAAGTGAGCTCAAAATCACAAAAGCTATAAGAGGCACACTCACAAGGCTTATAGGAAACATAGTTATCCTCAACGCTTATCTTTCCAATGACACGTAGCATTTATTAAATTCAACACAATCTGTAAAACAATCTTCGTTCACCCTACAAAATTAGCCGATGTTCGCCCCAAAAAGGCGAACAACAAATGGATTACAAAAGGAATCTTGTCTTCGAGAGAAAAACTCAAAATTTTCTCCGAAATTGAGAAAAAACCTCTTAATGGAGAATTCAATATTTTTTACTGGGATCGCAACAAAATTACAGAAGAGTGATCATCCAAGCTGCGAAAACATGATGTTCTAGATCAGTAATCTCATCCAAAGATGTTTCCAAAACTGTTTAGGACATAATAAACAATAAAAACAAGGTGAAAAAACGAATCAAAGTAAAAATCGGAGATATAATTGTGGAAGATGTAATTATTATTGATCTGACGATTGTTATACATTGTATAATGTTCTGACAATAAAATATTTGAATTTAGAGGATTGTGCGCAAGTAAAGCTAATTTACTCCTGTGCGCAAGTAACTCGACCACGATAAAGTCCCTTCAAAGGCCCCGGCAACCCAACGGAAAGTGCCTGAAGTTGACGATCGCACAGAATCGTGCTAATCGTTCCATATCTGAAACAGTTCCAGAAATTACCCACATGCCTCGCTGTACAGATGGTTGCACCAATTAGCGAATAGCAATGTTTTGTTTGTTTGCCAAACGGTAATAATACGATGTATTTGATAAGGTGTGTATTCACCGTGCGATTCATGTAAAAGTTTTAAAATTGTCTTGTTATGTCCTTTAGCCCTGCAGTATTCGCGCGGGCTACAGGTATAGCCCGATCGCTGTATTTCCCAACTTTCTTAGATAACCGAGGGTCAAAATATTCAGCTCCTCAGCACCTTCCAGTTAATAAATACTTTAATCGGACTTTGTGAATTGGCACGTTTGAGAGTGGCTGTTTGTCCTATTTGCTTTCAAAGTATCGTGAGCTACACTTGTACCCCGCGTGGGTATTCAAAGTATCGTGAGCTACACTTGTACCCCGCGTGGGTATTCAAAGTATCGTGAGCTACACTTGTACCCCGCGTGGGTATTCAAAGTATCGTGAGCTACACTTGTACCCCGCGTGGGTATTCAAAGTATCGTGAGCTACACTTGTACCCCGCGTGGGTATTCAAAGTATCGTGAGCTACACTTGTACCCCGCGTGGGTATTCACGTTATTATTAATTTATATGTCTTTAAATTTTTTTATTAAATTAAAAATATTATTACATGTTTTAAATTTAATAATAATGAAGTTGTGTTTTAACTCGTTGTGAGTTTAAGAAAAATAATTTGTAATCTTTATATGAAGACATATAAATTAACACCACAAAATTGAACAAAATATAAAATTATATATTGCTTATTTCTTGGCAAAACATGGCTAAGGTACAAATGAAAAGATATATTTTCCTTGTAAGGTTTAAACTTCATGTAGGGCAAGTGTCTAATTACCAGTAAGGCTGCAACACATTAGAACATTTAGTTTTGTTTAATAGATATATAAAATACTTCATGGGCTACAATGGTAATTGGTGTTCCAGGAAGCTATGCAAGTACTGCAGGGGTTAACTCAAAAGACCAAAGAATAACATTATTCACAATCTGGTTTGACTTCACCTATCACTATCTACACAACGTAACTGTGTTGCAGGTAAATTTTGTTACATACCTCCATCACCTGATTACTCGTAGTTCCTAATATACTTTACGTAATGTAAGTACGTGACTCGGTTTACTACCACAGTCGATGTGATCCCTACTGTTTACTACTAAATAATGTAAGTACGTGACCCGGTTTACTACCACAGTCGATGGGATCCCTACTGTTTACTGCTACATAATGTAAGTACGTGAACCGGTTTACTAGCACAGTCGATGGGATCCCTACTGTTTACTGCTACATAATGTAAGTACGTGAACCGGTTTACTACCACAGTCGATGTGATCCCTACTGTTTACTGCTACATAATGTAAGTACGTGACCAGGTTTACTACCACAGTCGATGTGATCCCTACTGTTTACTGCTACATAATGTAAGTACGTGAACCGGTTTACTACCACAGTCGATGTGATCCCTACTGTTTACTGCTACATAATGTAAGTACGTGAACCGGTTTACTACCACAGTCGATGGGATCCCTACTGTTTACTGCTACATAATGTAAGTACGTGAACCGGTTTACTACCACAGTCGATGTGATCCCTACTGTTTACTGCTACATAATGTAAGTACGTGAACCGGTTTACTACCACAGTCGATGTGATCCCTACTGTTTACTGCTACATAATGTAAGTACGTGAACCGGTTTACTATCACCGTCGATGTGATCCCTACTGTTTACTGCTACATAATGTAAGTACGTGAACCGGTTTACTACCACAGTCGATGGGATCCCTACTGTTTACTGCTACATAATGTAAGTACGTGAACCGGTTTACTACCACAGTCGATGTGATCCCTACTGTTTACTGCTACATAATGTAAGTACGTGACCCGGTTTACTATCACAGTCGATGGGATCCCTACTGTTTACTGCTACATAATGTAAGTACGTGACCAGGTTTATTATCACAGTCGATGGGATACAGACTGTTTACTGTTACGTAATGTAGGTACGTAACCAGGTTTACTATCACCGTCGATGGGATCCCAACTTTTTACTGCTACATATTGTAGGTACGTGACCAGGTGTATTATCACAGTCGATGGGATACAGTTAGTTTATTGTTACGTAATGTAGGTACGTAACCAGGTTTACTATCACCGTCGATGGGATCCCGACTGTTTACTGCTACATATTGTAGGTACGTGACCAGGTGTATTATCCCAGTCGATGGGATACAGTTAGTTTATTGTTACGTAATGTAGGTACGTGACCTGGTTTACTATCACAGTCGATGGGATCCCGACTGTTTACTGCTACATATTGTAGGTACGTGACCAGGTGTATTATCACAGTCGATGGGATACAGGTAGTTTATTGTTACGTAATGTAGGTACGTAACCAGGTTTACTACCACAGTCCATGGGATCCCAACTTTTTACTGCTACATATTGTAGGTGCTACATATTGTAGGTACGTGACCAGGAGTATTATCACAGTCGATGGGATACAGGTAGTTTATTGTTACGTAATGTAGGTACGTAACCAGGTTTACTATCACAGTCGATGGGATCCCAACTGTTTACTGCTACATATTGTACCCTGCAGTACTCGCATAGCTTCCTGGAACACCAATACCCTCGCGGATAACCATTGTAGCCCATGAAGTATTTTATATATCTATTAAACAAAACTAAATGTTCTAGTGTGTTGCAGCCTTACTGGTAATTAGACACTTGCCCTACATGAAATTTAAACCTTACAAGGAAAATATATCTTTTTATTTGTAAGAAAAATGATTACCTTAGCCATGTTTTGCCAAGAAATAAGCAGTATATAATTTTATATTTTGTTCAATTTTGTGGTGTTAATTTATATGTCTTCATATAAAGATTACAAATTATTTTTCTTAAACTCACAACAAGTTAAAACATACCACAGTCGATGAGATCCCGACTGTTAACTACTACAAAATGTAGGTACTTGACCAGGTTTACTACCACAGTCGATGAGATCCCGACTGTTTACTACTACAAAATGTAGGTACTTGACCAGGTTTACTACCACAGTCGACAGGATCCCGACTTTTTACTGCTATGTAATTTAGTCACGTGACCCGGTTTACTACCACAGTCGATGAGATCCCGACTGTTTACTACTACAAAATGTAGGTACTTGACCAGGTTTACTATCACAGTCGATGAGATCCCGACTGTTTACTACTACAAAATGTAGGTACTTGACCAAGTTTACTACCACAGTCGATGAGATCCCGACTGTTTACTACTACAAAATGTAGGTACTTGACCAAGTTTACTACCACAGTCGATGGGATCCCGACTGTTTACTGCTACAAAATGTAAGTACGTGACCCGGTTTACTACCACAGGCGATGAGATCCCGACTGTTTACTGGCACAAAATGTAGGTACTTGATCAGTTTTACTACCACAGTCGATGGGATCAATGACTACAGATAGATAGTCGATGTGATCCCGACGTTCTACTGCTAGCCTACCTTTAGGCAAGCTTTATCGTGTAAATGTTCAAAAGAAATTATTTCTCATTCTTTTATTTTTGTTATAATAGTCTAATTTCATACTTTCGGAACGTAACTGTAGTAGCTCAACGGTACATTCATACTTTATTTTAGTAACGTTCATTTTGTTAACTCTCCAAACATCTGCTATTAGATAAGCTCTCATATGACATTTGTCATTAGCGTAGCTTTACGAGTTTTTTTCGATTTATTTGCAATTTTAATTTTACAATAACAACAAAAATTGCAAGTTTTATACGTATGTACTATTCAGATTTGGAAGAAGAAATATCAAAGTAAGTAAGTCACAGGGAAAGCCCACTGGTGACCGAGTGCCTTCTTCCTGACGTTATAATTTGCCTCTCTCTCAAGGCAGGTTGCGGTTATGCCAGGTATTCAGCCGTCCTCCTTTTGTCTCGTTTTCGATGGCCGCAGGGAGACAAAGAGAACAAACGGTTTCAGTGACTAAGTTTACCGTGAATATTTAGTGGTACTGCAGATTGCCTCCAATTATGTATGGTGTAGCAAAGGGCTGGGGTTTGCTCTTTCTTTACCTGGTATTTCGGTACCTCGGTTGAAATAGTTTTTTCACTTATGAAAAATGTCAGGACACCCGATCGGAACAGACTGTCAGTAGAGTATTAGAGAGGGTCAAAGCCATTCTGAGCATCAAAGTTTCTGAATTTTCGAAGCCATTAAAAACAATAGTTCTTTACCTAAACAAGGTAATCTCTTTAGAAAAATATGACTTGTTTCAGACTTCAGCCAGTTACAGTATAATTAGCATAAGTGATTCCTAAACATTTTCAAGGAGATTTATGACAATTTAATTTGTTTGACATTTGTAGCTTATAGATTGCTTAATATATTTATATATATAAAAATAATAACACTTAGCAATCTTTTTGGTGTTTTTAATTTTCAAGATCGATTTCAGACAGAGATCTTGTAGTCTTACGAGACTGAAATCGATCTTGAAAATTAAAAACACCAAAAAGATTGCTAAGTGTTATTATTTTTATATATATATAAACAATTTAATTGAATTCTGCCAACTTAACTTAAACTTAAGGAATGGCTTTTAAAGTATTGTTTGTTAATAAAGCATTATTTTAACAACTGTATTTAAATGACTTGCTTATTAAAACAGGAGGAGTTCCTCAAGGATCTGTTTTGGGTCCTATTCTTTTTTATCATTTATAAATGACATTCAAAATTGTGTTAATGAGTCTGATTTATGTGTCTTTGCTGACGATACTTCCCTTCTAGTAACTGCATCTAATAAGTTGGAACTGGAGATTAAATGCTTCATTGAACCAAATTCCCTGCTCCAGTGGTTCATAAAGAATGGCATGATTGTTAATACAGATAAAACACGACTTTTGTACTTTACGATTCGACAGAATCCTGCAGCTCCCACGTGGTTTGAGGTTGAAAAATACAAAATAATTACGTTTCAGTAAATCATTTTGTTTCATTTTCCCCAGCCGATTTTCCAACACACGGCATCAGTGCAAGTTCCGGCCAGTTGGGTGTGAGAGGCTAGCCAGCTCACTGCACTGCTCACAAGGACACCATTCATCTAGATAACATACCAGACTGACAGTAATCCTCGGACTGTGTCTGGGGTACAGATGGCCCAGTCTACTATAGACTTGTGCCTAACTTAGACGAGGGGTTGATAGAAGCGGGATTGGGGTACTTTCCATTGATCCGTTGATTGAAAACTAGGTACCGGTGCTTTACTAAATTACGTTTCAGAATCATTTGTTCAAGTCACTTTTCAGTCTCAAAACGAACAAGTGTTAATTTATTTTCGGTGGTAGGGTGAACCCAATGTTTTCATTTAGTGTTGAGTCCATAATTTTCACAAACTCCTACAAATGACTACTTTGATTTCGTTGACAATCATGTTGATCCACTCCAAAACATCACTCGACTACTCTTACATCTAAATTGTTGTCTATGAGAGTGGTTGTGATAAGGTTTTGGGGGAATAGTATGCCGTGTATATCATAGATTCAGCATACTAACATCATCCATACTCTTCAAACATTTTACTCACACGACTATATCTGTAGGCTTAAGGCAGGTTTTTCAAATAGGGTACCGTGCTCCTACTGTGTCGTGTCATGTGGAATCGAAAATGGTCTAGTCCATTTATTTTGTATGGGAAAGCAGTTTGAGATTTTCACATGACCTGTCGTGCTCACACTCTGCTCATGTGGTGACAATGACCGATAGGCAGTCTGAGCACGACAGGTGCATGGTAGGTCAGGTGAAAATGCCTTACAAGTCATCTACGTTGCCGCATAGGCGACCGACCCCTGGCTTTTCCTAGTTCGGGTCGTCCCGACCTTCTCCGAAAATTTCTGATCGATTGCATTTTTAAATTGTCTCTACACTGTAAAAGGTGATTTTCGAACATCGGATAACTCGTTCTGAAATATTTTCGGAACTTTTCAGAGTCGTCTCTTTGCCGGCTCAAAGGTGTGTGAAACTCCCCTTCCTCTTCTCTAGTTCGATACAGACGGTGAACGCAATATAGTTTCGGCCGTTTCTTTTAATTTATTTTTTATCGACTGCTGAATAAACCGCTCAAGCAATAATAACATCCGTAAAGTTCTGATCCATTTCGGTGACAGAGTAGTGAGTACTATATTCTAAAGCCGTGTTTACACTATATAGCAAAACATTCTAAAAAGCAAATGTTATATAATAAATGCTATATGTAGAAAAACAACAAAAGGACGAGTGCTATATGTAGTTCGTTAGCCTACATGTAACATTTAGAGCTAGATATAGCAATTTTTGCTGTATGTAGCAGAAATTCTGTGTCTGTAAGTGAGAGAAGACTGGAGAACGACAGTAGCTGGGTCCCTACTGCTGAAAACGCGCAACATGGACACAGTAGGAGCATGGTACCCTATGTGAAAACCGGCCTTTAATGTTACATACTGGAAATACAAAGATTTGTACCAAATAGATTTGATTTTCATCTTATTGGGCTGTATTTGTGTAATAGCATTGTAAAGTGACGTTTAGGTATTTATAAACATTGCTTGGAAGAGAGCTGTCGTCAAGTTTGCAAGGCTCATTTAATACCTAGTTGCAATGTGAACTATCTCGCGTTGGTGTATTTACGATGCGGATGGTGTAACAATGTTTGACGTATAAAGGTCACGAAATGCTTTCTTTGTCAGTAGAAACTGTATGTTCCTGCAACTTGTGGCATTCTACTCCAGAGGGTTATTCTATTGTTTCTCCAACACAAAAGCACAAAGATATTGTCTTTTAGGTACGTGAGAATGTCTCTTCTTTTGTGTAATGTTCATCCAGTGACTTCGAGCACGAATTGGCTTCGGACACGTGTTTGAATTGGAAATGTTATTGGAAGGAAGTATGAGTTCAAACTATAGGTCTATATAAACGGCTGTATTGATCTCTCAAATGATCAACTGACTTAAGTCCGAACGTGACTGCTACGCCACTGTAAGTGAATCACGACCAACTCGCGGATTCTGCATGTCTAATTTCAGTCATTCCCGCGCAGTACTCTATCCTGAACCGCACAACACTTTTGACATCTATCAAACTATCCCAATCTGTATAACGGCCAATCCACCATCCCAAAACACACGGCACTTAACAACCAACCCCTCCTAAAATGTACGACACGGCGGCCAACCCACTATTACAAACTGTACGACAATTGAGGCCAACCTCCCATCCCAAAACGTACAACACTTGGCGGGTCAACTCCCTTCCAAAAGGTACGACACTTGACGGCCAACCCATCATTCCAAAACACTCGACACTTAGCAGCCAACTTCCATTGCATACCACACAATTGACGACCACTTAACCATTTCAAAATATTCACCAGAATATCTTCAAAATATTAAATCTCAACTTGTAGGTATAATTCAAGTTGTCAAATAATTGAAGCTGTATCTACGCTATTCGGCAAGGTCTGTCCAGCATGACATTTACACAGCTTGAACCATGGCATCGGGCAGTTAGCAGTGGCCGAGTCGTGAGACCAGCCGAGTGTGAAGTGGGGCTAGGTCGGGTCACTGAGACGATTGCTGCGGTTATAGAGACCGGTACGTCCCACACCATACCGAGTAGCGCAGTTCCACTTTTCATTCTGATGGTTTAGAATCGATCCTGTCACAGAAATTAAAAATGCTTTATTTATTGAGGCAAGGTTAGGACCATTAGGTCCTCTATTACACTTAACCTCATAGGAGATATTCAAATTGATTCTACGATACGTTGACCACACTGTATTTCCCGCAGGTTCAACGAGTTCATAGAGTACTCAATGCTTCAGACGGCAACGGATAAAACCACTATTATAAACACACATTAACTTACCTAATTAGGCGATACATTAAAAAAGCCCATTAATTGGGTCGGTTGTTTGTGCACATTATAAAATTTGGCACTTTGTGTTAAAACTTAAAGAGTTCATATATATTTGGTAAATTTACAGGAGGGATGGTCAGTTTCATCGATGTATACTGGATCGCGCACTCCGTTGCGGCTCACCGCTCTACCCCCACCACAGTACGGAGCCAAGCGCTGCCCAACTTACTAGTCTGGAACTATTTCAACATCTAAGTTGAAACTATTTTGCTAATTTCTAATATAAATATGTCAGTATTAAACGTTGTGCAGTTTAAGAAACCTCTCAGGACAGTTTATGGTCTATAAACAATTAATTATACAGCCCAAATAAAGGAATTGCATAACAAAACCTACAGTGTATATGTTACTGATTGTAGCAATATAAATCTCTTACTTTACTTTAGCAATCTTAAACTGTTACTTAAAATAAAATTCGTTTGTCTTGTGAAATACATTTAATTTGGACAGTTAAATAAATTTGAAATATATTACTTTTACTTCAAAGAACAGTAATGTCTGATGGACTAAAACGTTTTGTAGCATTTGTCCACAATAATAATTATTATAGACAAATGCTATAAAAATGAGTTTTAATCAATCAGGCATTACTGTTCTTTGAAGTACAATTATTGTTATAGTCAGGATTTTTTTGTAAATATGGAAAATACAAATTTTAACTCTACAATGAAATGATATCAATAAATAGTTTTTCACTAATGACTATTATTTCAATCCAACCTAAAAAGTCTATTGTTACGAATATGATAAGTTTTACAGAATATGCATTACTTCAGTTAGATAATAACTCTCAGTTGGATGTAATTTTTACAGATTTTAGTAAAGCCTTTGACAAAGTAGACCATAGTTTAATTTTAAGCAAAATGCATCATTTAGGTTTCTCGTCTAATTTAGTTAAGTTTTTTTTTCTTATTTTCGTAATAGGTGTCAATATGTCTCTTATATGGGGCACAACTCTGGTAAATATGTTGTGACTTCAGGGGTTCCACAGGGGTCTAATCTGGGTCCCGTACTTTTTAATTTATTTATTAATGATATTGTTAACTGTGTAAAAACTTCACAGATTTTACTTTATGCAGACGACCTCAAATTGTATAGAACAGTCAATAACCAGCTGGACTCTAAAGCATTACAGGCGGATTTGGATGAAATTGTAGCATGGAGTGTTAAAAATAAAATCTGTTTTAATATTGGCAAATGTAAAGTTATGACATTTACAAGGAAAAAAATATCTCTTTTCAATGATTATTCTATTGATGGTAGCACTCTTGAAAGAGTATACGATTTCAAGGATTTAGGCTTGATTTTAGACCCTACTTTGAATTTTAATCTACACATTTTATCTGTTATAAATAAGGCTTATAGAAACTTAGGGTTTATTATTAGGCAGTCTCATAATTTTCATTCAATTTCAACTTTAAAATCATTGTATGTATCACTTGTTAGGTCCAATTTAGAATTTGCTAGTATCGTATGGAATCCTTTTTTCGCTGTTCATATTAATTCAATTGAAAAAGTACAGAAAAAGTTTTTGCGTTATTTATATTTTAAAGAAACTGGTCACTTTACTTTTGATATATCATATAATCAGCTTTTAAGTATTTTTGAAATGGAAAGTCTGGAGAAAAGGAGAAAATTGGCGCATTTACTGTTTCTTTTTAAATTGTTGAAAGGTGAAATAATGGATTCATTTTGTCTCTCTAAAATTAATTTTTATGCTCCAACATTTTATAATAGGTCAAGAAATTTGTTTAATATTGATTTTTCGCGCACGAGAATACAGTTTTCATCACCTTTAAACACAATGATGAGATTATATAACTCCTTGTCAGGAGAAGTTGATATATTTGCAAATAATATGTACCAGTACAAAAGATACTGCCAAAGGGGTTTAAATTGATATGGATTGGACCAATCAATTGAAATTAATTATTATATATGTATATAGATAAATAGTTTTTTTTGTTTATTTATTTATTTTTTTTCAACTTTTGGTCAACCTACAAAAAAATAAATAAATAAAAAATAAAAAATGAATAAATGAATAAAAGAAAGAAAATAAATGAATAAAAGAGAAAAGCATATTATTTTTCACTTATATCCTCTCGCTACTATGGAGCCTAGTTATTGTTAATAGAGTTTCTTGTTGTTGATTATTATTGATATTTATAATTATTTATTATCACTGTTATTGTTATGCTATTTATTATTTATATAGTGTTGGTTATTGTTAATATTTATAATTATTTATTATCACTGTTATTGTTATGCTATTTAATATTTATTTGTTTGCTTAAGTTAATAGTGTTGATTATGTATGTGGCACTGGACTGGACATGAAATCGTGGACTTGATATGAATTGCATGTCTTCTTACATTGAACATGCACAGTGTAATTGGGTGAATAACCTGTATTGTGCATGTAAAATAAATAAATAAATAAATGAGCTATAGTAAACATGTAAAACTAATATGATTGGAAACACAAATATTTGGATAAAGAATTTATCGGTTTTGTGTATGCTATAACTATAGGAATTTCTTGTAACTTACAAAAATAAAATACCACATTATTAACTAAATTCTGAAAATACGTGCTTTTAAATGTTCCAATCTCAATACAAATTTAATGCAATTTAGCTTCAGATTATGTTAATACAACTAGTTATTTGACCGTACTTTGCCATGGGATATACATATTTAAAAAGTAATTTACAAATGTTGTTAAAATAACTGTTATATTAGAGGACCTCTCGCACTATTCGCGTGCCAACCCTCGTCAATCAGACATTTCAATAACACACTACATCAAACCATTGTTTACAACATCATAAACACGATCAGCTGTTATGAGAATTAGTAAAAACTATGTAGTGCTGTTGTTGAGTAAACCGTAAGTTATATCCTTAAAGAATAAAATTTAATAGGCATTTATTCCTTTAGATCATAATAATTTAAACAATTAATATATAAATTAAAAGTGAGTACAGAACCTAGTTATTTATAATGTAGGATAATGCCAATACTAAGACGTTTAAGAGTTACTTTTTAATCGTTTCTCCCTTTTTAAAATTATTACATAAACATTTTATCATTTGAATCTGCAAGCTAAAGGCCAAGTAGACCACCGAACATGTGTTGGTAATTAACACACCATTCCTTTATAAAATAATACGGTAGTATTAAAATACAATTATTTACAAAAAGTAAATAATTGGTTGATAGTCAGTTCATTTGAAATTGCTATCCAGATATAAAATAATTATTCAAATTTTTTGTCAAATGAGATTCTTTTTCATGAACACCATAAAAATAAATAACAATACATAACATAAAATCGAATTCACACACGCACATTTAAAACAGATCTATAGGCTTACTAATTAAAACATTAAAAACAAGTAAACATTTTATACAACTAACTGTGTCAACAAAAATAAACCCGGCAGACCGCTTAATATTTCTGTTGATTCTATTTTTAAATAATTAAGTATCAATGCTCTCAATAAAATCGACTGAGGTGTACTGTGAATTGTTTTACCACGCTTTGGTTTAACTCCACATATAAATCAAAATGATTCCTCATCCCACCATTATCACACAGTAAGAAGGAATATTCGTTAACTATTTCGTGGACTTATGAGTTATCAATCAATTTATTCATTAAAATATGACGAAAAAGGAAGGGTCTGTCGGAATGTAATAAAAAACAGTTCCGCGCGGTGTGTGTGTGTGTGTGTGTCCACCTGACTGCGGTGGGGTAACCTTCCCCTTATCCCTGAGACCGTTCCGCGCTACGTTTCACCCGCTCCGTGAGCGATCCAGTTAGAGTAGTATACGAGTACATCGATGGTCAGAAGCCGCCCGTAATACAGTCGCGCTCAACGGAGACTCCAAGACTCATTTGCAACCTTGCAGCGTACAATTAATTCTTAGGTTGATTGCCCCCTATGTAATTAAGATACATCACTGTGCAATATATACCAAAGTACTTGTCGGTGAATGTGCGAAGTTAGTTCGGTCTGCAGTGTTCACTGCTGTAATCGATGCGTTTCACGACAACGACATTGTGATAGTTTAACATCAAAATATTGTTTTACATGTTAGAAATATGAGTGAAGTATTGTATATAGATATATAATATACTAACTTTATCCTTTCTCTGAAGGTGGGCCTTATCTAACCATGTGGAAAGGACATTTACAGGAAATTATCTGTCAAAATATTAGTGATGTGACGTGAACACAAAACTGACATTTACAATGCCCACAAACCGACGTTTAAAAAGTGTTAACTCTGGAAATGGTGAGAGTTAAATAAATGCTGAAAATAAATTTCTGTTGAAATACGACGTTGACGAAATGGTCGCCACGTTGATGGTAAAAGCCTAGTGTATTATTCGTGTGCGTGGGCGCAGAGGAATTCAGGGAATTGGCTCTGACGGTCTTCTAAAAATAGTCGAATACAAACAGCTGATGATTGGTGGCGCTCGCGTCATGCTCTCTGGCGGTGGACTGGTAAGGTGCACAATAATTGGTAATTACGAGCAGGTTCACAGTTAATTGCAGAACTGAACGGGATGGAGGTCAGAAGTCGGTCCTTCGAAGGTTAGAAGCGCACAAGGGTCAAAGCGTGTTAGGAGCGCACAACCCTTCTACTTGGGGGCCGGAGTGTGTTATTGCACACGAGGGTCCAAAATGACCTGGCTGCAATCCAGTATAATCCCCTGGTAATAAATGGATCATAGAAAGTTGAATACACATCCTTGTTCAATTTAAAACGTTTGTTGATTGAAAATGTAATTGCAAATAAACACGACGAATGAAAAAGTACAGTAACAGTATTTAGTTATATTTTAGTGTTTATCCCAGTTCAATACGAACAATTTTAAGAGTTTTAAGCACAAATTAAGGAGCACATGTTTAATAATATTTAATTCCAGGCATTGAGTTCAATTATCAGCAACAACTAATAAAGTAGTTTATACGTGACATAGCAAGTGTAAGGCCTAACAAATATTAACTTAGTTGATATTATAGCAATCCTAATTTTAATTAGGACATTGTCCTAAACATTTTTAAAACATATACAAAAAGAAATGAGTTTTCTAGATTAAAAGGTCTATTCTTTAAGATAAAATTTGAACATGTTTAAATTATTAAATACTTACTGAAGTTGTTATTAAATTGTTAAATAGTATCTCCATAAATCAAATTTATACAGATGTAAATATAAATAATATTGTTGCCACTCGTGGCGTAATGCGGCTACCAATTGTTGCAGATATCGTAGCCGATAGGTTACGTTCTTAGTCCTCACATAATACCAATATGGCGTCCACACAATGCTTCCTATCAGCGAGGGGACTACTAGAGAAGCCCCAGTGTCTGTGTTGGATGGTGACAAGGATTCAGATTTAGTATAGGGAAGAGAATACAAAAATCCAATTATTAGGCGTAGCTGAAAAAAATCAACACTACGTGGTTAACCTTAACCTGCGACTTAGTTTCCCGGCTATTGGGTTGTTAAAAATATCAACACTACGTGATTAACCTTAACCTGCAACTTAGTTTCCCGGCTATTGGGCGGTTAAAAATATCAACACTACGTGGTTAACCTTAACCTGCAACTTACTGTAGTTTCCCGGCTATTGGGCTGTTAAATATATCAACACTACGTGGTTAACCTTAACCTGCAACTGGTGGTTAACCTTAACCTGTAACTTAGTTTCCCGGCTATTGGGCTGTTAAAAATATCAACACTACGTGGTTAACCTTAACCTGCAACTTATAGTTTCCCGGCTATTGGGCTGTTAAAAATATCAACACTACGTGGTTAACGTTAACCTGCAACTTATAGTTTCCCGGCTATTGGACTGTTAAAAATATCAACACTACGTGGTTAACCTTAACCTGCAACTTAGTTTCCCGGCTATTGGACTGTTAAAAATATCAACACTACGTGGTTAACCTTAACCTGCAACTTAGTTTCCCGGCTATTGGGCTGTTAAAAATATCAACACTATATGGTTAACCTTAACCTGCATCTTATAGTTTCCCGGCTATTGGGCTGTTAAAAATATCAACACTACGTGGTTAACCTTAACCTGCAACTTATAGTTTCCCGGCTATTGGGCTGTTAAAAATGTCAACACTACGTGGTTAACCTTAACCTGCAACATATAGTTTCCCGGCTATTGGGCTGTTAAAAATATCAACACTACGTGGTTAACCTTAACCTGCAACTTATAGTTTCCCGGCTATTGGACTGTTAAAAATATCAACACTACGTGGTTAACCTTAACCTGCAACTTAGTTTCCCGGCTATTGGGCTGTTAAAAATATCAACACTACGTGGTTAACCTTAACCTGCAACTTAGTTTCCCGGCTATTGGGTTGTTAAAAATATCAACACTACGTGGTTAACCTTAACCTGCAACTTAGTTTCCCGGCTATTGGGTTGTTAAAAATATCAACACTACGTGGTTAACCTTAACCTGCAACTTAGTTTCCCGGCTATTGTGTTGTTAAAAATATCAACACTATATGGTTAACGTTAACCTGCAACTTAGTTTCCCGTCTATTGGGTTGTTAAAAATATCAACACTACGTGGTTAACCTTAACCTGCAACTTAGTTTCCCGGCTATTGGGCTGTTAAAAATATCCACACTATATGGTTAACGTTAACCTGCAACTTAGTTTCCCGGCTATTGAGTTGTTAAAAATATCAACACTACGTGGTTAACCTTAACCTGCAACTTAGTTTCCCGGCTATTGGGTTGTTAAAAATATCAACACTACGTGGTTAACCTTAACCTGCAACTTAGTTTCCCGGCTATTGTGTTGTTAAAAATATCAACACTATATGGTTAACGTTAACCTGCAACTTAGTTTCCCGGCTATTGGGCTGTTAAAAATATCAACACTATATGGTTAACGTTAACCTGCAACTTAGTTTCCCGGCTATTGGGCTGTTAAAAATATCCACACTATATGGTTAACGTTAACCTGCAACTTAGTTTCCCGGCTATTGGGCTGTTAAAAATATCAACACTATATGGTTAACGTTAACCTGCAACTTAGTTTCCCGGCTATTGGGTTGTTAAAAATATCAACACTATATGGTTAACGTTAACCTGCAACTTAGTTTCCCGGCTATTGGGCTGTTAAAAATATCCACACTATATGGTTAACGTTAACCTGCAACTTAGTTTCCCGGCTATTGGGCTGTTAAAAATATCAACACTACGTGGTTAACCTTAACCTGCAACTTAGTTTCCCGGCTATTGTGTTGTTAAAAATATCAACACTACGTGGTTAACCTTAACCTGCAACTTAGTTTCCCGGCTATTGGGCTGTTAAAAATATCCACACTATATGGTTAACGTTAACCTGCAACTTAGTTTCCCGGCTATTGGGTTGTTAAAAATATCAACACTATATGGTTAACCTTAACCTGCAACTTAGTTTCCCGGCTATTGGGCTGTTAAAAATATCCACACTATATGGTTAACCTTAACCTGCAACTTATAGTTTCCCGGCTATTGGGCTGTTAAAAATATCAACACTACGTGGTTAACGTTAACCTGCAACTTATAGTTTCCCGGCTATTGGACTGTTAAAAATATCAACACTACGTGGTTAACCTTAACCTGCAACTTAGTTTCCCGGCTATTGGGCTGTTAAAAATATCCACACTATATGGTTAACGTTAACCTGCAACTTAGTTTCCCGGCTATTGGGCTGTTAAAAATATCCACACTATATGGTTAACGTTAACCTGCAACTTAGTTTCCCGGCTATTGAGTTGTTAAAAATATCAACACTACGTGGTTAACGTTAACCTGCAACTTAGTTTCCCGGCTATTGAGTTGTTAAAAATATCAACACTACGTGGTTAACCTTAACCTGCAACTTAGTTTCCCGGCTATTGGGTTGTTAAAAATATCAACACTACGTGGTTAACCTTAACCTGCAACTTAGTTTCCCGGCTATTGTGTTGTTAAAAATATCAACACTATATGGTTAACGTTAACCTGCAACTTAGTTTCCCGGCTATTGGGCTGTTAAAAATATCAACACTATATGGTTAACGTTAACCTGCAACTTAGTTTCCCGGCTATTGGGCTGTTAAAAATATCAACACTATATGGTTAACGTTAACCTGCAACTTAGTTTCCCGGCTATTGGGCTGTTAAAAATATCCACACTATATGGTTAACGTTAACCTGCAACTTAGTTTCCCGGCTATTGAGTTGTTAAAAATATCAACACTACGTGGTTAACCTTAACCTGCAACTTAGTTTCCCGGCTATTGGGTTGTTAAAAATATCAACACTACGTGGTTAACCTTAACCTGCAACTTAGTTTCCCGGCTATTGGGTTGTTAAAAATATCAACACTACGTGGTTAACCTTAACCTGCAACTTAGTTTCCCGGCTATTGTGTTGTTAAAAATATCAACACTATATGGTTAACGTTAACCTGCAACTTAGTTTCCCGGCTATTGGGCTGTTAAAAATATCAACACTATATGGTTAACGTTAACCTGCAACTTAGTTTCCCGCCTATTGGGCTGTTAAAAATATCAACACTACGTGGTTAACGTTAACCTGCAACTTAGTTTCCCGGCTATTGGGCTGTTAAAAATATCAACACTACGTGGTTAACGTTAACCTGCAACTTAGTTTCCCGGCTATTGGGCTGTTAAAAATATCAACACTACGTGGTTAACGTTAACCTGCAACTTAGTTTCCCTGCTATTGGGCTGTTAAAAATATCAACACTATATGGTTAACGTTAACCTGCAACTTAGTTTCCCGTCTATTGGGTTGTTAAAAATATCAACACTATATGGTTAACGTTAACCTGCAACTTAGTTTCCCGGCTATTGGGCTGTTAAAAATATCAACACTACGTGGTTAACGTTAACCTGCAACTTAGTTTCCCGCCTATTGGGTTGTTAAAAATATCAACACTATATGGTTAACGTTAACCTGCAACTTAGTTTCCCGGCTATTGGGCTGTTAAAAATATCAACACTATATGGTTAACGTTAACCTGCAACTTAGTTTCCCGGCTATTGGGCTGTTAAAAATATCAACACTATATGGTTAACGTTAACCTGCAACTTAGTTTCCCGGCTATTGGGCTGTTAAAAATATCAACACTATATGGTTAACGTTAACCTGCAACTTAGTTTCCCGGCTATTGGGCTGTTAAAAATATCAACACTATATGGTTAACGTTAACCTGCAACTTAGTTTCCCGGCTATTGGGCTGTTAAAAATATCAACACTATATGGTTAACGTTAACCTGCAACTTAGTTTCCCGTCTATTGGGCTGTTAAAAATATCAACACTATATGGTTAACGTTAACCTGCAACTTAGTTTCCCGGCTATTGGGCTGTTAAAAATATCAACACTATATGGTTAACGTTAACCTGCAACTTAGTTTCCCGGCTATTGGGCTGTTAAAAATATCAACACTACGTGGTTAACGTTAACCTGCAACTTAGTTTCCCGGCTATTGGGCTGTTAAAAATATCAACACTATATGGTTAACGTTAACCTGCAACTTAGTTTCCCGGCTATTGGGCTGTTAAAAATATCAACACTACGTGGTTAACGTTAACCTGCAACTTAGTTTCCCGTCTATTGGGTTGTTAAAAATATCAACACTATATGGTTAACGTTAACCTGCAACTTAGTTTCCCGGCTATTGGGCTGTTAAAAATATCAACACTACGTGGTTAACGTTAACCTGCAACTTAGTTTCCCGGCTATTGGGCTGTTAAAAATATCAACACTATATGGTTAACGTTAACCTGCAACTTAGTTTCCCGTCTATTGGGTTGTTAAAAATATCAACACTACGTGGTTAACCTTAACCTGCAACTTAGTTTCCCGGCTATTGGGCTGTTAAAAATATCAACACTACGTGGTTAACGTTAACCTGCAACTTAGTTTCCTGGCCATTGGGTTGTTAAAAATATCAACACTACGTGGTTAACCTTAACCTGCAACTTAGTTTCCCGGCTATTGGGCTGTTAAAAATATCCTTTTGAGCATAAGTCAATTTAAGTTTTTAACGAGACTACATGTCATTCACATTCATTCTACACTCATGTAAGAGTTCATGTTGTCCCTAAAATACACACAAGCTGTGTTGGCGTCTCAAATCAGAATAATTCTCTGAGTAATAATATTAAGTACAACTGTTTATATTACAGATTGATATAGCACAAGGTGAGAATACAACAGTAGTATTAAATATAACATAGAAACAAATGTATGAACATAGCTACATTTTGTAGTATAATGATATTTGTTATTTTTAAAATAAAATTTATTTGACATTTAGACCAACAATGATTTCTGTTAGAATATTTTAATGGTCTTGTTTTCAATCTTTCGACTTGTATCTAGCCTTGGAAGTAACAACTCAATTGAATGACTGAAGCCAATTCTCAACCCTTATAATAGTTCATTTAATCATGTTTATAGGAATGCCCTTACCAGATAGACATCAGGTAAATCTGAGGCATGATGACTCCTTTGGTATCCCTGTACTTTTAAATAACGAACTTCCTTTGGAAAATTCCAATCGATAAACCTGACAAATATGTACCCAAGGAACAACAAAGTTCATATAAACCATGATCTGATTCTCAACCGTTTGGCTGTAATGGTGTTTTTGATTTTTTTTTTAGTACACGACTTGTTACTGTTAGTTTGACGGTAAAACCAAACCAATTTGATTTATGACATGGAAAGTGATACCATTTGAAAGAGCATTAAACTTTCTATAAATTAAACATAGTACTCAAATAACAACTCCTTATACAACGTTTATGAATAACTGTACAGTTGAAAATTGTTGTTACATACTTTCTCATTTAAAATTCAAGGCTCAATTAAAGCAGTTCAATTATTTGTATATTATGTTCAATTACTGAAAAAGCTTCCTTATTTATTTATCTTTAAAATAATTTATGAATATTACGTGAAAAAAATGTTGAAATTTCGTTAAAAAATTGAAAAGGTACAGTATTAGATTTCATCGTATTGGTTATAAACACCAAAATAATGACTGTATATCTGTAGTTTCTGTATTAGGTGAATCTGTTGACTACATTAGGATTAGTTCTAGGGCTTGCACTCTAATAAAATGATAAGGATGTAGCTTATCTTTATGAAACATTCTTCTTACGTACGATTGATAAGCCCCAAACTCTCGAGAAAATGATCTTGCACTTGTTCATGGGTTTCTTGTAAAGCGATTAAGAACAGCTTCTTCAACTCCTACATCTGAATACCATTCCAACCAAACGATTATCCGTAGGGAATTTTCTATTTTCACACTAACTGCAATGAACGTTGAAAAAGGTCTGTGCATTCGGAAGCCTTCTATTCAGATAGCGGCGACGGTATTCCCAACGGCTTTCCGTTGTATTAAAGTTACAGAACCTATAAACTTCAATAATTTCAACATATTATTCATTGGTAAACGACAAGACCAATCAAAAAACAATTAACTAGCATTAATGGCATTAATTAATCTACGTGTTACGTGTAGTGCGCAGTTGAAAGGGGTATACGTGTTTAATACAGCAATACAAAATCAGAAGATATAGTCAACAGAATAGCCTGGTACAGATATACAGTCATTAGTTTGGTGTTTATAACCAATACTATGAACCCTAGCAATATTGTACCTTATCAATATTTTAATGAAATTTAAACATTTTTTCATTTTTTTCATCCATAATATGTATACATGTACATGATTTTAAAGATGAATAAATAAGGAAGCTTTGTCAGTAACTGAACATAAGAATACAAATAATTTAACCGCTTTAATTGAGCTTTAAATTTTAAAAGTATGTAACAACAATTTTCAACTGTACAGTTATTCATAAACGTTGTATAAGGAGTTGTTTTTTGAGTACTATGTTTAATTTATAGAAAGTTTAATGCTCTTTCAAATGGTGTCACTTTCCATGTGATAAAGCAAATTTGTTTGGTATTACCGTTGAACTAACAGTAACAAGTCGTGTAGTTAAAAATATAATAAAAAATACGCCTTTACAGCCAAACTGTTGAGATTCTTACCATGGTTTATATGAACTTTGTTGTTCCTTTTTGTCAGTGGAGCCCTCTATGTAGTTAGTTATATACTGATTCTGTATATAATACCAACTAAGTTCAAAATAACCTTACACTTGCTGTGTCACATATAAACTACTTAATTATTTGTTGCTGATAATTACACTCAACGCCTGGAATTAAATGTTACTAAACATGTGCTCCTCAGCTTGGGCTTAAAACACTTAAAATTGTCGAATTGAACTGGGACAAAAACTAAAATATAATTAAATAATGTTACTTTTTCGTTGTCGTGTTATTTTTAATGACATTTTCAATCAAAAAATGTTTAAATTTGAACAAGGATGTGTATTAAACCTTCTATAATCCATTTATTGCAGGGAATTATACCGTATCGCCGACAGGTCAGGTTGGACGGGACGTGGACAGTGTCCCAACGACAACCTGGACCATCTTCTAAAATCCAGTGAGGTTAAAGTGAGCTAAAGACAAAGTGACCCAAAGACAAATTGAACCACTCAGGAATGTGATCCAGTTTGTCCGTTCGCGAAAAGACAACTTGGGCCACCTTGGAATGTTGCACGCTGCGGACAAAGTGTATCAACGACAAACTGAAGCACTTCGGAATGTGGTCCAGGTTGTCTCTGTCAGGAAAAGGCAAACTGAACCATTTTAGGTTTTGAATGTGACTGTACAAGCAACTTAATACATAAGGTATTCTAAAAATAAATAAAATAATACAGTTAATTATTCATTAATCTCAATTAAACATTTACTGATTAAAAGAACATATAGGCTAATACCACAATTATTTGTGTACACTGTATAGGCTATAATTTTTATTTTACATGATAACTTATGCTATTTATAGTCCGGCATATTATTCAAATGAGTGTTGACTTTCATCTAACTCTAAATGTCATGGTTAAAGAGAGTAAACAGAATTAAAATCTCTTAAAGTACGTTTTCATCATTTTCTAGAAATATCCAGCATCATGCTACAGAAAAATATATTTCTACTGGTTTTAGTCTTCTCTACTGTTTTATATTCTTCAAAGCTCTCGAGAAATAATCGAGTGAGTCAAGTTTTCCAGCTATAGCACATTAAGCCTAATCGGAATATATAATAGGTGTCATCCTAAAAGAGAACAGTCCTAAAAGCTAACATAAGCATTATTTGAATTGTTGGTGGTGATTAACTCATACACATCCATGAGCCGGTGTCCACAGGGTTGCATTCTCTCCCCTATTCTCCCTATTCTATTTTTACTTTATATAAACAATCTATCTAGTACAGAGAACAATGCAAATATAGTGATGTACACTGATTATGTTTCCCTATTGTTGTCAAGTAGAGATGCAATTGATGTGAGATCAATTTTGAGGACAATGGTTTGTTGTTAAACATTAATAAAACAAAATATTTAATTTCACTAAAAAATAAATCACATAATATTTGTGACGACATTATTGTGTACCCTAAACAAACTCTACAGAGTGATATCTGTAGTGTTCCTCGGTGTGATTGTTGACGAGACTGCTGGAGACGGCATATCGAAAGGTCGTATCAATTCAGGTACTTTTACAATACGAATATTAAAAACTTCGTTTAGTAGAGATATCCTTCTTGATGTGTACCGAGCTTATTGTGAGAGCACAATTCGCAATGGATTGGCTATCTGGGGAGGTTCATCCTCTCTAGAAAGAGTCCTTAAATGTAAAAAAAAAGATCCAAAGGATAAATTTCGACGTCACTGACTGTTATTCATGCAAATGCCTGTTTATATAAAATAAAATAATGATCGTTCATTCCCTTTATATTTGAGGTTTTAATGTTAACATTCAAAAATATTGACGCTGAGGTGAAAATAGGAAATTTCCATTCATATAAAACAAGGTATGGGGAGGCACTATGCTACCCTAATCATAAGACGTCAAAATTTGAAAAAGGCCCAGCTTATATGGGATTAAATTTTTTTAACAAATTGCAACTAAAAATTAAAAAAGAAAATAACATTTTGAAATTTAAAGATTAGTAAAATCCTTTCTTCTTTCGCATTCCTTCTACAGTGTAAAGGATTATCTTAAAATATGAAAAGTTCCAAGTTTTGATTGATTTAAATTATTTTAATTTACATATAACAATTTTATCCATTTGGCAACATTATTCAATATATGCTTAAATATATATTTTGAGTGTTCAAAGTTATTCATACATTCGACTACCTCATATGTCTGTAGTACAAGATTTAATATTAATTAATTGATACAGTATTATATTAGTAGTAGTTACAGTTAATTTGACAAGACACAAAATTTGTACAAATAGAATTTATAATTGTAACTAATGTTATATGTTACTAAAGGATTTGATTTTATTCGTCTGAAATGGCTCATTGACGTCACAGATCGTTTCTATTTCTTCTTTCTCCAAACAGCTCACTCTCCTCTACATTTACAGCGCTGCCTGATGATTCAATCACAGCTGATTATCATTTTGGCACCAATTCTGGTTCTTTATAAAATTTATCTTTATTTAATCAGCTGACTGACTCTCTTTCGCGCCAACTACCTTATTGTCATGTTATTGATGAATTAAAGTTTTCTTATTTTCTATACGTTGATATACAATTTTATTAAGTTTAAAATACACTATTGTGTTTTTAGTTATACAGTATTTTACTTAGAAATTGTATTGAATTTGTATTTTTTATTTAAAGTTTTCTTTATTATTATTTTCTTTTCATTTCAGTGGCTAAATTAATTTTTAAATCTTACAAATAAAACAATATAAAAACTACATTGTTATACTATTTTAATCATGCTAATAATAATAATACAATTTTTTATTTTTATTAATATGCAACATGATTTTGGGTCTTGATTCCGATATCTACAGTATATCACAGTTTTTTTTAAATTAATAAATGGTATCTGACAACAAACCATACAATATATAATGCCATTTTTATAGTTTGTGTGATCTGGTGTTTAATTATTTACTTGCTAATAACAAGTAAGAAATGTTTTTAATTGGTCAGTAGCTTAGTTGGTTAAATCCCAGCTTCATAAGCTAAAGGTTCTCAGTTCGATCCCAATCAGAGTCGTAATACTTTTTATGAGGTATCAGCTGATAACCACCGGCTGTTCATTTGCCATTGGGCTATTAATTAATGGCACTTTCTAGGGAATAGTTGGCCTTAGTTAGTAACAATGATTACATTCGCTCATTTACACTCATCACATTTATTCGAAATCCCTAGTCGCCCATATCTTGACGATCGGCGTCTTAAGAATAAACAAATAAAAACATTAGTAGCACAATGCCATGAGAACTAGAACCATGAGTGACTGGCCGATCGTAAATAAATAGCTCAACTCTTCCTTCAGCTCAATATTCGGCTCAACCAAACCAACAGATCAGTAGGGAAGCCACGTACCGTGATGGAAAACACCTTAGTGCTCACACCGCTCAGCTCTCGTCTTCGGCTCCAGTGGAATCGGCTCATTTTAGTTTCGGCTCACGAATCATTCAGATCATCTCGTGAACCGGCTCAAGGAGCTGGTTCGTTCGTGAGTGTGAGCCGCCCATTTCTATTGTGCGCTACTAACACGCGCTCTGCTTGTGCGCTCGTAACACGGAATCCCTCGGAACAAAGTCACTAAGGTGAGGCACTGCGAAAGGACGTCAGGCCGGGTAAGATAGGGGTTGCATTCCAAATTACCAGGAAGGATATTTTACTAAAATTACCATTTCATTACTAGCCAGATATGGTACCGTAATAAAAATGTTTTTATTCATTTAATAAACGGGATATACTTTGCTCTGATGCTCAAGTGTGATGAGATTATAAAAAAATCATATAAGATGTAGGCCTATTACTTATGTTAGTTTTTATAATCATGTCGAACTTTCTCTTGAAAACTGTGTTTAGAGATTTTTGTATTGCCCAATCTAAGAAACATAGTTAACATCGACGTCCTTCTTTCAGCATAATAATATTATAATAAATATTTAATTGCATTACAACTGTTTATTATACATTTGGCCATTTGGCATATGCAGGACCTATTTGGGGGTATTGACGGAAAAAATTGACTTTTTATTTAAACTTAAAAAATGTGTGCCAAGAACTGTTTTTTCGAGAAACCAGTCCTGCAGGGATTATTTCCAAGAGTGAAGAATTTTGACATTATCATCAATATACATACAGAATTTTTAAAAATGTTACATTACAGTAAAAACTCCAATATTTTTGCGTAACACTAATGAACTGCCAGTCCCAAAACATTCAACTTTATTGTTCAAAAATCATTTATTTTACAATGGAATTAATTTGTTTAGCAGTATTCTTGAATTTGAGGAATACTGAAAAACGTAATGTCTTGAGAATTTTTATTGATGTTAATGTCAACATCCTCTATTCTCGAAAATAATTCCTACAGAACTGGTTTCTGCGAAAAAGTAGTTCTCACCGCCCATTTTTTAAGTTTAAATAAAAATTCAGTTCATTATTTTTTTACTTCCTTGAATCGTATTCGAGGGAAGTCTGTAGAAATGCACTGTAAGACAGTGTCTGTGACTACTTAACTGTGGTGGGGGAACCTTCTCCTTTACCCCTGAGACCATTCTGCTCTACGTTTCGCCCCGCTCGCTCGTTTCGGTCGCATCATATGGATGGGCCGAATATGGCATGGAACCCTCCAGGACTTTCACTACGCTTTACGAAAAAAATTTACTAAAGTAGGTAAAAGAGAGAGGACATTCCCTCCTACCAACCCGTCAAGAATCCGCTTAGTCACGTCAAGGCAGCTTACGAGAACGTAAATTGCCTAGTTTTTTTAATAATATTAAAAACTTGACCACTGCACTGGGTGAGATTTAAAAATATGTGGAAGAGTTCCTTAAAACTCGGATGTTTTGTAATTAACATTATCTGCATAAAGACCAGATGCCGATTATTTACTATCACTAGTGCCAGTTGTACTGACCGCTGGAGAGAGTACCACAGAGACCGGAGTGAGTGACTATATTTCTGAGGACTCTATGACAAGAACACGGCCAGCTAGGGATAATGTTACTTCTTGAAATTACAATACTTCATTGATGAACTATTTATCTTTTCAGATTCATGAAAACCTGTTGCCCTCTTTTCCTGATAAAGAGCGAAGTGAATGTCTCCCACAAACATTTCTTTGTTTGAAAATGTTGATTCTTGAATCACAAGAATCAAGGTGTATTTATGACCGGCGCTCCTATGCCCAACATTTTTCCGCCCCCTAGTTTGGTTAAAGTTATTTTCCTAAAATCCTTTATTACAAAATTATATCATGCTTATATGCTTAAACACCACTCCACGATGGAATTTTATCGCATGCGCCAAAGAATGAGGACAACCAGCGTTACGAGAAATCCCGGAGTAATCTGTAGTTATTTGGAGTCACTAAGACGCTCACCCTCCTCTATACGAGGAACATGGGAGTTGTATGAAGCTGGCAGTGGCAATAACGACGCGTATCGTTCAACGACATCCCTACAGCCTGTTTTCTCGTATTTGAGATCAATATATTAACAAAGTTGATGCATAATGCTGAAAAATAGTTAAAATTTACCAACAATTATTTGTTCCAATGAATTTCAAAATCCGAATGCTTTATTAGTCTGATTTTGTTATCAATAAAAAATATATTAAGTTATGGCTATTTATTTTTATTTCTAGATATTTTTAGTTTTCTTTTCCCTCGGCCCCCTGGGAGCTTGCGCCCATAGGCCTGGGCCTACCGGGCCTATTGGGAAATCCGGCCCTAGGCAATTATTTTGCCGTTTTACTAAGATAACACCATCTTAGTAATGTTCAATCTATATATATAATCTATAGATAAAATGTTCAATTATCTATAGATTCTAGTGTTGAAATGTCTTTGGTAAATTTATTCCATGGTGGGACTAAAACCGATCTAGTCCTTTAATTACTGATGTCAATTGCCATTTTTGCTGTTGTAGATTCTACAGTAGTGTTGTAATGACTTTGGTAAATGTTTTCGACTAAGAAAGAATGCATTTATTTAATACTTATATATTCAATCAATACCACTGTACGTGTATGGGTGGGCGGGTGGGTCAATACCACTGTACGTGTATGGGTGGGCGGGTGGGTCAATACCACTGCACATGTATGGGTGGGTGGGTGGGTCAATACTATTCTACGTGTGTGGGTGGGCAGGTGGGTCAATACCACTGTACGTGTATGGGTGGGCGGGTATTATAAAATATACTGCGGCCTCTGGCAGTCTCAAGCCTGCAAAACGATCTTAATCACTTAAGTTCCGCAACGCAGAGAGAAAGTTTGTCACACATTAAATGGCAAATTCAATACACTATCTATTACCACTTTAAGTGTATATAACCTTTGCCATAAACGTTCTATTTTGTAGCATAAAAACATCGCTATTTTACTGCTTCAAGGTCAATCCCAAACTAATCGAAGTCTAGTTTGCCTTCTGACAGACTTCATAAAACAGAGCAGTCACACAATGAAAGTTGGTAATTGATAGAGGAAGTTAAGAATATTTAGGGGGCCTTTTTAGTTAATTCACTACCACTACGTTGGTTAGGTCATGTTAGGTTTATTTAGGATATGTTAGGTTTTGCTATGTTATGTTTGGTTAGGTTTAGTTATGTTAGTTAACCTAAGTTATGGTAGTGAATTAACGGAAAACATTCTATTCAGGCCTTACTCCTGATTCTTATTCTACAGCTCTTCTGAATTAGTCACAAAATTTATTTATAACCCCACAAGGAGTTGTTAACATTTTTTCTCTTTGGTTGACGAACTAATCAGTTTTTGCCGCTGACACGTTAGCGACGGTGTCTAACAGAAAGCCTTGATTGGACGTGTTTAGTTTGGAAAACATGAGAACTTGTTCTCAGTCAGAACGATAGGTCAGGCTTTCTGAGTCACCCCCGCCTGATATTGAGGCCCACAGATGGTGTGCACCTGCCATATGTACACATACACATAACAGCTGGTGGCTCAGACATGTCGTGTCCATAGTTATATAGTATAATACCTCGATGCACATCTCAAGAAATAACTGCATAGTTCCTAAAAATATAAACTTCACTGTTCGTGGTTGGCAATAATCTTACTTTCCGTTAATCAGAATTGCTAATAATGTTCGGAAAGAACAATTAATTAATTGAATCATGTAATTTATAACACGCCTCTACTTTGTTTTTTTATATTAACACATGCGATTGTACATTTGATTGTTAAACACCACGTACAACAAGGCGTTGTTACTAAGGATGTCGTTTGTCAACAATAGTTAAGAATCCTAGTGCGGCAATGTAAACAGAGCCTAACATAACTTTGTAACTCAAAATGGCTCGCATTGGCGAATTTACACATAAAACTTGTAATCTTGACACCTAGTCGTATTATTCTTCTTCTTGTTCTTATTAAAAGACTATAAAAGATAAAAAAATTTTAGTTTACATTTAGAGTTTAACACGATTTAATTTATAAAATGAGCAGAATATGATGTATGTAGCTAAACTTCTCAGGAGATATACATTCTATAATTAGTGGACATTACTTCGACTAGCCGTTAATTACGCACACGTAAATTCACGAAATTTATGAAGTGTTTTGGTTCTGATAAATAATATAGAGTATGTGTTTAAAGTGGTTTGTATGTGGATACGTGTTGTGACTTGCCACGTTCCTGTGGCCCTCCTCCTTGATGCCAGAGACCTCATACAGGATATTACCTGAACGCCATTGCCCTAGCGCCAAGCTGTGACTTGCCACGTTGCTGTGGCCTTCCTCCTCGATGCCAGAGACCTCATACAGGATATTACCTGAACACCATTGCCCTAGCGCCAAGCTGTGACTTGCCACGTTGCTGTGGCCTTCCTCCTCGATGCCCGAGACCTCATACAGGATATTACCTGAACACCATTGCCCTAGCGCCAAGCTGTGACTTGCCACGTTGCTGTGGCCAGAGACCTCATACAGGATATTACCTGAACACCATTTCCCTAGCGATTCTGACACATTTATTTATTCAATCATTTAAAATTACAAAATCAGATAGCTTAGAGCTAACGAAGGGAAAATATTAGTAATACTGTAATACGAATAATGTTTTAGTTCGCCAGTCTAACAAAGTTACACTATTTTATATACAACTGTATGTTGTGTGTACGAAACAAAAAAGGAAAAAGAGGAACATTAGGTAAATAAAATTGTATATACAGTACATATTTGATTTTAATGACACTTCAAAAGGATGTCGAAGTATGAATATTTATATAAATGATTTTTGTAACTATTGAATGGAAGCTTTATATAATAAAATCTATATTATATACATACAAATAAATACGACCAATAAATATCTTATCAACACAACAAAAGTAAAAATAATTTGAAATGTTAAACAAATATAGGCTATAAAAAATAAAACAAGCATTACAAAACAAACTGAACAAATTTCAACAAGAAACAATATATTAAATTGTAATAACCGTGCAAATCAATGTATATACGTGCTAAAGGGCTAAAATCCTTTAGCTGCCCTCTAAACTCATAATATTTCCTACACCAATAACTACCAAAGTAAGTCGTGTATTTATTACCATATGAGGTGAGGTTACTTCAATGGAAAATAGTATGAGTTTGTAGGATAGATAGTGAAAATGAACAGAAATCAGACAAAGGCAACAATGGTTTGTCGATTTGACTATAGTAGACCAACACCTACTTTGAGGCTGAAAACGCAGTCGACCGCGCCAATAGCCCACCTTTCGAAGCCATTGTCACCCGTAAGCTGGGTCGGGAGGCCGGCGGGCAGCCAATTAGTCACATGTATTGCTCCGAGTACCGATACGATTTTTTCCAGATTCAATTTTATGGAAATATAATTCATGTTACGTTATTCATCTCGGCCTGCTGTTAATCGTGATATAAAATTTGACGCAAATCGGTGAAAATTGAGTGGTTAAAATGCACTTGCTTAATGTGTTTGAAATAGCAATAAGGATTTAATTTAATAATACTACATAAATAAAACTAGAGTCATGTATTTACAAAAGAAAAAAACATTACACAGTCATGAACAAACGAACCAAGAACATTGAAAATTAAAAAAGAGTGCTTAAATGGAACTATAATTCTTCTTATAATTCTTAAGTATTGTTATACTTGAAGATTTGTAGTAGGAACCCTTCCTGTTGGGCCTGGCTTGTTTAGCTCTCAACTCATTTTTATCTAAAAATAACCTCTATGTGTTTAAAAACACAACCATACAGACAAATACAGTTAATTTAGCTTTTATTTATTACATTTTGTAATAAATATGCTTTCTTTTAACAGAGTTTCATTATTTTTTTATATTTCATACAAATAAATAGTATATGTTTAAAGATATAGAAAATAATAAACAAGTAAATAAACCTTAACCTTCTGTGTTTGGTTTATTGTCTATAAAATATGAGTGTTATAGATAAAATAACTGTGTGTATTAAGCCTACCTGTCTCTTCATAGGCTGAGTGTGAATTACTTGTGAAATATATTGTGAGTGTGTAAATATAGCAATATATTGTCTGGCTCTCTTGGCTAAGGTCTTCATAACAAAATAGTCCGGCATAATTTACATATCATGGTGGTTAAAAAGGAAATTGAATCATGAAAGTGTTTTATATTTATGTGCCAGAGCATCTTAAAACACATAAAGGACATCAAAACCACAATTTTTAAGGAATGTTAAAAAAAACTTGGTGCATGCCATGCATCAGCATAATACGTGTTGATGGATGGTATAAACAGTACAAGTGAACGTCACAAAATACAAATATATTACAATATGAGCACAAATTTACTACAAATCAAGTAAAAAATGCACTAATATATCAAAATATAAGCACAAAATGTACAAATACTATGGTTATCGTTTTCGAAAAAAACATGTTTACCTTCAGACATGGTAAACAATCTCAGGATGTGGTGAAGAAAGCAACTCAGGTAGGCTCCATATTGAGCAATGAAGGAAACTCAACTAGCACTTCCTAATGGCAGTGCGCACATATAAACAGAGAATGAATGAATGAATGTCTTTATTTAAAGGCGGAGTTAGGACTATGAAGTACTCTGTTCCACTCAACCTTGTGTAAAACTAAATGAGAACAGTAGAAGCTGCCATAAACCGATCACATATGTCTTTAACAGTATCATTTATTAAGTTTCCCTAGAGCCGGGGGGAACTCGCAGCGATGTGGTTCAATCTCAACTCAACTGTGAGCAGAGCGTGGCCCTCGGCCAATCTGGGACCGTCATTTTACATTTCCTGCCGGTAACTGCCTCCAAGTTAGTAGTAAACCGGATTGGGCATTGCGGCGCATATGTCAGAGGAAATATAAACATGGGACAGTCGCTATCACATACAGGTAAACCGGAGTGGTGGCATTGCGACACATATGTCAGAGGAAATGTAAACATAGGACAGTCGCTATCACATACAGATAAACCGGAGTGGTGGCATTGCGACACATATGTCAGAGGAAATGTAAACATAGGACAGTCGCGATCACATACATGTAAATCGGAGTGGTGGCATTGCGACACATATGTCAGAGGAAATATAAACATGGGACAGTCGCTATCACATACAGGTAAACCGGAGTGGTGGCATTGCGACACATATGTCAGAGGAAATATAAACATGGGACAGTCGCTATCACATACAGGTAAACCGGAGTGGTGGCATTGCGACACATATGTCAGAGGAAATATAAACATGGGACAGTCGCTATCACATACAGGTAAACCGGAGTGGTGGCATTGCGACACATATGTCAGAGGAAATATAAACATGGGACAGTCGCTATCACATACAGGTAAACCGGAGTGGTGGCATTGCGACACATATGTCAGAGGAAATATAAACATGGGACAGTCGCTATCACATACAGGTAAACCGGAGTGGTGGCATTGCGACACATATGTCAGAGGAAATATAAACATGGGACAGTCGCTATCACATACAGGTAAACCGGAGTGGTGGCATTGCGACACATATGTCAGAGGAAATATAAACATGGGACAGTCGCTATCACATACAGGTAAACCGGAGTGGTGGCATTGCGACACATATGTCAGAGGAAATATAAACATGGGACAGTCGCTATCACATACAGGTAAACCGGAGTGGTGGCATTGCGACATACACGTAAGAGGAAATGTAAACATCGGACAGTCGCGATCACATACAGGTAAACTGGAGTGGTGGCATTGCGACATACACGTAAGAGGAAATGTAAACATCGGACAGTCGCGATCACATACAGGTAAACTGGAGTGGTGGCATTGCGACATACACGTAAGAGGAAATGTAAACATACATCGGACAGTCGCGATCACATACATGTAAACCGGAGTGGTGGCATTGCGACATACACGTAAGAGGAAATATAAACATCGGACAGTCGCGATCAACTACAGGTAAACCGGAGTGGTGGCATTGCGACATACACGTAAGAGGAAATGTAAACATCGGACAGTCGCGATCACATACAGGTAAACTGGAATGGTGGCATTGCGACATACACGTAAGAGGAAATATAAACATCGGACAGTCGCGATCACATACAGATAAACTGTAGTGGTGGCATTGTGACATACACGTAAGAGGAAATGTAAACATACATCGGACAGTCGCGATCACATACAGGTAAACCGGAGTGGTGGCATTCCGACATACACGTAAGAGGAAATGTAAACATCGGACAGTCGCGATCACATACATGTAAACCGGAGTATGTCAGAGGAAATATAAACATGGGACAGTCGCGATCACATACAGGTAAACCGGAGTGGTGGCATTGCGACATACACGTAAGAGGAAATGTAAACATCGGACAGTCGCGATCACATACAGGTAAACTGGAGTGGTGGCATTGCGACATACACGTAAGAGGAAATGTAAACATCGGACAGTCGCGATCACATACAGGTAAACCGGAGTGGTGGCATTGCGACATACACGTAAGAGGAAATGTAAACATCGGACAGTCGCGATCACATACAGGTAAACTGGAATGGTGGCATTGCGACATACACGTAAGAGGAAATGTAAACATCGGACAGTCGCGATCACATACAGATAAACTGTAGTGGTGGCATTGCGACATACACGTAAGAGGAAATGTAAACATACATCGGACAGTCGCGATCACATACAGGTAAACCGGAGTGGTGGCATTGCGACATACACGTAAGAGGAAATGTAAACATCGGACAGTCGCGATCACATACATGTAAACCGGAGTATGTCAGAGGAAATATAAACATGGGACAGTCGCGATCACATACAGGTAAACCGGAGTGGTGGCATTGCGACATACACGTAAGAGGAAATGTAAACATACATCGGACAGTCGCGATCACATACAGGTAAACCGGATTTGTGGCATTGCGACATACACGTAAGAGGAAATGTAAACATCGGACAGTCGCGATCACATACAGGTAAACTGGAGTGGTGGCATTGCGACATACACGTAAGAGGAAATGTAAACATCGGACAGTCGCGATCACATACAGGTAAACTGGAGTGGTGGCATTGCGACATACACGTAAGAGGAAATATAAACATCGGACAGTCGCGATCAACTACAGGTAAACCGGAGTGGTGGCATTGCGACATACACGTAAGAGGAAATGTAAACATCGGACAGTCGCGATCACATACAGGTAAACTGGAATGGTGGCATTGCGACATACACGTAAGAGGAAATATAAACATCGGACAGTCGCGATCAACTACAGGTAAACCGGAGTGGTGATATTGCGACTCATATGCCAGAGGAAATGTAAACATTGGACCGTCGTGATTAACTACAAGTAAACCGGAGTGGTAACATTGCGACACATATGTCAGAGGAAATTTTGAACATCGGACAGTTGCGATCACATACAGGTAAATCGGAGTGGTGGCATTGCGACATACACGTAAGAGGAAATGTAAACGTCGAACAATCGCGATCAACTACAGATAAACCGGAGTGGTGATATTGCAACACATATGTTAGAGGAAATGTAAACATCGGACAGTCGCGATCAACTACAGGTAAACCGGAGTGACGGCATTGCGGCACACACGTGAGAGAAAATGTAAACATCGGACAGTCGCGATCACATACAGGTAAACTGGAGTGGTGGCATTGCATTCCGAACACACGTCAGAGGAAAGTTGCGATCATACAGATGATTTATTTATGATATATGGTTACTTGATGAAATGAACTATCATCGGCATTTAGCTTGTTCACTCTCTTGAATTAATAGCGCAAATAACATAAATGTGAGTGAATATCAGTTTAATTGAGAATTCGTCTTAATAGTACGTCTACATGCACAATATTAAGTCCAAACAGAATATTTTGGATCAAGTAAAATTGGGTTAAGTCAATATTAGCCTACTGCATTCAACTTGAGGCCTTAGGCAATTAATACACATCTATATAGATGAATAAACAATAAATAGGCCTGCTGGCGAGCAAAATAATTTGTTGCTGGGGAATGTTTTCATGTAGGGCTTTGAGATAAGGGCCAGAAGACTATTCTTGATTTAACTAAAGCTTTATAGGCAGTAGTGGTGACCGTGAAACCGAAACATTCACCCCATCATGATCGTTGACAGTTCAGGCTGATCAGGTTGACATTAGTGGTGATAGTGAAACCTACACTCCGGCATAAATGTTGACAGTTCAGGCTGATCAGATTGACATTAGTAGTGACAGTGAAACCATCACTCCGGCATGAACGTTGACAGTTCAGGCTGATCAGGTTGACATTAGTGGTGATAGTGAAACCTTCATCCCATCATGTTCGTTGACAGTTCAGGCTGATCAGATTGACATTGGTGATAGTGAAATCTTCACCCCGGCATGAACGTTGACAGTTCAGGCTGATCAGGTTGACATTAGTGTTGATGGTAAAATCTTCACCCCGGCACGAAGTTGACAGTTCAGGCTGATCAGATTGACATTAGTGGTGATAGTGAAACCTTCACCCCGGCATGAACGTTGACAGTTCAGGCTGATCAGGTTGACATTAGTAGTGATAGTGAAACCTTCACTCCGGCATGAACGTTGACAGTTCAGGCTGATCAGGTTGACATTAGTAGTGATAGTGAAACATTCACCCCATCATGATCGTTGACAGTTCAGGCTGATCAGGTTGACATTAGTGGTGATAGTGAAACCTACACTCCGGCATGAACGTTGACAGTTCAGGCTGATCAGATTGTCATTAGTAGTGACAGTGAAACCATCACTCCGGCATGAACGTTGACAGTTCAGGCTGATCAGGTTGACATTAGTGGTGATAGTGAAACCTTCATCCCATCATGTTCGTTGACAGTTCAGGCTGATCAGATTGACATTGGTGATAGTGAAATCTTCACCCCGGCATGAACGTTGACAGTTCAGGCTGATCAGGTTGACATTAGTGGTGATAGTGAAACCTTCACCCCGGCATGAACGTTGACAGTTCAGGCTGATCAGGTTGACATTAGTAGTGATAGTGAAACCTTCACCCCATCATGATCGTTGACAGTTCAGGCTGATCAGGTTGACATTAGTGGTGATGGTAAAATCTTCACCCCGGCACGAACGTTGACAGTTCAGGCTGATCAGATTGACATTAGTGGTGATAGTGAAATCTTTACCCCGGCACGAACGTTGACAGTTCAGGCTGATCAGGTTGACATTAGTGGTGATAGTGAAATCTTCACCCCGGCATGAATGTTGACAGTTCAGACTGATCAGGCTGACATTAGTGGTGATAGTGAAAACTTCACCCCGGCATGAACGTTGACAGTTCAGGCTGATCAGGTTGACATTAGTGGTAATAGTGAAACCTTCACCCCGGCATGAACGTTGACAGTTCAGGCTGATCAGGTTGACATTAGTGGTAATAGTGAAACCTTCACCCCGGCATGAACGTTGACAGTTCAGGCTGATAAGATTGACATTAGTGGTGATAGTGAAACCTTCACCCCGGCATGAACGTTGACAGTTCAGGCTGATCAGGTTGACATTAGTAGTGATAGTGAAACCTTCACTCCGGCATGAACGTTGACAGTTCAGGCTGATCAGGTTGACATTAGTAGTGATAGTGAAACCTTCACTCCGGCATGAGCGTTGACAGTTCAGGCTGATCAGGTTGACATTAGTAGTGATAGTGAAACCTTCACCCCATCATGATCGTTGACAGTTCAGGCTGATCAGATTGACATTGGTGATAGTGAAATCTTCACCCCGGCATGAACGTTGACAGTTCAGGCTGATCAGGTTGACATTAGTGGTAATAGTGAAACCTTCACCCCGGCATGAACGTTGACAGTTCAGGCTGATCAGATTGACATTAGTGGTGATAGTGAAACCTTCACCCCGGCATGAACGTTGACAGTTCAGGCTGATCAGGTTGACATTAGTAGTGATAGTGAAACCTTCACCCCATCATGATCGTTTACAGTTCAGGCTGATCAGATTGACATTGGTGATAGTGAAATCTTCACCCCGGCATGAACGTTGACAGTTCAGGCTGATCAGGTTGACATTAGTGGTGATGGTAAAATCTTCACCCCGGCACGAACGTTGACAGTTCAGGCTGATCAGATTGACATTAGTGGTGATAGTGAAATCTTTACCCCGGCACGAACGTTGACAGTTCAGGCTGATCAGGTTGACATTAGTGGTGATAGTGAAATTTTCACCCCGGCATGAATGTTGACAGTTCAGGCTGATCAGGCTGACATTAGTGGTGATAGTGAAAACTTCACCCCGGCATGAACGTTGACAGTTCAGGCTGATCAGGTTGACATTAGTGGCAATAGTGAAACCTTCACCCCGGCATGAACGTTGACAGTTCAGGCTGATCAGGTTGACATTAGTGGTAATAGTGACACCTTCACCCCGGCATGAACGTTGACAGTTCAGGCTGATCAGATTGACATTAGTGGTGATAGTGAAACCTTCACCCCGGCATGAACGTTGACAGTTCAGGCTGATCAGGTTGACATTAGTAGTGATAGTGAAACCTTCACTCCGGCATGAACGTTGACAGTTCAGGCTGATCAGGTTGACATTAGTAGTGATAGTGAAACCTTCACCCCATCATGATCGTTGACAGTTCAGGCTGATCAGGTTGACATTAGTGGTGATAGTGAAACCTTCATCCCATCATGTTCGTTGACAGCTCAGGCTGATCAGATTGACATTGGTGATAGTGAAATCTTCACCCCGGCATGAACGTTGACAGTTCATGTTGATCAGGTTGACATTAGTGGTGATGGTAAAATCTTCACCCCGGCTCGAACGTTAACAGTTCAGGCTGATCAGATTGACATTAGTGGTGATAGTGAAACCTTCACCCCGGCATGAACGTTGACAGTTCAGGCTGATCAGGTTGACATTAGTAGTGATAGTGAAACCTTCACCCCATCATGATCGTTGACAGTTCAGGCTGATCAGGTTGACATTAGTGGTGATGGTAAAATCTTCACCCCGGCACGAACGTTGACAGTTCAGGCTGATCAGATTGACATTAGTGGTGATAGTGAAATCTTTACCCCGGCACGAACGTTGACAGTTCAGGCTGATCAGGTTGACATTAGTGGTGATAGTGAAATCTTCACCCCGGCATGAATGTTGACAGTTCAGGCTGATCAGGCTGACATTAGTGGTGATAGTGAAAACTTCACCCCGCATGAACGTTGACAGTTCAGGCTGATCAGGTTGACATTAGTGGTAATAGTGAAACCTTCACCCCGGCATGAACGTTGACAGTTCAGGCTGATCAGGTTGACATTAGTGGTAATAGTGAAACCTTCACCCTGGCATGAACATTGACAGTTCAGGCTGATGAGATTGACATTAGTGGTGATAGTGAAACCTTCACCCCGGCATGAACGTTGACAGTTCAGGCTGATCAGGTTGACATTAGTAGTGATAGTGAAACCTTCACTCCGGCATGAACGTTGACAGTTCAGGCTGATCAGGTTGACATTGGTGATAGTGAAATCTTCACCCCGGCATGAACGTTGACAGTTCAGGCTGATCAGGTTGACATTAGTGGTAATAGTGAAACCTTCACCCCGGCATGGATGTTGACAGTTCAGGCTGATCAGGTTGACATTAGTGGTAATAGTGAAACCTTCACCCCGGCATGAACGTTGACAGTTCAGGCTGATCAGGCTGACATTAGTGGTGATAGTGAAAACTTTACCCCGGCATGAACGTTGACAGTTCAGGCTGATCAGGTTGACATTAGTGGTAATAGTGAAACTTTCACCCCGGCATGAACCTTTACGGTTCAGGTTTATCCGTTAGAGACGTTAGTGATAACAGGGAAACTTTTATCCACTAACGTTTCCCCAATCATATGTAACGGTTGATTGTGGAAACTAATAATAGTATACGTAACTAACTATAGACAAATTAATTAAAAACGAATATACATCTCTTATATTAGTGTTAAGTAAGGCTAGTTGAACTTAAAGTGGTATCGGTGTAATATTTCTGTTGCATGACTGGAGTTGAAGTCCATTCATATCCCGTATTTCACCAATTAAGGTATGAAAATCATCTTCCATTACTATTAAATACTGTGTAAATTATGTTTTGTCATCAATGTGGTTATTACTAATTAATATTTATAAACGCCCTCATTTCCCCGTCATTTAAATAAACATGTCGCTGGTAGGATTCAGCACATCTGAACTATGTAACAATACGATATCTTGTTCTTCGATTTGTCGACTTCATCGTGTGTTATCATAGCAAGAAACTTCCTCTTCTTATCGATAGTACTGACACTCTCAGCAGAAGGAACTAACGATCTTGCTTTCACCGCAGTCGGTTGCGGAAAATGTCCG
Organism: Stictocephala bisonia; assembly: GCA_035578905.1. Classification (NCBI taxonomy): domain Eukaryota; kingdom Metazoa; phylum Arthropoda; class Insecta; order Hemiptera; family Membracidae; genus Stictocephala; species Stictocephala bisonia. The sequence goes on along the minus strand of JAQJVL010000336.1, from coordinate 748,079 downwards.
CGTCTAGGAAAACTGAATTCCGCTGAGAGGAACTATGAGCGGAAAAGATCCTCTCTCCGCAGCGGAAAAGTTCCGCGCCTAGGAGAACCCAGCTTTAGAGACGTTAGTGGTAACAGGGAAACCTTCACTCCGCCATGACGTTGACGGTTCAGGTTGATCCGTTAGAGATGTTAATGGTGACAGGGAAACTTTATCCCGTCAAGAACGTTGACGTTGACGGTTCAGGTGTAATCGTTACTCAGTATTGACTCACTCCTCTGAATAGTTCTGTTGTTTCCGCGTTGTCAAATAGTGCTGGCATTTATGACAGGGGAAGTCGTAAAAATACAATAACCCGCAATTCTTTAACTTATCAGAGACAAGGTATGCAGTAATTGTCGTGTTTTTTAATTATTTTTACGTTTTGTTCTACCGTTTCGTAATGTGTGCAAATTGGCAGCCATGCATTGGCATTTGGAATATTTATTTGTTTTAATTTTTGCACGGTTAACGTTAATGTGTTTACACTTCACTCGTTACCACAATTTCAAGTTATTGTTGTACTGAGTGGAAAATGTATGAACTTTTTTTATAAGTAGAATTTTAAGAATGGCATTAATAAATTGACGAATGTTGAGTATCGTAAGTCTGATATAGGCCTACAGTACTATAGTACAGCCTGGCTTAAAATTACAACTGTCTGGTCCTATGTCATACATTACAGACTTCCATTCCCCTCAGAGGATTGATTTGTTCACTCGTTTAGTGTGGTGCTGGAATGCTTGTCATACTCAAGCATTGAAAACTGTCATACTGAAACCATGCAAAATTCTTGTCGTCATACTGTACAACGACAAAAATAAACCTTAAAAAAAATAATATAAAACAAAGAAATGAAATAATAAGGCCAAATATATTATAAACTATCGAGTAAATGGGAAAATGTTACATAAATTACAAAAAGGTCGCACAACTCAAATAATATATAAAATCCAAAAACTATGTACAGTATACTCACTCATGATGAAATCTCCGGAACAACTGAACAAATTTTGATAAAATATGGAGGGAAGTTAGCTTTTGTATTATAGAAACTTAACAAAAAGGGTTTATCGATATTCAATTGCTAAGAGGTAGAAACAGCACCCTTACGTTTCATTTCTTCTATCAGAGTAAGATTGGCATTAATTTGATTCAATAATTTATCTAAAACAGCTAATAAATAAAAAAATAAATAAAAAAAAAAACAAAACAAAACATAAATAAGACAACATCTAGGCAAATGTTTACATATGTATGTATTTTAGGTTATAGCTAAGGTAAAAATGGTTATAGTAATTTTTCTGGTTTTTATTTTTGTTCAATAACACGATTATTTTTATAATGCAGTCTTTCATTGCGATTGTAAACAATCAACAGCATACTGAACAACAGGGACCCCAAATAAGGATAAGCCTAAATAAATAGCCGTATAGCAAAGGAGTATTAGTTAAGTGACGTACAATTCTTTAAGTGGCTGTATTATTTGACTGGGTCATTCTTTTGACCTCAAGTTTACACTTTTGTATCGTACAAACAATGACCTTTAAAATAAAGTATAACTCGAAGTAGGCTTGTATTTAAAATGTCTAAGACTTCCTTCATGGGCCATCCCCTGTCTATGCGAAAAACGAGTAAAGTATGTCTAAATGTTTGGTATAATGACATGTACATAAATACAAAGTTGCATTACATTTCTTTCAATGGCTTTTAAATTAATAAATATATTCCAGCCGCCCAACCCTGTATATGATGATTTATACTAACTCTGAAATGATAGTTAGTCAGCCAGCAGATTGGGCTTTTTTAATGCGATGGTTTTGAGAGAACCACGGAAGGAGCAAGCGTAGAGTAACACAATGTAGCAAAGCAAGAGCTGTCGGCTATTAGACTATAATAAAAGTGATATATTGTACAATTGGCATGGCAATCGATTCAATTATAGTATATTTTGTCGAGGAATGTAAACATAGTTTTTCTAAATACTTAACTGTATTGGATTTAAATGTGTTGTGAGACTTTCAAATTGTTGTTACAAAATTGTGCAACATCCGAATATCACTTTTAGCAGGTTAACAACAACACATTGTGCCCTCCTCTTTCAATGAAACACTCGAAGGCCATCGCCTGGTAGTCTCATCTCAATAGTTAACAACAACACATTGTGCCCTCCTCTTTCAATGAAACACTCGAAGGCCATCGCCTGGTAGTCTCATCTCAATAGTTAACAACAACACATTGTGCCCTCCTCTTTCAATGAAACACTGGAAGGCCATCGCCTGGTAGTCTCATCTCAATAGTTAACAACAACACATTGTGCCCTCCTCTTTCAATGAAACACTCGAAGGCCATCGCCTGGTAGTCTCATCTCAATAGTTAACAACAACACATTGTGCCCTCCTCTTTCAATGAAACACTGGAAGGCCATATCGCCTGGTAGTCTCATCTCAATAGTTAACAACAACACATTGTGCCCTCCTCTTTCAATTAAACACTCGAAGGCCATCGCCTGGTAGTCTCAACTCAATAGTTAACAACAACACATTGTGCCCTCCTCTTTCAATGAAACACTGGAAGGCCATCGCCTGGTAGTCTCATCTCAATAGTTAACAACAACACATTGTGCCCTCCTCTTTCAATGAAACACTGGAAGGCCATCGCCTGGTAGTCTCATCTCAATAGTTAACAACAACACATTGTGCCCTCCTCTTTCAATGAAACACTCGAAGGCCATCGCCTGGTAGTCTCATCTCAATAGTTAACAACAACACATTGTGCCCTCCTCTTTCAATGAAACACTCGAAGGCCATCGCCTGGTAGTCTCATCTCAATAGTTAACAACAACACATTGTGCCCTCCTCTTTCAATGAAACACTCGAAGGCCATCGCCTGGTAGTCTCATCTCAATAGTTAACAACAACACATTGTGCCCTCCTCTTTCAATGAAACACTGGAAGGCCATATCGCCTGGTAGTCTCATCTCAATAGTTAACAACACATTGTGCCCTCCTCTTTCAATGAAACACTCGAAGGCCATCGCCTGGTAGTCTCATCTCAATAGTTTCTCGATAATTGATCAACTAAACGCTCCATTAGTTCTTTACTGCAAATATTGAACAGTTCTATCTGTAGTATGGCATAAATTAGGTCTGTAACATTAATGAAAACGTTACATTATTTGCTATATATTAGTTATTATTGATACTCAAGTTTGTTATTGATATTTAATAAAAAAACTATAGGTCACATTTTAACAATGTTTTCTTACTGTCCGAATTTTGGGGAAATTTTCATCTTTTACCGTTTTGCATCGTGCTGAATAGAGTAGAATGTTTACGTTTATAGTAATACAGCAAAAGCTTTAATTTATTTACGTACATCATTATTTGTTTATTTTGAAAGACATATACTATGGGTTTTCTTATAAATAGCAGTAATAGAAACATAGGTGACTAAACAACAGTAGTGTTTTTTTTACTGTTTGTTAATTAATTAATATTCGATGTAATGATGTCATATGTTATTCAAGGTTAATGCATAGAGGTAATAAAACCGAGTCTGAATCACTGCCTATATAACACTGGTTATTGTTTAAGTACCTGGTAGACCTACTTTTATTATTGGTTGGAATGTTGTAATTCAATTATATTACAACAAATGTAGCATCACCAACAAAATACTGTTAGTTTTGTCAGGTTATAAAACATTTAATGTCTAACCACGTGATGTCGTGCGTGAAACTTCATTCATATAAGAAGTGCAGTGCAGAGATAAATGAATGAACCAAATCACTATGCCTTGTACTGTACTGTATACTGTAGACTCCAAACATATCTGACGACAACAGAGAGCAGTGATGTTACACCGTGTTTCAGAGAGGAAACATGAAACAAATTATGAGAGGATTTATCATAGTTTCTGCAGTCGAGATAGAGGTCTGTGATAGCGCCAGCGGGCAGCGGTCGCCGACATCGGAATGACAATGACCTTTCAACGTGTGAACCGCGACGCAGACACTCACCTGTGTTCCGGGTCTCATTAGGACCTCACACTGATACCTATACGAATGTCACGTGCTCTAGTTTGGTACTCACACAATGTTTTCTGCATTTGGTTTGTATATGATTCAACGTTAATGTGAATTACATGGATGTTAGATTAAATAAGGATGACCTGTGTGTAGTCTGGTTACTTACTAACTGTGATTGACTTATCTCCAGATAGAGTATTTATTAAAACCCAAATGGCCAGAAAAAGAAAGTGTATATATACACACACTACAATCGTCGATATATACTACAACATATCGTCGAATGTAAACCATGTATTACTGGGATGGTTTTCGGCTTTTGTCAATTCTAATGGTTCTTTAAGTACTCTCACGAAAACGACGTGTAACCAGTGGTCTCCACCAAACACGGACATATCCACGCTGATAGTAGCAACTATTGAGTGGTCGTCGCTTGTGGGTTAGCATGAAGATGCTCGGTAAACTCACGTGCCCTCCATCAAACACGGACATCTCCAGTAGTATCCACGCTGATAGAAGCAACTATTGAGTGGTCGTCGTGTGTGGGCTAGCATGAAGATGCTCGGTAAACTCACGTGCCCTCCATCAAACACGGACATCTCCAGTAGTATCCACGCTGATAGCAGCAACTATTGAGTGGTCGTCGTGTGTGGGCTACCTATCAAGCATGAAGATGCTCGGTAAACTCACATGCCCTCCACCAAACACGGACATCTCCAGTAGTATCCACGCTGAGATAGCAGCAACTATTGAGTGGTCGTCGTGTGTGGGCTAGCATGAAGATGCTCGTTAAACTCACGTGCCCTCCGCCAAACACGGATGTCTCCTGTAGTATCCACGCTGATAGCAGCAACTATTGAGTGGTCGTCGTGTGTGGGCTAGCATGAAGATGCTCGTTAAACTCACGTGCCCTCCGCCAAACACGGATGTCTCCTGTAGTATCCACGCTGATAGCAGCAACTATTGAGTGGTCGTCGTGTGTGGGCTACCTATCAAGCATGAAGATGCTCGTTAAACTCACGTGCCCTCCGCCAAACACGGATGTCTCCTGTAGTATCCACGCTGATAGCAGCAACTATTGAGTGGTCGTCGTGTGTGGGCTACCTATCAAGCATGAAGATGCTCGGTAAACTCACGTGCCCTCCGCCAAACACGGATGTCTCCTGTAGTATCCACGCTGAGATAGCAGCAACTATTGAGTGGTCGTCGTGTGTGGGCTAGCATGAAGATGCTCGTTAAACTCACGTGCCCTCCACCAAACACGGATGTCTCCTGTAGTATCCACGCTGATAGCAGCAACTATTGAGTGGTCGTCGTGTGTGGGCTACCTATCAAGCATGAAGATGCTCGGTAAACTCACGTGCCCTCCGCCAAACACGGATGTCTCCTGTAGTATCCACGCTGATAGCAGCAACTATTGAGTGGTCGTGGTGTGTGGGCTACCTATCAAGCATGAAGATGCTCGGTAATCTCACGTGGCCTCCACCAAGCATGGACGTCTCCTGTAGTATACACGCTGATTGCAGCAACTATTGAGTGGTCGTCATGTGTGGGCTACCTATCAAGCATGAAGATGCTCGGTAATCTCATGTGGCCACCCCAAGCATGGACGTCTCCTGTAGTATCCACGCTGATTGCAGCAACTATTGAGTGGTCGTCGTGTGTGGGCTAGCATGAAGACGCTCGGTAAACTCACGTGCCCTCCACCAAACACGGAAGTCTCCTGTAGTATCCACGCTGATAGTAGCAACTATTGAGTGGTCGAGTTGTGTGGGCTTCCTATCAAGCATGAAGATGCTCGGTAATCTCACGTGGCCTCCACCAAGAACGGACGTCTCCTGTAGTATCCACGCTGATAGCAGCAACTATTGAGTGGTCGTGGTGTGTGGGCTACCCATCAAGCATGAAGATGCTCGGTAATCTCATGTGGCCTCCACCAAGCATGGACGTCTCCTGTAGTATCCACGCTGATAGCAGCAACTATTGAGTGGTCGTCGTGTGTGGGCTAGCTATCAAGCATGAAGATGCTCGGTAAACTCACGTGCCCTCCGCCAAACACGGATGTCTCCTGTAGTATCCACGCTGATAGCAGCAACTATTGAGTGGTCGTCGTGTGTGGGCTACCTATCAAGCATGAAGATGCTCGGTAATCTCACGTGGCCTCCACCAAGCATGGACGTCTCCTGTAGTATACACGCTGATTGCAGCAACTATTGAGTGGTCGTCATGTGTGGGCTACCTATCAAGCATGAAGATGCTCGGTAAACTCACGTGCCCTCCACCAAACACGGAAGTCTCCTGTAGTATCCACGCTGATAGTAGCAACTATTGAGTGGTCGTGGTGTGTGGGCTTCCTATCAAGCATGAAGATGCTCGGTAATCTCACGTGGCCTCCACCAAGAACGGACGTCTCCTGTAGTATCCACGCTGATAGCAGCAACTATTGAGTGGTCGTCGTGTGTGGGCTACCTATCAAGCATGAAGATGCTCGGTAATCTCACGTGGCCTCCACCAAGAACGGACGTCTCCTGTAATATCCACGCTGATAGCAGCAACTATTGAGTGGTCGTCGTGTGTGGGCTACCTATCAAGCATGAAGATGCTCGGTAATCTCACGTGGCCTCCACCAAGAACGGACGTCTCCTGTAGTATCCACGCTGATAGTAGCAACTATTGAGTGGTCGTGGTGTGTGGGCTACCTATCAAGCATGAAGATGCTCGGTAATCTCATGTGGCCTCCACCAAGCATGGACGTCTCCTGTAGTATCCACGCTGATAGCAGCAACTATTGAGTGGTCGTCGTGTGTGGGCTACCTATCAAGCATGAAGATGCTCGGTAATCTCACGTGGCATCCACCAAGCATGGCCGTCTCCTGTAGTATCCACGCTGATTGCAGCAACTATTGAGTGGTCGTCGTGTGTGGGCTAGCATGAAGACGCTCGGTAAACTCACGTGCCCTCCACCAAACACGGACATCTCCAGTAGTATCCACGCTGATAGCAGCAACTATTGAGTGGTCGTCGTGTGTGGGCTACCTATCAAGCATGAAGATGCTCGGTAATCTCAGGTGGCCTCCACCAAGCATGGACGTCTCCTGTAGTATACACGCTGATTGCAGCAACTATTGAGTGGTCGTCGTGTGTGGGCTAGCATGAAGACGCTCGGTAAACTCACGTGCCCTCCACCAAACACGGACGTCTCCTGTAGTATCCACGCTGATAGTAGCAACTATTGAGTGGTCGTGGTGTGTGGGCTTCCTATCAAGCATGAAGATGCTCGGTAATCTCACGTGGCCTCCACCAAGAACGGACGTCTCCTGTAGTTATCCACGCTGATAGTAGCAACTATTGAGTGGTCGTCGTGTGTGGGCTAGCATGAAGATGCTCGATAATCTCACGTGCCCTCCACCAAGAACGGACGTCTCCTGTAGTTATACACGCTGATAGCAGCAACTATTGAGTGGTCGTGGTGTGTGGGCTTCCTATCAAGCATGAAGATGCTCGGTAATCTCACGTGGCCTCCACCAAGAACGGACGTCTCCTGAAGCTATCCACGCTGATAGTAGCAACTATTGAGTGGTCGTCGTGTGTTGGCTACCGGCCTCCACCAAGAACGGACGTCTCCTGTAGTTATCCACGCTGATAGTAGCAACTATTGAGTGGTCGTCGTTTGTGGGCTACCTATCAAGCATGAAGATGCTGGGTAATCTCACGTGGCCTCCACCAAGCATGGACGTCTCCTGTAGTATACACGCTGATTGCAGCAACTATTGAGTGGTCGTCGTGTGTGGGCTAGCATGAAGACGCTCGGTAAACTCACGTGCCCTCCACCAAACACGGACATCTCCAGTAGTATCCACGCTGATAGCAGCAACTATCGAGTGGTCGTCGTGTGTGGGCTAGCATGAAGACGCTCGGTAAACTCACGTGCCCTCCACCAAACACGGACATCTCCAGTAGTATCCACGCTGATAGCAGCAACTATTGAGTGGTCGTCGTGTGTGGGCTACCTATCAAGCATGAAGATGCTCGGTAATCTCAGGTGGCCTCCACCAAGCATGGACGTCTCCTGTAGTATAAACGCTGATTGCAGCAACTATTGAGTGGTCGTCGTGTGTGGGCTAGCATGAAGACGCTCGGTAAACTCACGTGCCCTCCACCAAACACGGACGTCTCCTGTAGTATCCACGCTGATAGTAGCAACTATTGAGTGGTCGTGGTGTGTGGGCTTCCTATCAAGCATGAAGATGCTCGGTAATCTCACGTGGCCTCCACCAAGAACGGACGTCTCCTGTAGTTATCCACGCTGATAGTAGCAACTATTGAGTGGTCGTCGTGTGTGGGCTAGCATGAAGATGCTCGATAATCTCACGTGCCCTCCACCAAGAACAGACGTCTCCTGTAGTTATCCACGCTGATAGCAGCAACTATTGAGTGGTCGTGGTGTGTGGGCTTCCTATCAAGCATGAAGATGCTCGGTAATCTCACGTGGCCTCCACCAAGAACGGACGTCTCCTGAAGCTATCCACGCTGATAGTAGCAACTATTGAGTGGTCGTCGTGTGTTGGCTACCGGCCTCCACCAAGAACGGACGTCTCCTGTAGTTATACACGCTGATAGTAGCAACTATTGAGTGGTCGTCGTTTGTGGGCTACCTATCAAGCATGAAGATGCTGGGTAATCTCACGTGGCCTCCACCAAGCATGGACGTCTCTTGTAGTATCCACGCTGATTGCAGCAACTATTGAGTGGTCGTCGTGCGCTTGCTACCTATCAAGGCTTCACCAAACACGTACTTCTTCAGTAATATCGACATTTATAGCAACTATTGAGTGGTCGTCGTGAGTTAGCTAACTATTAAGCATGATGATATTCAGTTCTCTTATGCGGGCTTCACTAAACACGTACTTTTTCGGTAATATCGACGTTGATAGTAGGTATTGAGTCGGTATTAAGAAGTGTGAGTAATCTTTGATAGTAAAGCTTCATATTAATGGTGGACTTTTGGCTTCAATAGTCGTTCTTGATTTAAAGCACGTCTGGGTGTCAAATAAAGTAAGTGTATGGTAATTTGATATGTAAACTTGCAGATCAGGTATCAAACTTACAAATGTCTTGAAACCTTAGATATCGAACTGAACTAAAATTATTGAGTAGAATTTACTTAAATTATCCCGAAATCATCAGTATAGTTTCAAGATGCAGCAAGTTTCAGGACATATCTAAACATTAAACTGCCCACTAAAATTGTACTGTCAGAATTACTGTACTGACAATTAATTTCAATTCATATTACACTCGTATAAAGCGGACGTTTAGTAAGGGTATTATTTTGGAGTAGTTATTATATTACTAGAGGCCCCTTTTGAATCTCGCCTATCGAGTGATTTCTAGAGATCTCAGTTTAGATAAGAATGAAAGATTACATTAATGGTACGAAAATAGATTGGTTTACAGGTAAGGCGGCATTTCTCGGTCGATGACTACCCTTTGAAGTGTCTCACTCCTCGCTGCGCATCTACCAGTAGAACACAGCTCAATGTAGCAACTCACTTGCTTATTTGTGATACGTTCTGTAATGACGTGCATGCATGATTGTTTTGTGTGTAACCTACATTCACACGATGTAATAGACTTTATCCTGTATTTAAATATTTCAGTGATTGCCATTTAGTGCTGTAAGTGGCCTGGACTACGTATTTAAACCACTTGAAACACAAAGCAAGTATCAGCCTAGTGGCAATGAAGACTCATGAGAGAATAACAATTGTAGGGAAGGGAAGCACTGAGAGCTCGGAAGAATTGGCGTAAAACAATAGTTGTTAACTGTTTTATTGAAGTATCAAGTTTTGTCGCATTAACATCATAGTGAAGTGACTCCCATCCCGCTCAAACACACTATCCTGGAAGCGAACATGGCTGACAAATATCTAATCTATACATGTTATACCAATTGAAAGTTGTCAATGATTGTTGTTTCTGTTACAGGTAAGTTCGAGTCTGTCACGACGTAAGTAAATACAGTTTTAAGAGTGATACGTACCAATAGATTTTAAGTAATCATGGTCCTATGTAAAGTTCGTTGCTGCACCCATATAACAAGTGAATCACGCACTCAGGACTATTCCTGCACAGAAAGCGGCCATGATAATGTGACAATCAAAACGCAGTGACAACGTATGTCTACACGATCCGGCAAGAATTTTATTCAACCGTGGTGAATGGTTTACGTGCAGCTGCCTATAAACAAGTCTATAGAAATACTTATTGACTGAGGTGATATAACCAAGAGTTACACAAACAATTATTTAACACGATTGAGTATTTATTTCTACTACTAGAAGCCAATATGACTTGTATGGCTTGTGTAGAAAACAGTCTTTCCGACTTAGTCAATAGTCGGATACGTTTATATTAGGGTGACCAACCGTCCCATAAAACGGATTCAATGACAGCTCTATTTAGTTATTTTAACCGACAACTAAGCCAATATGTTTAGGATAGGTATTTTGTCTTTATTTTGTTGTCTTTTATTCTCCTTGAATTATACTGGGTGTAACAGAAATGTCATCACAAATTTCGGGTACTGTTGCTTGAATTAAATTAAGGAAAAAATTTAAATCAATTGTCTTATCTCATTCCGTTTACCGTAATCTGTATGTGTTTTTACTATCAAAGTAAACGCAATGTTTAAACCAGAACTACACAAAATTAATGGTTTTAAAAAATTCTAAGAGAGGCAATAGTGCTCTTCATACGGATTAAAACGATACTTTGTTTTTGAAAATCAAATAACAAACAAAGAATTTACAATGATTTTTGTGACACTGTACAGTTTAGAGTGGAACAATGGAAGACACAAAGTATGCTTTATTATAACTAACCAGTAACATTGTAATGTAACACTTTCAATTATTTTAAAGAGCACTACATTGTTTAGGGTAGTTAAAAAATAAGTATTTATTAATCAATTATTATTATATGAAGATTGCATTTTTAACTTATAGTCTGCAAACGCTGTCAGAAGTTGTCGGCCATGTTGGTTTTAATCCCATAAGAACAATGTTATTTTCGCCCGGACATACGATCACGCGTATCCAAATGAAACAGTTATTTTTAAACATATTTTTCCAAACAAATTGCAATTGTTCAAGAATGATATTGCACGTTGGAATTGCTTAGTGGATTCCTAATTATGTTTATAACAAACAATATTTAGTTTTAATCGTTTATTTTCACCTATTTTTCAAAACTAGGCTTATGTATTCGAAATATGAAAAGCAAACCTAATGCACACCCCATATACAACGTTTGTTCAATAAAAACAAAGAAATATGGATTCGCAAATAACATTGTTCTAATGGGATTAAAACCAACATGGACAACAGTCTCTGCAGACCCTTCACCCATTAAGTACCAATTTTTTATTTTAGTTTTTTGGTTTTATTTTAGTTTTTTTTTACTTTAAACTAATATAAATAAACTATTGGAATACTATTTTGCTAAAAAAAAAAACATATTTGTGAAATACTACGAGATACCCCTGCACGCTTCGCGTGCCAATCCCAACTTTTGCAGCGCTTGATACACTTCGGCCTCGGCATGTGACTTTTGACCACAAATAATGGTAGATAAACTGTATAATGTAAAATCACAATATTACATTAATTTACAACATCTCACTCATATTACTTGATTTGCTACCTATTTATTACTAAAAATACGCAATGGTATTACCCTCATAAAATCAACTGTGTTACTTAGCTTATTTCAAACGTATTCATTTCATTTGTTTTTGTTTGACAGCTGAAGATTAAACTCTTAATGTAAAAATAGGATAATGTCAAACATACAAAATAAACATGTTTATTTATTTACAAAACAGCTGTTATTAATTTACTAAAATCAACCCAATGTTATTTTATGGAAAAATAAATTTTGAGGGCCTGTTTGGATTTCGGTGGTTTTTGAGATTTTGTGATGAGCGAGTGAGTGAGTGAGTCTGTGGTATTTGGCTTATATATATATATATATATATATATATATATATATATATATATATATATATATAGATTTAATTTTTTGTGAAAAGTCCCAAATGGGGATCATTGCACTTACCGAGCAAAACATTACAAAAACTCCCAACAGTAACAATTTTGATTTATTAAATTACATCATGTATTTAAAATGAAATAATCAACACTTAAACATTATTATAAGTATAAAAACTTACTACAGTATAAAAAAATACTGACCCCTTA
>JAQJVL010000336.1:0-135647 GCA_035578905.1 Stictocephala bisonia | reverse complement strand
AAAACTTCTTGATTGAGCCTCTTTAGATTCAAGTTTCACAATTACTGGCTTAATATATATATCTTACAGTTTTTATTGTTAAAATCAACAATTTTGTCTGTTAGCTTGTAGTGTACAAGTACACTCAGTCACCATTATCATATTAGTGGCTTGTAACAACTTGTGGTGGTGGTAACTTGGCTTGTGGGATCATTAATTTAGAAGCAAAACTAAGAATTTCGAGATCATGTTTTGTCGGCTATACAGAGATCACATTGTTCTACAAACAACTTCCTTGTTGTCTGACTGAAAACGGTTTTTTTTGCCTTTGATTTATACAATAAATATGTAATGAAATGAAATGAAAAACATCTTTATTTAATCAAGCAAAGTTGGGACTAAAAAGCCCCTTCTACCACTTAACCTGATATATGTCACAGCTGATTGCTAGTGATGCTACTATTGTGCACCAATTCCTAATCAGTTGACTGTGCACCAAAGGTTCTTTGTTATATTTCAATCGTAATTATTACCTTTATATGTAAATGTACGGTATATATATGGTATATTTGTATTTAAAAAAATAAAATTGTATAGTGGTAGTAAACATTTTTAGATTACGTGCATACTTAGTATCGTTTGAAAGGTAGTGTCACTGAGTATTCTAAAAAATATTTTACTTCGAAATGTATTTGTAATATAGATATGTAGTAATAAAAACCAAAAACCAATTTTTTTCGGTAGAATTTAGACTGCCATTTCAAAACGAACAAATAAATTGGGTTTTTTCTTCACCAAAGTGTTTGGACATAAATACCTTTAAAAATATGCACCACATTACCTATACTTACATTTAAAACTTTTGAGATTGGAACATGGGACCCGCTGTTTTGAGTGCACCGCAAAATTCCACAGAGTTTAAAATAATTTCATTAAATTTTTTGAGGTCGATTTAGTTGAGTAAATGTTAAAACCAAGCCTCTGTAGTAATCAAATCAAATCAAATCAAATCAAAATATCTTTATTACAATTTCTTCAAGAAATGTACGTTCGTCAAGAGATACAAGTTTATATACAAAGAAAATGTTTTTTTAAGTTTCGTCTTGCTTTACAATGTCAGTCATCTTGTTTCAAAATATTCCTTCATTGAATAAAATGGTCGCTCCATTAGCCAGTCTTGTAGATGGCGTTTCAGTTGTTGGCCGTTGAGGATTTTCAGATTTGTTGGAAGTGAGTTGAAAACTTTCCGTCCGATATATGATGGTTTTCTGCTGTATTGTGTGGTGTGGTGTGCTGGAAGATGATAGTCTGCTGCTCTCCGTGTGTTGTAGGAGTGAATGTTTTCTCCTCTGGTAAGCCCTGTCTGGTCTGTGTAGGCAACTACTGAGTAGATGTAAAGGGCAATGACAGTCATAATCCTCAGTGATTTGAAGGCCTCTCTACAACTCTCTGTTGGAGTGAGGTTGGCGAGTGCTCTTATAGCTTTTTTCTGTTGCACCAGTATTCTGTCAAGGTTCTGTTGTGAAGTTCCTCCCCATATGGACAGGCCATATCTTATGTGTGATTCTACCAGCGCGTGGTATGCTGCTTTTGCAGCCTCTTGTCCAGCTATCCACTTTATTCTTCTCACAACGAAAATTCCAGATCCAAGTTTTTTGCTCAATGTATCAACATGTTCAGTCCAAGAAAGATTGGTGTCTATTGTCATGCCCAGTAATTTAGAATGATTTTCTACCAAGATGTTGGGGACTTCTGGGATCTGTTCATGTCTTCTACTGAAATTAAGCTGAGTGGTTTTTGACGGATTGATAGCTAAGTCATTTTGTAGACAGTATTGTAAAGCTTTTCCAGTTGATGTAGTGATTGTTGAATGTAGTCCCTGCGCTGTGTCATGTTGAAGAAGAAGTGTAGTGTCGTCTGCGTACATAATGGGGAGGATGTTGTTGTGGTTAATGAAGTCATTAAAGTCATTGGTAAACAGCACAAATAAGAAAGGACCCAGGACTGAACCCTGGGGCACTCCTCTAGTTATTGGCTGAGTTTGGGACCTAAAAGTGCACAATTTATTATTTACGGTTCTATGGATTTCTACAATCTGGCTGCGATCTGCTAGATAGCTTGCCACCCAATGCCTTGATTTGCCTTGGAAGCCTAGAATTGATAGTTTCTTCATAATCAAATCATGTCCCAAGCAATCGAATGCTTTGCTGTAGTCTAAAAGGATGGCTGAGACAAATTTACTATCTTCTAGCTGGTCTGTGATATGTTCTACTAAGCTTGTCATTGCAGTGATGGTGGATCTTCCCTTCAAGAATCCATGTTGGCAATTTGATAGCAGTTCTTGTTCTTGCAAGTGTTGTACCATCCTTTTTAGAGCAATTTTTTCTATAATTTTTGAGAAAGGAGAGATTAAAGAGATTGGTCGATAATTTTCAAGTTTGGTTTTTGATCCCTTCTTGTGCTTTGGGTAGACTTTTGAGAGTTTTAGTTTTGAAGGGAATTGACCGTTATCAAAGGATTTGTTAATTATTGTGACGAGTGGAGCTGCTAATTGGTGTGCACAATGCTTGACTGCCTTTGATGGGACTTCATCAATGCCACATGACAGTTTAGGTTTTAATGTCTGTATTACAGACAGTACTTCACTATATGTGGTGGGGGCCATAGTTAGTTGTGGGTTCTGTTGGATATTTGCAGTGGGCTGTGGTGGAACAGTATTAATTTGGAGAGCACTGCGATTTTGATTAAGAGTGATATCTGCTACCCGGCAGAAATAGCTGTTTAAGTGCTCTGCAATTGCCATCGGGCTGTCTTCTATTTTTCCATCAATTTCTAGCTGTCTAAGTGTGTCATCAGACTTTTTTTGCTGTTTTTCTCCACTGATGATGTTCCAGAGTGCCTTAGATTTATTGTCAGAGCTTGCTATGTGCTCATTTGCAGCTGCTCGCCTGAGTTCTCTTAGTTTTAGGTCATAAGTTTTCTTTTTTTGTTTCATTGTGTCCTTATCAAGTTCGTTTCCTGTCAGTTCATATCTGTGCAAGCACTTGAGGAAATCTTCTTTAAGTGTGTTTACTTCAGGGTCATATTGGAACTTGAGTTTTGGCTTCCCTCTAGGCCTTGATTTTGAGAGGGGACATGCAATGTATAATGCTCTCCTTACAATGGCATGGAATGAGTTATATGCTTCTTCAGCATCTTGGGCATTGTGTACACTGTCCCAGCTTTCTGTGATAAGTTCCATTTTTAGATTATCTAGGTTTCGTTTGCTGAAGTTCCTCTTGAAGGAGTTTTCTTGTTTTTTAACTTTATTCCCTTCATACTGCACCTTGCAAAGTTGGCCAGTGTGGTCAGATAATCCGCTTTGAATGATACTGAAGCTAATATTGTCCTCAGGTACATTTGTGCAGATGCAGTCAATTGATGTTGCAGAGGTACTGGTCGTTCTTGTTGCTGGGAGTGGTAGACGCTTGATCCCAAATGTTGATAGTTCTTCTTCAAACAAGCATCTGCTGGCTAAACATTTGAGACGGGTGCTCTGAAACTCCCTGTATAACACTTATTTATCAAATATTTATAATAGATTGCAACATTTTTCAATTTTAATACACAAATGCCTAGGTAACCATAGAAACCGGTGTATAAAACGGCCTAGGCTTCAAAGTTTTAAAACAGAACTAAGAAAAAACTAAAACTAGACAATGTAAAATTAAATTCAAGCTTAGAAACTACATAGAGTATAATTAACAATGCAACTCTTAGAAACAATACCCAATCGCTCCAATGTTAGGTTAAATGAATAACTAGTTTCAAATCCACTGATAGTTGCAGTGCAAAATGCTGGTAATTTATATCTGTATTATCACTGCATTTCCTAATCAATGTTTTTCAAAACCCAAATTTCACAAACAGTAATTGAAGAACTTACTAACAGCATATCTGTTTGGTTACTACTGTCTCCGCAGAAATTATGTGCACTCGAGTTTGAAGATTGTTTTCAAAATAACTAAGAGTTCTAGCAAAAATCTAATTACACTATTGTTTTCCTTGTTTGATTGTACGCTATGATATATGCATTTTTAAATGTTATTATAAGTTTAAATAATTTTAATCCTTGTTGGAACAAAAAAGGTACTGGAATTTTGAACTAGTTTTCACTGTACGTAAAATTTACACCATTATTACTCAACAACTCGTCAATGTATCACATTTATATTTTAATACCTCATTGATAGGAATGTTTTCTAAAAGTTTTATAAATTTTAGAATTTTAACTGTCAGAGAAACATTGTTTTTATCAATTCCCTGAAACTTTGTTTTCTTGGCTTCTAGAGGTTGTAAAATTAATTACTTGGTCTTGTTGTAATTATTATGACTTATATAGTTACAATACACCACTTTTATCAATTTAATTTAAATTAAAATTAATGTTAATTTAAAATTAATTTAAAATAACTTTAAATTTATAAAGATTTAAATCAATAAAAAAAATCACTGAATTTACTTACACATATGAATGTAATGTATCGTAATTATACATATCATAATAATTACAACAAGACCAAGTAATTAATTTTACACTTGTAGAAGCGTTTCAGGGTATTTATAAGAACTTCTTTTTCTCAAAGAGTCAAAATTCTAAAATTTATAAAACTTAAAGAAAACATTCCCATCAACGAGGTATTAAAATATAAATGCGATTCATTAACGAGTTGTTGAGTAATAACGGTGTAAATTTGATGTACAGTGAAAACTAATTAAAATTTCTGTACTTTTTTGTTTCAAGTAGGATAAAAAATATTAATACTCGGAATATAATTTTAAAATTTATATTTTTTAATGTAAAATTAAAGGATGAAACAGTGGTGTGATTAGATTTTTCGTAGGGCATTTAGTTCCTCTGAAAACAACCTTTGAACTCAGGTGCACATACTTTTTGCACCGACAGTAGTACTTGAAAAAATGCTCTTGTTTGGAAACAACTCACTGAATTAATCAATCTATCTCTTGAACAAGGCAATTTCCTGAAACTCCTCAAAACACCAACAATTTCTTAAATAATGAAGCAAACCTGTCTACAGACTGATATTTTCTGACATGAACATTTTATTTCTATACTGATGTAACTGAGTTTTCTGTCAAGAGCTTCTATCTCCCACCCAAAAGATTACTGGAACGAAAGCTGTCTTGTCTAAGACATTAAGAGCTTTGTAAAAAAATCACAGAAATTTCAAATAATTCAAGACTTTACTTACCATCTTAAATTAATATTGCATTAAAATATGTATTACCTTAAAATTTAGTATTATCACAATTTAATGTTGTTTGTTTAAAATCAATAACATCTAGTTAATGATTAAATCTTCTTTATAGTTTCTGATAATTTCAACGGAAGAATCGTCATTCTTGTTATTTCTTGGTTCTGATTATTCTGCCAAAACCCAATCTGGTTGGTGAAATTTTCAACCAACCAGGTATCCAGACCTGGTGTGGTTGGTTAAGGACTACCTAATCCGTATATTTAATGTGTACATAATGGCAGTTTTCAAAATCTTCAATCAGCTTACGTTTGTAACATGTGTATAAGCCCTTTAAAAAATATTTTGACACTTCCTTTTACTACATGATATTAATTTTCTAATTTTTTTCTCAACACATATGTTCTTAGACTTACTACAGTCCACTGCAGTGATCAGTTCAACATACAGTTGAACTATGTTAGTTAGACACTTTGTGGAATTATATGGTGTCGAATTGTCAGACTAAGGAGTAAATGTAAAAAAATTAAAATATTCTAAGGAAATTATTCTTGATTAGTTTAACCGCTTGGAATTGATATCCTATTCTAGTAGACAACAGAGGAGCATAATAAACCTAAGGTTGACGTTGCGAATAAGATGGGCCTTAGAACTCCTCCTCTCTTGAACTAACTAACTGAGTGTTATTATTCCTGGATAAACTTCCTGAAGACTAAGAATTTCTACAGAATGAATGTTAGTACTGTATTGGGGCTACAAAGCATTCAGGAGCTGTGTAATGTAAGTGTTAAGCTAAATTTTAAAATGAAAAATTTAATATTTTGTTAATTACGTGTTTGTTTCAGCCGTATTCTTGCCAGGGCTGTCACCTCCTGAGAAATGTAGAAACAAAGCAGGTCAACTGAACCCTCCCATCTGCCTGGCATGGTCTAGCCCTGCCCGAAATCACTACATTCCCCTTGTGCCAATCAAGGAGGGTGAGTACTTTATCTCACAGTGGCCTGTCTTTAGTTATTAACACGAAGAATCCCATAAATTAAAAAAATTGCTAATTCATGTTGGTAAAAGAAAACAACATGTCAAAACAATAATGCTTTTAAATAGTTGTATCCTTTATATTGTTGTCATAGGTTTAAGGGCACTTGGCCAGGAATTAGTATATTGGAGAGATAGGACATTAGCAAACTTACCTTAGAAGACAAGTTCACTAACACCAGAGTAGTAGTAACATACACAAAAGAAACACAAAATCACACAAATTTTCTGTGCCACTGGCATTTTTTTCAGGTGAGTAAAAAAGCTGCACCTGCACAGAAAAGCTGCAGGTGGCATAGAACATTTGTGTGATTTTGTGTATGTTACTACTACTCTGGTGTTAGTGAACTTTTCTTCTAAGATAAGTTTGCTGATGTCATATCTCTCCAATATACTAATTATATTGTTGTCAGCAATTGTATGCACTAAATGGTTAATACTCAATAGTATTTGTATCTGATATTACTGTAGTGCAAACAGTGTTTACAGATGAAGAATTAACAGCTAAACTAATTTTGTAACTAGAATTGTATTGAGAACTACAAGCTGGAAAGTGGGACCAGAGCTGGAAAATATCAGATTGCCCATAGATTATTATAGGTACCTAGATCTCATTGATTTCTGAAAACTGCTGCATAAGAATTACTTTGCTTAGCTAAGTAAATCATGCTTATTTATTTATTAATATTAATATATACAAAAATCAGTCAAGCAAACTGCTTGACTGACTGTGGTCTTTTAATTGGAATAGTTTTATTAATGACATTCTAGGTAGCTTCAGTTGTGTTCCCAGATTATTAATATGAGCAATAACTTACCTCTTTGCCTTTTTTTACGTAGTATTAAAATTTTATTTTTAGATCAAGATATTATTTGCCTTCTAACGTATTTGGATTTAAGATCTTTGGTGTGTGCCACCTATAGAATTACGGCAGTAATGGCCACCCGCCCACCCATATATGTACGGTGGTAAGGCTCAAAACTGAAATAAGTTCCATATTATCGATCCGTCAATACCTGTAGGTGGGGGTGAACGTCCCTTGTAGGGAATGGACACTGTTGAATCACTTCTGAACTAGTGTGGGCAGATGTAACAACAGAAAATAAATATAAACACAGATTAACACTAGATCAGTTTTGTGATTGTGGGTAGTCTATCCAAACAATGGATCAAATAGTTACAGAGTGTTTCTTGTGCTCTTTTATGGAGGGATAAGCTATCATAAATAAAATCAGTGAGACAAGCCTATCAGCTTGATGGATTGGATCCAGTTTTGTGACAGGAGATCACTTTATATTTCTAATTTTCTATTAATAAATAACATGAGGTTTAAATCTTATGCCAAATTTATATTGCAGGGTTTTTATTTTAAAGATAATAAGTGGTAGCTGACAACAGACCATATTATGTCACAGGCAAATTGTATAATTATTCATATAACAAACAGCCTATTCGTTTGATAAAACATTGGCTTTTTACAAAATAGACAGACATTCTACACTATGCCTATGTATTTATAGGCCTTTTATAAAATGACTGGGTCGGTTCAGTCACTTTGTTCAACCACTTCTAACTTAGTTCAAAATACCTAGGCGATTTATAAAAAGCCTAGCACTAACAGGCAAATTTTATAAACTAAATCTGAGTGTTGCTGTGAGGAAAGTAAACATGACTGATAATCATGCAAGTGCAATTTCTACATCTATAAATAAGCAAAACATTGAAAATTTAGGTTCAAAAACGAACACAGAAGAAGACCTGCATCAGTTTTATGAGAAGAACTCTTTGCCTGAAAATTGAACAGCTGATCAAAAATAACCAGAGCATCCAGTTATCACTGGAGAATGTACGTGCTGTGTATGCTGAAGGAGCACAGGAGCGCACGTACCTGTATAATTTGCAAACGTTTTGTACATGTGGTGAACAGTACAACCAAAACAAAGGTTATGGAAGCAAAATGCTTTGTTTTTTTTAAAGTAAACATGAAGAAACTATTACCTTAGAGGGATCTGAATCGTTAAACGGACATAAAAGAGCAGCTTACAAGATGGTACAAAATTCATATAAAAAACTCGTACCTCTGGACATAGGATGTATTGTGGTTTTGTCAGTGCCTAAAGTAGATCGAGGGCCACTTGACACCAAAAATATAGTTAGCAAAATTTTGGAATACCAAAATTGTGTTTATCGTATTGGCTTTTCATCGGGAAAGCTAAAGAATTGGTTTCCACAGTTATTTCTGGACTGCAAGTGTGTACTTCAGAAATGAAAGATACTATCCCAGAAGATATTGGTTACTCTAAGAAAACCTGTTGCAAAAAATCGCTGTTTGGAGAGTAAGGTTTTAAAAAATATTGATGCAATCCAGTGAAAAAATAATGTCACAAACAAGTGTGTTTGCTATAAAATCAAATTATAGTGCAATTCAAAGTGTCATTTCAGTGATACTTGTGCTAACAAGTGGAAAGTATTTTATTTATTCGACTTGCTAGCTCTCTTTTGCTTCTTATTGATTCCAACTGCCTCTGTTACACTTGTTCACCATTTATGTTGCTTATTTACATTTAATTGTATTTGTTTATATTTAGTACATATTTTTTATATTATATTAGTGTAAGTGTTAATTAGGAGATACAGTACAACCTTGATTATCCGGCCTCGCTTCATCTGGCAGTCCGTGTCATCCGGTTCGGCAAGTAGATAACAATAAAAATTATTTACAAGATAAAATTACAGTTAACCCATTCACCTACTATTTTTTAACCAACAAATAGGGTCCAAAAAATCCATTTTTTTTTTTTTTTTTAGTTTTTGGTTAAAGGTTAATATTTTTAACTTGTAAATGACTATTCTAATAATTTTATATCCCCTTAATCACTCATAACAGCTAAATAATAAAATATGGGAAAAAAATTTAAATTTTTATTTTGCCTACCTTTGTTTTGAATACATGAATCCAGAAGTTATGATGACAGAAGACACACACAATAAGTTTACATAATTACAAAACTGTAAAAATACTTTTAGTTCTGAATTTAGATGTTCAGAATCAGGTATATTGACCCTAATATTCTCCCCATGAAAGACAAAATGTTGTGGTTCATTTGGAGCTTCTTCCCAAATAAATTGAGTTTCTAACTGTCCTAATCTCCCTAAGGTAACTAAACTAATTTAATTATGTTTTGCACATTATCATTACTAGGAGTAGTAGGCCTATCTTGGTTTACTATATTTATTACTTCATCGTCCGATGTATCACTAATAGTATCAATATTAGGCGTAGGCCTACCTTGAACAATGTTACTTACCGTAGCAGTTGTAGGCCTGTTGTCAGTGACAGTATGTTCCTCATCGGAATATTCATCGTCAGTTGATAATAACTGTTCTCTTGTTATACGATCACAAGCCCCAATATCTTCATCACTCAATAAAGTATCATCTAAATCATCAATATACTGATCTATTTCGCAACGCACGATCGACCATGATTGTTTACAAACAACTACACTGGTTTGGCTTGGCACACTAACAGGTGACGTCACTAACAGCTGACGTCACTAACAGCTGACTTCTAACGTTCTCCACAGCCCATAAAATAAAAGAAACAACAAGATAAACTCAGTACGGAACCATAGGAACGAAACAGACTGATTATTGCTGCTACCTGTTACGAAACAAACGTACTATTACAATCGTGGAACTGTTCCGTCATTGTATAGCTGGGCCCCTTATCAGCGGCGCGGAATGGTTCCGTCAAAGTAGGGGAATGGGTTAATCGGAAACGCCTTTTAGTTTTAAAACGCAAATGTCGTACACGAGTGTATCGGTTTTGCATTGCGCTGTATTGACTAGTCACCCTCTCTAGACAAGCGGTCGCTTGTTACTGCTTAATAATTTAATAATGTGCCTAAAGATCTGAGCTGGCATTGTCGTTTACTTTTGTTCAGTGTGGCTGGCTGGAAGAGTCCATTTCGCGAGTGGGGGGAATGTAACATTAATATCTTTCATATTGTATTATGTTACAATATGAAATATTATGTTACAATATGTGGTTGTTTTTTAACAACCACATAAGGCCTTATACTAGCCCCATGGACTCAGAATCTCAACAGAACAGTACAGAAAATGGAAAAAAGACAATCACCCCTACACATCCTGAACTTCTAGAACTCCAAGTAAATGCTACCAACAAAGAGCAATCAAACTGCATGAAGACATTAGAAACAACCTCACTACAGCTGGGACCCCCCAAAAAACATCTTAATCATAATAATTTTTTAGAAAAGAAATGCCAGCCCAAAGGAAGGCACAAACCGCAACCACAGTTCTCACCGCGGACTTTCTGGAACTCAACTTTCATGAAAAACACAAAATTAAAATTGCACACCAAAACATAAATTGGCTTTCTAACAAAATTGAAAGACTTAGTCATTTCTTAAATAAAGAAAACCCAGACCTAATAATACTGACCGAACATGGCCTTCAAAGAGAAAATCTAGAGAACACTCGCATCGAGGGATACACCCTCATAGGTGGTTTTTCTAGAAAGAACCATATTAAAGGAGGAGTAGTGGGGTATGTCAAACATGATCTTGAAAAATATACTAAGCTTATACGCACAAGCGGAAATGAAACTGAGCTTATTTGTGAAACAGCTCTCTTTGAACTAAAAACAAAGAAGACAAATTTACTCATCCTAGGAGTATACAGACCACCCTCTGCAAACCTAGACCAAGCCATTAACATCCTCACTGAACAACTTGACAGATCTCTAAATTCTCACAGGAATATTTTACTTATGGGAGACATTAACGTGGACAACCTGTCTGAAAATAATGACAAACTTAAACTTGACGATCTCCTCACTTCCTACCAAATAACAAGATTGAGTCTTCCATCCACACGTATCACCAGAGATACCGCTAAATCAATAGACTGGATATGTACAAACCTAGACCAAAAGCTAATAGAAACATCAGTCATCTTATCAGGCCTCTCTGACCACACAGCCCAAATAATCACAATAAACACAGAGAAAGCTAAAGAAATGCTAAAAGAAAGGAAAAGGTTATTCAGCCATAGAGCAATACAACTGTTCAAAGCCAGACTGCATTCTCAAAACTGGAACAATCTATACCTAAAAGAAGATATCAACAACATATACGACACTTTCCACACCATCATCCAAAACATATTAAATGAAACTTGCCCACTCAGAACCTACAAATACAGGAAACATAATAACACAAAACAATACTGGGATCCTGAATGCACCAAACTAAGGTCTGAATACCTTGACGCCTTGGAAAAGGAACAATGCGCAGGAAATGTGGAAAACAAAAAAGAAACAGCGAGAAGGAAAAAACTATATGACATCAAACTAAAATCTCTGCGGAAAAATCTTCTAACTGAACACATAAATGGAGCAGAAAATAAGCCAAGGGTGCTCTGGCAAGTGATAAATAATGAACGCAAAGACAAAACTAACAATAAGACAGAATTACACCTCCAGATAAATAATACTACAATAACCAACCCCTTAGAAGTAGCAAACTGCTTTAATTCATTTTTTTCAACCATAGCACAGAGAACCCTCCAAGATAACAACAAACAAAGTGCAGTAACAGATAAATATCTACCACCACAACCAATAGAACAAACTTTTAACTTTGAGCCAGCAACACCAGAAGAAATACTCAAAACTATTGATACCTTAAAACCAAAAACCTCATCTGGAGTAGATAATATATCAGCCAAGATCATAAAAATCTGTAAAAATGAACTATTAAGTCCACTCACCCTCATAATTAATCAATCTCTTGCCCAAGGAACCTTTCCCAACAAACTAAAAATAGCCAAAGTCTACCCCAAATACAAATCAGGACCGATCAATGAAACAAACAGTTATCGACCAATATCTCTCATCTCAACCTTCTCTAAAATACTAGAGAAAATCGTCCTAGTCAGACTCCTTAACTACCTAGAGCAAAACAAGCTACTTACTAACCAACAACACGGCTTCTTAAAGGGCAGATCAACAGCCACAGCCTTAATACAACTCACTGAACATATAATAGACAAATTAGAAGAAGGCTGCACCGCAACCTGCCTCTTCTTAGATTTCAGCAAGGCGTTTGACTGCCTGAACCATGAACAGCTCCTTAAAAAACTAGAACACCTTGGAATAAGAGGAACGGCTCAAAACTGGTTCCGCAGCTACCTAACTGATAGAGAAATGCTCGTAGAAATAAACTGCACCGACAATAACACAGTACAAAGGCTTCAATCTGATACTGCTGAAATACATAGAGGTGTCCCGCAGGGGTCAGTCTTGGGGCCAGTACTATTCATTCTCCTTACTAATGACATGCCCAACTGGCTGGGAGATATCTGCTACACTGTTATGTACGCAGATGACACTGCCTTAACGATAGCAAATAAATCAATAGAAATACTCCATCACAACACATCAACTTACTTCAACAAAACTAAGCAATACTGTGCCAGTAATGAACTTGTTTTAAATGAGAAAAAAACAGTGCAAATGACCTTTAGTAACCTCCATAGACATAATGACACACCCTTGCCAGACCTGAAAATTAATACTAACACCAAATATCTAGGCACAATTATTGATGACAAACTAACATGGAAGCCACATATTGAGCAACTATGCAAAAAACTGTCTGCTGGAAACTATGTTATACGAAGAATTAAACAAATAAGTGGCTTGGACACAGCTAAGACAGCGTATTTTGCTCTATTCGAGTCTCACCTAAGATATGGCATTGCCACTTGGGGAGGTACGTCCAAAGGAAATCTAGAAAGAATCCTGATCAATCAAAAGAGAGCAATTAGATGCCTTGCAGGCCTAAAGTACCAAGAAAGCTGTCGTGAACACTTCATAAACCTAAGAATACTGACAGTTGTATCTCTCTACATTAAAGAAGTGATTCTGCACACGTTAAAGCATACATCTCAGCAAAGATTTTGTGACCTACACCAATACAGTACAAGACGTGGCGGGGACTTCCCACTGCCTGCTCACCACCTAAGCCTCTACAAAAAGAAACCGTCATACAAAGGAGCCACCTTCTTTAACCACCTACCAGGACACCTCAAGAACCAGCCCTCCCACCGATTCGGGAAACAATTGACTCTGTGGCTCCAAAAAAGGCCTTTCTACACTGTGGAAGAATTTACCAATGGCTGAATATTGTTTCTAACCAATCATAAAAGCAAAATGTATTTATTTTAATCAATAATGACGCAATGTACTAATCTCTAAGATTATGTCAATAAAGTTTATTGTCTATTGTCTATTGTCTATTGTCTATTGTCTATTGTATTGTAAAGAAACATCAAAGTTGGTGATCGTGATAAACATTGTCTGTTTCATTACAATTGCTGCACAGCGCGTTGTGTCACACGCAATTGTAGGCACCCGCTTACACTGCTGTCTGTTATCACTTACTAAACGTGTTTCTCCAATAAAACTAAGTTATTAATGACTTATGTTTTATCTGGCTTTTATCGTACCTGGCTTGACCTTCTTATACTATATAAAATACAACCGTGGTTGTACTGTAATTGTTATATTCACTTAATTCTGTAACTTAAAAGCTAATAATTATTAAGTAACTTAATAACGTAAAATTATAGTGAAATCAAAATTTGATTATATTAAATTTCATTTCAGAAAGCTCTTTTCTTCAAAAAAAGATTTTCATCTTAAACGTTATATTAGTACTCTAATTTATATCATATAAACTGTTCTCTGTATTAACATATTTGATATATGATGTTTGCCACATGTTGTATTAACATGTTAGACATGGACACTACTAGAGAAGTCTGGGTATCCATGTTAGATGGTCTCTTTGCTCTTTTCTCCAAATAACATTTTCAGTATGTTAAAGAATGTGTTATTAACCTCATTTATTTCATATGACATTTTCAATGTGTTTTTTGGCTTATTTATTTCAAATAACATTTTCAGTATGTTAAATGACATATTAGTAAGCTCATTATTCAAATAACATTTTCAATGTATTTAACGATATTATATAAGTAAGCTCCATATATTTCAAATACTTTTATATTTTATCCCAAACAATTTAGTTTTATTAGTAATCTTATAACTATAAATAAGTTTTCATTAAATACCTTACGATATAAATTATTTTTAAACCCGTTTTATAGAAGCCTAAGGTTTTTATGTAATTATTTTGTAATAATTTGTCTATTTAATTTAGTCGATGTACCTAAAAATTCTAGGCTTTTTATAAACAGGCTCGGTGTTTTGAACTAAATTAGAGGTGGCTGTACAAAGTGACTGAACTGACTCATTCATTTTATAAAATGCCTAAAAATACACAGGCATATAGTAGAGTGTCTTTCCATTTTGTAAAACGGCCGCCGTTTTATTAGAAGATTAGGCTTTTTGTAATAAGACTAATTCTACAATTTGCCTGCGACATACGTATATTATCAACTGACATAGAGTGGAGTATGACTAATCTTGAACTTTGAATAATGAGTATGACAAACCCTATTATAAACCTAGTATCTTTCATAAATTGTTTATTTAAAAGATCAACCTTCACAGTAACATTTTTGCTAGTGGCTGAAGTCACTTATGTGACAGTTTCTCCCATGGAGAAATAATATTGATTGACAATAAAAAGTTTAAAGTGGATGTTAAACTATTAAAGGGTTGAAAATTAGAAATTTCCTCTGGTATTAATGTGGCATAAATGGTTTATATAATAATTTCATACTTGGACACAATCAAATGCTGTTGGCCTATTCCAGTTCCTCAGGAACTTTTGATCTTGTCTAAAACTACTCATGCGACTCACTATTAGTTTAGTTAGATATTGAAATAACTTGTAGATACATTTACATAATTGTGTATATATTTTGTTAAATTATTAAGAATATTATAAAAAAACTTTTATTTTCTAGGCCGGCGCAAACTCTTTCTTTTCAGAGCAAATTAATTTGTTTCTTTTTACAATGCAGGTAACCCCAACACAGGTTTTTCCTTCGGAGTGCCGAACTTGTTTCACAAAAAGTATTTTAGTTTACATAAAGTAGACAGTTTAATTTATTGTTTATTAGGTTCGGTTATTTTTGTACTATTCTACATGTAGTTTTTGTGAAATAAAGATAATTTTTAATTGAAAAAATTGAAATATTGGCATTTTTATTGTGTTTCAGGTCCATTGCCACAGTTCCCAAAACACTTGTTGCCCAAAGTCTGGGGGCTGCCTCAAACAACACTGGAACAGTATTTAGACTTTAATGCTAACAACTGTGTAACGATAGGCAAGTATAGCAGCACTTATATTTAACATTCAGTTTAGCATGTAAGTTAGCTCAAACTAGTTTTAATCCTCTAAAAATTGAGGTATTTGAATAACCCATTTATTTGAATGAATAACATTGCATAATCTAAGATCATTTAGTTATAGGTACATTGGTGAAGTAAAGCATTATTTTGATATTAAACCAAGTACCATAACTGAAACAAAATCTGTCAATTAATCTTGGATCTGATTTACAAAGCTACCACCTGATTTCTATGTTTGAACATGAATCTATGTAAACTTATAATAAATCAAGTAAAAATTTGCGTCATGCAGTTGCCTAGAAAATCATATCAAAAGATAGAATTTGACACTAAAAAAAAAAAAAAAAAAAAAAAACTTAATGGGATACAGAATAAATTCATACAAATTATTATGTTATAAAAATTTCATGTAATTATCAAACCAATTGTTAAATTTGTCAGTTCTGTGACCCTTCTAATTACAGTTGCACCTTGCTATATCAAACATCTATATATATTCCCTCTCCTATTATTTTTACCTCTGCATATGGAACCTCTGCCGTTAGCTAAAATCTCGCTATTACAAAATTCCATATTTGCAGATTAAGCAGTCTATATATCTATAAATCAAATGTTATTCAAATTGAAATGTGGAATTCCCATGCTGCTACAATTCAGTTCCCCAGCTTAATACAGGAACTAACCAGAACGAGTCAGATGATTTTACATTTGTTTGTTAAATAGTTGTAGATTTGACTTACCATGGTAGTGCAGCTTAGTGATCATGATTGTGTTCATATTTGAAAGATCGCAAAACACTTTATTGCAATACAAAATTATTGAAGCTGTTATTCCAGTAATAAGTGCAATATAGCGAAGGAGTATTTAATTCCTCCAAATATGTAGTCAATGATTGGGAATATGAGAGTTAGGCAATAGAGCAAGAGTATAGGTAATTGTTTGGATTTTATTTGAAAAAGGAAAGCAGGCTTATCTTTTTAAAAATTCCTTTGGTAAGTAATTTGAAAGTTAACACATACCATAAAGGTAAAAATAAAATAAAATGAATAGTAATAAAACCCTAATGGAGATATTTTAAGGCCAGTGGCAGTCCATTACAGAAGTATATTGACGCTTTGAAACACCGTGAAGACAGAATTTTTAAAATATTGTTCTTACTTCTCAAATTATAGGTTGATTCCATTGTTACTTTATAGGTGGAACAAATTGCATTCAGCCTTCGTATATGTTGCGGCTGACAAGCGCAATGGACGAATTGTTTCACACCAAGTTTGGAGCTTCTCCTCAACTAGTTACCGACGTCTATCTGTATCAGTATTCCAGAAAAACAGGTAACATAATTGTGCATTAGTTGTGTTGTAAGGTGTTTTCTTGGGTTAACCTAAGTTTTAATACAGACAAAACAGTACAACGGAAACTCTAAAGCTGGAATTCCCAGGTTTCGCTAAAACTATGTCTTTTGTGAGAGCCAACTCACAGACCCAGAATTTAATTTTGAGACGTTTCCCTTTTCTTTATTAGTTATAAATTTCTTTGTTCCAATCACAATATACTTACGCTCACTGCTGATATGGCTGGAACAATAGAGTGCTGAAATGGAACTCAACAGGTACGACTCAGAAAAATGTCAATGTTAACCTGCCCAGGCTTGTCACAACCTGTTTATAATAAACACTTACAAAATAAATCACAAAAAATGTCTCAGCTAGAAGAGTAGAAACCCAGAGTAATAAATAAACCTCTTAGAAAGACTATTCCACATTAGTGAATTATCGCTCAGTTAAGCTAAGTTTCAAGCCAATGGTTCCTCAACATACAAGCTAGATACCACTCAACAGGACGTTCTCAACCATTCTGACTTCTGAATCACCTTCAGGGAACTGGTCCCTCTCCCTCCACCTCTAGGAATGGTCAGCTTACAATGATCCTGGCTGCCCTAACATGAGTTTCTGTCCACTCACCCAGCATTATTGATAGCAGATTTTACTGTTTCCCAAAGCCAAATGATGTTATGAAACAAATAAACATTAATTCCTTGAACAATCAACCTGTTATTTAAAATAAGCCTCCTATGGTGCTCTCACAAAACGTGCACTAAGTAATAAACTAAAATTAAAAAAACTAAATCGAGTATACATTTCATTTCCTTTCTGTAATCTAATTCCTTATGGGAATACCAATACCCAATTTATTTATTTTTTTAATTTATTTATGTACATTACATACACCATTTACATGAAATAAATATCAATATGGTAGGTAAATTATCAACAGGTCAAAGCTTAAAACTAGATTAAAACTAAGTTACAGTAGTTCAAACTCTCCAAAGAATATCATCAAATAGTCACTATTTATCAGAATCTAGGTACTCTTGTACAATATAAAAACAATGCTCAGACAGATAATTAATAGTTATAGTTTTAAATTTTACTGGTGACAGTTCAGAACGGATTTCTATTGGAAGTTTGTTGTATAAACGAATGGAAGAATAGAATGGCATTTTTTCAAAGAATACTTTTTTATGAACAGTAAATTTATAAAGGTTTGAATTATGTGTACTATATTGATGGATGTGATTATGAGAAAAAAATATGATAAGTTATTTTGTACAAAAATTAGAGACTGCAAAATAAATGGACATGGAACAGGAAGAATATTTAAAATTTTAAAAATAGGTCTACATGAATCTCTAGTTGATGCTTTCATAATAAGTCTAATGATTTGTTTTTGTTTTTTGAATATTTTTGAACTTATTTGATAATAATTTAATTTCAAGGAAATGTGATGTGAGCCAATTTTGTGAGGAACTAAATTTTGAAGCATCGGCAGCATTTCTGGATAGCACTAAAACCATTGTAGTTTCTGTCTATCACTCTCCTAATGGTGATCCTTATCAATTCCTTAGAATTCTAGAATTGTTTTTAAATTTTATGTCACAATGGAACTATTATGATATTCTAATAGGGGGTGATTTTAATGGTAGTTTTGATGTGACAAAAAATAGCAAAACCTCAAGGGAGCTGCTTAACTTGTTTAAACAATATAATTTCTATCACTATAATAACACACCTACTAGAGGCAACAATTGCCTAGATAATATTTTTATTTTAAAACAACATTTAAAAATTCAAATTGTAACAACTTTTCACTTTCCCTTTTCCGACCATGATGGAATTTTGGTTCAAACAGATTTTAATTCAAATAATTCTAATTTCAATGGCAGTTTTACAACATCAAAGCACTACCAGATAAAATTTTACTTGCCTAAGAAAAATATAGAAGCTTTATCTTCATGTTTAGACTCACATGACTGGTCATTCTTGCTACACAAGTGTAGTTATGAATCGTCAGATACTATGTTTTTACACATATTTAATGTTATAATAAATCATTTAAACTATTACTCAAGAACTATTAAAGTGAAAACTGAAAAACCAAAGAAAAAGAAGTTGAACCAGGATTGGTATACATTTGAATTGGCTGAAATGAAAAATAGATTGTTATTTTTAGATTGTCTAATGAAATGTAATAATGATAAAAACAATTGTGATATTAAATTAAGTTTTGCAAAATTAAAACATCAATACAGAAAATCTATTAATGAAGCAAAGTTTGTCACAAATGTTAAATATATTGAAGTTAGCAAAAACAAATGCAAAGCTGCATGGGATGTTATTAAATATAACACAGAAGTCAACAAGAAAAGTGAGCCTAACATTGAACCTGATGTATTGAACAGGTATTTTATTAATTCAGTTAGGGAAATAAAAATTAAAACAAATTGTAAATTGCCAAACCTTTTAAGTGATGACAATAGGTCTACCCATAATAGTTTAAATCATTTTAAATGGTCAGCAGTAACAGAAAAAGATGTTCTTGATGCTGTTAAAAATATGAAAAATTCAGATGGTAATGATTTTTATAATATGTCAAATAATTTACTGAAAAGAATTATTGTTGGTTTGACTGAACCTCTAGCAGTATGTGTAAATCGTCTGCTTAGTGATGGCATTTTTCCCAATCAACTTAAAATTTCTTGTGTATGCCCAATCTACAAAAATGGACCAAAACACAATCCTCAG
The DNA here is from genome assembly GCA_035578905.1 of Stictocephala bisonia. Lineage (NCBI taxonomy): Eukaryota > Metazoa > Arthropoda > Insecta > Hemiptera > Membracidae > Stictocephala > Stictocephala bisonia. The sequence goes on along the minus strand of JAQJVL010000336.1, from coordinate 115,940 downwards.
AGCTATCGACCTATATCAATAATCCCGGTACTTGGAAAATTAATTGAACAGTTAGTATACAAACAAATTTACTCATTTTTAGAAAACAACAATATTTTTAATTCATCACAATTCGGCTTTAGACAGGGCAGATCAACGTTCAATGCTTTAGATAACTTAGTCAGACAAATTCACCTATCTTTTGAAGACAAAGCCTTTGCGCAGGCCACTTTTTGTGACCTGAGCAAGGCTTTTGATTGTGTTGAAAGTAAAATTCTAATTGCAAAATTAAAACATTATGGTTTCTGTAAACCATCTTTAAAATTTTTTGAATCCTATTTAAACAACCGTAGGCAAACCGTTTGTGTCAATGGAAGGTGGTCAAAAGAATTGAAAGTGGAGTGGGGTGTCCCACAGGGCTCTGTCCTGGGTCCCCTCCTATTTTTGATATATATCAATGATCTTCCATCGACAATTGATTCTAAAATTATTCTTTACGCCGATGACACAACTTTCTTTAACGTAAGCAAAAACATTAATGATCTGGAAATTATGGCTAATGAGACTCTTTCTAAAGCTTTAAATTGGTTTAATTCAAATGGATTTTTGCTAAATTGTAATAAAACAAAAAACATACTATTTCATCTTAAGCCTAGTTCTATTTCATTGGATGAAAATTTTGTGGATTCGATTAAATTTTTGGGGGTTTATATTGACAATCAGCTAACCTGGAACGATCACATAGACTATTTAAATAAACGACTATCAAGGGTAATTTATCTTTTGAATAGATTGAACGATATTGTACCAAAAATTTATATAAGAACAGCCTATTTTGCATATTTTCAGTCTGTATTCAGGTACGGTTTAGTTCTTTATGGTAATTGTACCAGAATCAAAGAACTATTAACTTTACAAAAAAAAGCTTTAAGAGTTCTTAAGAAATGTGACTCCAGAGAACACTGCAAACCACTTTTTATTGATTTCCAATTTCAAACCATTATAAATCTTTACATATTTGACTTGGTTACTTATACTATTACAAATTCAGAATTCTTAAAATTCAAACAATCTTTCCATAACTATAATACACGTGGAAAGAAAAATGCTAAAATTGACTTTTATCGTTTGAATAAGACTCTGGATAGTCATATAGTATTGTCCCTTAAAATTTACAATTTTTTGGAACCTAAAATTAATCAGTACTCTTTTTCTGAATTCAAAAATAAATTTTACTGCTGGCTTTTAAAAAACCCATTTTACAATTTAGATGAATTTTTTAACGCAATTGACCTTAATTTTTAATTTTTAAAGTACACATTTTTTATTACTAATTTGACTTTAAAGTCTACTGGTAGATTCATAAATAGTCTAATTTTAGTAATTAGTATGTATGACACAAGCTATTGCAATAGCTGCTGCTATGACATTGTCAATGATGTAAAATTTGTGTGGCAAATAAAAATTATTATTATTATTATTATTATTAATTACCCCAGAAAAGAATGCCATAATTCAAATGGGATTGGACATAGGCAAAGTATACCTGCAGCATAGTTTTTAAGTCCACAGCATTTGACAATGTCAGTAGCACATAATATGCCTTATTTAATTTTCATATCAAATAATTAATGTGATCCACCCAGGTGAAACTGCTATCAAGCTTTACTCCTAAGAACCCACAAGACTTAACACATTTTGTTGAGGTTCGTAAGTAAGAGCTATCAGAGAAAGGAAACTTTTTATAATTACAATGAAAGTTAACAATTTTAGTCTTTTCTGGATTTAATTTTAAACCATTATCATCAAACCATTTAATCATATTGAGCATATTTTCATCCAGATGGGATAGTAAGATGTCTTTTTCCGTACTTGTAACAACCAGAGAGGTGTCATCAGCAAACCAGACAAGTTTTGAATCTTTAACAGCTAAGTGAAGATCTTTAACATAAATGAGAAAAAGCAGAGGTCCCAGGACTGATCCCTGGGGAACTCCAGATTGAACATTGCAAAAGTTGCTTACATCATATTTATGAAGCTTCACTCTTTGTTTTCTATTATTTAAATAACATGTTAATAAATTAAAAGCCTTACCCTGAAAGCCGTACCCTGAACGGCCACAAAGGTAAACAAATCGCAGCACACGAGCGATCTCAGGCAGTCTGGCAAATCAGGTCGACAAGTAACAAAATGTCCCAGCCAAACGACCCGGTACAACACAAATAAAATAAAACACATATGAAGATGATTCCTGAATTCAGACGATTAGGTGAGGTTATTCAACGTGGATGGCCTGAAAGAAGATCTCAATTCACGAGGGAGCTTCAAACATTTTGGCCATATAATGATGAGCCTGGTTATGAAGATGGAATAATTTTAAAGGGTGAGCGTATAGTTGTACCTTTCGCAGTGAGAAATGAGCTGATTGGGAGAGTACATTCTGCCCATTATGGAGTTGAGTCGTGCATAAGAAGAGCTAAAGATGTATTTTTCTGGCCAAATATGACAAATGGTATTAGGAAGGAAATTGAAACTTGTAAAATATGCAAAATGTTTGCTCCAGCACAACAAAAGGAACCTTTATTATTGCAGGAAACATCATCTAGACCATGGCAACGAATAGCTGTTGACTTCCTTCAAGAATAAAATATTCACTACTTAATAGTAAGTGACAATTACTCGTCATTTTTTTAAGTCATGAAGACATCTAATTGCACGGCAGCAACACTTGTGAATTTTTGTAAGTAAATTTTTGCAAGATATGGAATTCCAGATGAACTTGTGGCTGATAGTGGTACTCCTCTAATTAGTCAACTCTTTAAAGAATTTGCTCGAGAGTGGAAGTTCAAGTTAGTCTTTTCATCTCCGTATCACCATCAAGCAAATGGGAAGGCCGAATCAGCCGTGAAGATTTTCAAAACGCTCTTGAAAAAAGTAAGAGAAGGTGGTCTTGACTTTCAGCAAGCATTATTTGAGTTGAGAAATATGCCATTGCAGGGTATTGTTTACAGTCCAGCTCAGTTGATGTTCTGCAGAAGAACCAAAAGTTGTCTACCTATAAACCCAGACCAGCTGCAGCTTAACACACCTAAACACATTGTCCAGAGATGAGATAAGAAAAAGTTAGCCTATAAACGGTCATATGACATAAGAAGCAAAGAGCTGGTCCCTGTTAAAATTGATCAAGTTGTGTGGAAAAGAAGAAGACTTCAAGAAAAAATGATCCATGGGTAAAAGGAAAGGTTGTTAAAACAGTTGGTTTGCGGACATATATAATTGATGTGAATGGAAGCCTGTATACAAGAAACAGAAGATTTATAAGATCTTAAAAAAAGTTAAGAAAAGGAAGATGTTGGTACTGTGTTTATTTTATATTTATTTGATACTGTGTTTACATTTTATTTGATTAAGAACATATGTTTTTGGGCTAGACTATGTTGCCATGGAGATGGTTCAAGAAGATTTGAGATTCTTATGTGAAGGATCTAAATAAAATGAAAGTTTTGTCTATTATAAAATCGTACTTATTAACATATCATTTTTGAGTTTCTGGACTGGAACATTTTAGATTTTGCTTAATGAGCTGTCAGTGATTATTGTTAATTGAAGCATTAAATATTGTGCATGTATTCAGATCTTGATGTGTTTCCTTCCTTTCTCCCCCCCTCTAGTAACTTAAATCTGAAGTACAGTTTAACTATGGAAGCAAGCCTCTGTAAACTGCCATGTTAATTTATGTACAGTAAAAAATATATAGAGACATTGCTCTCACACACCGTAATCATAATTATTCTTTTTTTTTATAAAAGTATATTAGGAGATATAGGACATCATCAAACTTACTTTAGAAGATAAGTCCACCAACACCACAGTACTAGTAAACAAAACAATAAGAGTCAAATGTGCACAAATTTTCTGTGCCACTGGCACTTTCTTCACGCACGTAGAGAGAGATATTCTCACCTTTATTTAATAATAGTGACTTAGTGATAAAAATGACCAAAACAAATGAAATCTCAGGCATTTATTTTATAGGGTTTTTGTAACTGTAAATAATTTATAATGAATGACATTTTGAAAAAAAAACAATGAATATGGCTTTTGGTAGGCATGAAGATGATGAGTGTGGTAGAGGCCACCAGTGCTGCGCTGCAGGACCGTAGACTCCAGCGCTGCTTGGTGTGTGATGCCATCAACATTCTGCCACTTAGTGACGACTGGCTAAGGCCTCATGGATTTCTCTATGCACTGGCCAAGAAACAATATGGCTTCTTAGAAGAGGATAGGAAATACCCATTTGTTGCTTATGTAAATTATCCACCTAAGTATTAAATTAAAATTTGTATTTACATTAGTTGTAATATCTGTTATTTTAAGTTATCATTATTCAGACATAGAGTACCAATCGGATCGTAATTGGAACGCAGGAGTGACGAGTGGCTCATGTGGTTAGGGTTGATGTGCTTTTGCACATAGTCGGCTGTTTTTCATTCTGCAAAAGCCACCTGTTATTCTGAATCAGTCAAGTAGTAGTTTGTTCATAAGTTACACTACAAATTTAATTTATTGCTTACATATAAATCCTTAGATATTTTTGCAAAAAATAATACTGTAATCTTGGGCCACAGAAAAAATAGTTTAAAACAGCTTATTATTTGTTAGGAATAATATTTGTAGGGAAATATTACATACAAATCAACACTAAGGTTAAGGAAATTTGATGAGTAATAACAAAGTAAAGTTGATTATGTGATAGTGTGCAGAACACAATTTGCAACATCATCACAAACAATTCTCACACTCAAACTGACATGATTGCGGGTTGTCAATCTGCCTGCATGGCAGCCACATTTACTGTAGCTGTCAACACACAGATATTTGAATCTGGCTTCCTGCTGGCCATACCCTAAAGCAGTACAGATTATTTTTAGTTTTATTTTTAACTGAGCTTGTTATGTGTAATTGTTAATATTGTATTTTATTAATATATATATATATATATATATATATATATATATATATATATATATATATATATATATATATTGTAATATACTGTACTTCCAAATAAATAATTTAAAATTGAGTGAAAAACATAATTTCCAGAGTCTGCAAAGGGTATATACCATATCGAAAAGATTTGTGAATATGTCATGATAATGACAGGAGTTGGACACATTGATGTGATCTGTTCATTTTCAAATTTCAACAGTATATTTTTCGCTCCACTCTTGTCTCTGTAAATACTCTTACAACATTTATAACAGTATGGAGACGTGCAATAGTGTTTGAAAATTGTTACAATTAGGCTCTAACATTCGCTAAATGTTTAAGTAATATACAACTTATTGTATCCTATAAGGTCCAAGTTGGCTCGTCTCCTTATGACGTTTTTTATTCGTGCTGAAATTTATGTTGTCCTCTGAACAACAAACAGGTCATGAAATTCACATCGTAGCCATACACAACCAGTGATATCTTGGTGACCTTGATACCAAAATAATCGTTAATTATTCTTTCGATAAACTTCTGATCATTCATGTACTTGTCGAACTTCAGATGTTGCAGTCTTGTACTTTTGTATACTCATTATTTCCTGTCGAACAATTTCAATTCATACAACGTGTACTCCAGCCTATGTATGCTTTTCACGGATATCTAAGTTGTGCTTTTGTATACTCATTACTTCCTGTCGAACAATTTCAATTCATACAACGTGTACTCCAGCCTAAGTATGCTTTTCACGGATATCTAAGTTGTGCTTGACTTCATATTTAGACGTACATTGCCATCAATGTCGCATGTGATTTTTAATTGCTTCTTACTTGAGTGATACTCTTTTTGTTCCTCAACAATATTGTGCCTTTGCTCCAAGATGCAAGATGCTCCCGACCTAGTACATGTGACAATCTGCGTCGAAGCACTGGGGTTCACAGCTTCTATAAGATTGATCTATGACATACGAACTCCCTCTTTAATCAGTTCTACCTTTCTTTTTTTAACCATCACTCTTTTGTTTCTTCATGAACCTGTTCATATACAGGTTCACAGCCACTTCATTAGTACTAATAGAGTAAACGAAGTTCATTGCGAGCTATTCTAAATCGAACAAAGTCGCCAAGCAGCTGATTTGTTTTCTTTGAAAACTGCAAATGAGGCTTTATAGTTTTGCTGCTTGGTACGTTGCATCAATTCATACAAGCAGTTGGAATTGTATTAAATGTACTTGAGACTGTGCCTGAAGATCAGAAATACTTTGAAGGATCTCATTTTTCTTCTCCAAACAGGTGTCATTGTATGCACACCAACAGGTAGACATAATGCCAATTCCAAGTCAAGTTGTGTTCAATAAACCATTTTGTTATCACACAATCATCTATGGATGTATCCACTTATCGACGAGTCTCTTATATTTGAGGGTTGTACCTAAATTAAGGCCTTCAACAAACTCCCCTTGTGATAGAGTGAGCTAGCATCGATCTGACAAGAGCGCCGTGTTTCATACATGCCCCCACCACTATTCTGGCCGGTCACCACTACGCTGTAACGCTCACTCCTGGCTTAGTCAAGTTACACTCAAGTCTTTGCCATCTCCATGGCAGAAGCGATGTCAACCAGTTCCTTGTATGAAAGGACGGTAGAAGGGAAAATTGACTCCCACCAAATGTGAATTATGGTCTGTGATTAGATTTATGTGATCTAAAAGTGATCAAGCATTTTTAAAATCCATCACCAGATGAATAATGTCTATGAAGAAAATTGCATGGACATAAAATATATGCGTAAGTGATGCAGGAAGTTTGCAGAAAGCCAAAAAAAAGTTAACAAGGCGGCGCAACAGTTTTGGATGAAACAGTAACATAATCTGAGAAACCTTTCCTTGCAAATCTGCCTATGACTGTGTGAGAGATTTCTAAACAGACAGAGCACATGTCTTTTTAAACTACCTAGGACAAGATTATGCTGGGGTATACAGAAAAAAGTAGGGATCAGGGTTTGCAGGGTCATTTACATCATGACAATGCCTGATCTCATGTCATCTGAACCATGATGGATCCCATCGCAAAATTCAGTTCATAAATATTAACCATCCTCTGTACATCCTTGACTTGAGGAGTGGAATTCTCAAGTGAAGAAGAGCTGACGGCATCTGTAGATACCTTTCTGTGCAAGTTGATGGTAGAGTGGTAAGACACAGTTATGTAAAAGCTTCCTCAGTAACTCCAAAAGTGCATTGATCATTATGGGGACAACATCAAAAAATAGCTAAATATGCAATATTTCTGAACCTGAAATTGGTTGTGCAATCAATTATGTTTTATATTAAAAAGCATTATATAAAGAAGTAAAGGAGGTCTTTGTGAAGAAATTAAAAGAAAAAGTACCCAGAGATGAAAGTAAAACAGGAGAGGAGGAATGGATAAGATTCAAAAAGGCAATAGTTGAAACAGCGGAGGAAACGTGCGGAAGAACATCAGGGAGGAAAAGGGATAAAGAGACACCATGGTGGAACGAAGGAATTGCGGAAGCAATTAAGAATAAAAATAGAGCTTGGAGAGAGTGGTTTAAGGAAAGGACAGATGAGAAAAGGGAGCGATGGAAGAGACTTGACAAAGAAGCAAAAAAGATGTTAAAGGAAGCTAAAGAAAAGTCATGGAAGGAATTTGAAGGAAAAATGAAGTCAAATTTTGAAGGAAATAAGAAGATCTTTTATGGATTGATAAAAAATAAGACAAAACCAAAAGAAATGATGACTAAAGTAATAGATGTGAGTGGGGAAATTAAATGGAAGGAGCAGGAGGTGTTGGAAACGTGGAAAGATTATTTTAAGGAATTGTTAGAAGGAACGGAGGTGGAAGAAGATGGAATGGGAGAGGAGATGATAAATACGGAAGACGATGAAAACTTAAGTATAGGAGAATTGGAAAAAGCGGTAAAGGAGATGAAGGATGGAAAGTCACCAGGAGAGGATGAAGTGACGGTGGAGATGATTAAAGCGGCAGGACCGATGGGAATGCAATGGTTATACAGAGTGATGAGGGGGATATGGAAAAGTAAGAGGATACCAAAAGACTGGGAAATGGGCATAATTGTACCAATTTATAAAAAAGGGAACAAACAGAAGTGTGAGAATTATAGGGGGATAACCCTTTTGTGTCAGAGTATGAAGATCTACGAAAGGTTACTGCTTCAAAAAATAAAACCAGTACTGGAAGAAACAGGAAGAGAGGAGCAGTGTGGATTTAGAAGAGGTAGGTCAACAGTAGATGCGATTTTTGTGATAAGGCAAGTGCTGGAAAAGAGATGGGAGTATGGAAAGGATACAGTGATAGCGTTCATAGATTTACAAAAAGCATATGACAAAGTGAAGAGAGAAATGATTTGGGAGAATCTGAGAAGAAGAGGGATAAAGGAGGGGATAATTGAAAGGATTAGGAATCTTTATGAAATATGTAAAAGTAAAGTAAGGATAGAAGAAAAATTCACGCAATCCTTTAAAACAGAGAGAGGTGTAAGACAGGGTAGTGTACTATCACCTTTTCTTTTCAATGTGATCATGGATGAAATCATTGCAGGGGTTCAGATGGACAGAAGAGCTGAGGACTTGAAGGTGGTTGCATATGCAGATGATGTAATGATATGGGAAGAAAGAGAAGAAGAGTTGGAACGAGAGTTGGCGAAATGGGCAGAAGTGGCAAAGAAGTATGGACTGAAGATGAATGTACAAAAATGTAAGGTAATGAAGGTGGGAAGAATGGATGGAGGAAATGAAGATATATCAATTCAAGGGAATGTCCTGGAAAGAGTAGAAGATTTCTGTTATTTGGGTAGTACAATAACAAGCAAGGGTACGATGACAAAGGAAATAGGAAAAAGAATTTGGAAAAGTGGACAGTTTTTCAATCTAGTGAAAAAGATACTATGGAATTGGAATATTGGGAAGGAGGCAAAATTGTTAATGTATAAAATGTATTACCAGCCAATCTTATTATATGGAGCGGAGACATGGACATGGAATAAAAGTGACATCAGCAGATTACAAGCAGCGGAGATGAGATTCCTGAGGGGAATAGAGAAGGTTAGTAGAAGAGACAGAATAAGAAATGAAGTAATCAGAGAGAGGCTGGGAGTAATAACATTACAGGAAACGATGGAAAGAAGGAGGATACAGTGGATGGGTCATGTGAAGAGGATGGAAGATAACAGAATGCCAAAGATAGCCTTGGAGAAACAAGAGGGAGGAAGGAGACCGAGGGGAAGGCCGAGAGGAAGATGGATAGACCAGGTGTGGAGGGATGTGGAGAGAAGGGGACTTCGGAGGGTACAGGTGGAGGAGGAGAAGACGTGGAGAAACAGACAGAAGTGGAAGAGGCTGTGTCAGACGACCTGCGAAAGCGGAAACGTTGACTGATGATGATGATGATGATTAAAAAGCATTGGAAACCTTAATTTACAGACAACTCTTGTATAAATAGGCGTTTCCAGTGAGTACAGAATATAAATAGAGAGGCCTTATGTTACAGCGGTTAAGGCAGGGTCTCCGACCAATATGGCGGTGTATTATCGGTGTTGTGGGTAGTGGAGAACGTTTCGTGCAGGCGCTTTCCCACTGTGCCACGGCAGTCCCGTGCAGGCAGGCAGGATACTGTGTGAGAACAGACTGTTCTCACGGAGCTTGTTTAATAGCTTCACCTTAAGCGTTTCTAGAGGGATAGGACTTCTTAATGTATTTTAGTTTAGTCTTAAATATCTTAGTTTTGTAAATAGTTTTTTTTTTTTTATTTTTTTAATAAGCCTTGGAGGTCAGCTTATGGCCGTAGTAACAGGAACAATTGTGTGGGGATATCTTTCCATAGGTAAGACCAACTTGATTATAAATGATAAAATGTTCATTTATTAATTATTTCTGTATTTTTCTATGTTTAGGGAGAAAAAGATTTCTAAATTTAAAAGTATGACATCCAAGATTTGAAGTTATTGGTTTATTACTAATTCATTGGTATTACGGGGCGCAGACCAAAAAACATTGTCACATTTTTGCAGAAGATAAATTTGGACAGCTGTATTCATTATTACAACAAGTGATCGATGAGTTATTGCAATAACTCAAACACTTCCATATAATACGAAAAATGTATGAATATTCTGTTTTTAATTTCAATTGAAGACCTGTAACTGGATGTTAACTATTTAACTTTTTACCCATAAGATAATATCATTTCTACTAGTGATGGGTTGGTTTCATTTTTTTTTTTTTTCCGATTCGGTTCTTTACTGAAATCGGTTCTCGGTTCTGAGTACGTTTTGAGAAAGTCTCAGAAGATTTTTCTAATACCTTTACACCAGTGAATTAACAAATTATCTGAAATCAGTCATATTAACAGTGCATATTATTTTGGAGATTTCTCCAAAACTATACAGCCCATAATACCATAAATATTTTTAGAAATTTAGAAAATACAGTATACATTTTATTTTAAATTTGAAAACTATTTTTGGTCAATAACTGTTAAGTCAATGCAATTAAAAACATTAATCCTTCAAATATTAATCCAATTTAAGACTTTGTAAAATGAAAAAAATAATTAAAATAAAATGTAACTATTTTAAAATAAAAATGTTAAAGATTCATTTTGTTTAGTTTTGGTGCAATATTAATCTGAAACAATTGTTTTTCAATCCAATTCCCTAAGTTTTGTGTGCATTGTTTTTTTTTTTTTTTCATTAAAAGTTTAAAGAAATAAACTCTAATATCTTATGTTTATCATAAAAACCTTTTTTTCACAATAAAACTAGAACCATAATTAATTTAAGAATGTTAGATGAGTTGTAAACCGAATGGAATGTTTCCACAAGGTATTTTTTATCAGACAGGAAGTGATAAGAAAGGGTCAGATAAACAAGGTTGGAGCTCAGGGGGAAAGAATGACTGGACTCTGGACTCTTAAACAAAATCGAATGGCTTTAATTGACTGCCTTTGTGAGTGGGAATTCCTATTCATTAATGTTGTCTGATCTTTTCACATGCTGATAAGGAAGTGGCCAGACTATGGGCAAATATTTTCTAACTTGGATATTTTGTTTATCTCTTGGCCAAATCAGGTACTGATAAGAAAGTGGCCTTCTTGGGCAGATATTTTCTGACAAAGTTATATTGTTTATCTTGTTGTTAGGATGTCGTTTGATTGTTCTGTTTATCAGCACTTTTCACAGCTGAAACATTTCTGTTATGAAAGCTATCTCCACATTTACGTTTTTCTAGAACTGGGACTGCAGAACCTAGATTTTCCCATCGGTTCCAGTTTTTTAGAACCGATAGAACAGAGAACTGACTTTAGGGGCCAACCCATCCCTAATTTCCATTACTACTAACTGAAGCCTCAATAGCATCTCAGTCTCAGATGCTCTCAGAGATACCACTGAGAATGCCACATCACAGCATGGGCGAAACGTTTGGTGATGTAAATACTGTAACACCTTGACGTGGTCATTACTGGAAGCTTTGGTTATTTATGATACCAGCCGTTTAAGCCTGCAAAATATTATGATTTCATTTTTTTAGTGTATACAAGACTAAAATAAAATATAGGTCTATAATTATTCGTTTGACTCGTTATTTTCAAATACAAATGAGAATTTTTATCTCATAATATAAATAAGAAATATACATGTGGTATGTATTATATACACTGTGGAGCAAATTTCTAATGTTTTCTATTGTTTCTAATTATTAATTTTCTAATTAATAATAGTGGAGTAATTAATTGATAAACAGAATTACACTAAATTAGTTTTATTGTTTATTAATTTATACATTAATTAATTATAATGTCACATATTCGTTTAAATTCATATTAAAAATGAGTTTAACAACAACTAAATTTTACATCAACTTGTACAATATTGTTTGAAGTTTGAATATACTTCTGAAACATTTGAGATATTAAGTAAACATTTAAGAATCTTAAACAATTAAGATTAGCATTTAAATTAGACAAGAACAATTCGTAAATATTAAAAAGCCATATTATTATCACTAACTGATCCCTGTACACCATTAGCGCTCACTGCAGTATGTGTTCACTGAGACCTGCGGTGCAGCAGGGACTGTAAATACATTGATGCTTTACTGCAATAAGTACATCGTCCTGATGGATTTTTTGCATAAGAGTAAACCTGCACTCTTAGATTTTTTAAATATTTTTTATGTTAAATTCAATATCTCTCCTACAACTTTGCCGCTGGTCAAACTTCTCTGACCAAACAATAAAAAAGTTAGCAGCCGACTAACTTTTTCTTGTCAAAATGAAAAACTATAATGTTTAATTATTAATTATAAGTGATGTATTGCACCTATTTAATTAGTTTTTCAGTTGAAATTATCCAGATGAGTTGTACTGGTAACGTGTTAAGTATTACATTTTTAGCTCCACAATAAGTGTATTAAATGTTAATGTTTTTTGCGGGAGAACACTGCAGCAAGTGTGGTGTCGGAGCCCTGTTTTCTGCTCGAGTCGCGGACCAAGTTGGCGGATTTTGCCTGCTTCACCTTTAATGCACACGGCATATAGGCCATGTTCTCTCTATTTATATTCTGTACTCACTGCATTTTTCTTGTATTTGTTCAACACTGTCAGTGAAATCGTCTTTCCAGTACATAAACTTCACGTAATGTTTAATATATAGTAATTTGTGTGTGATTATTATTGTTTCCAACAGATTGCATATTTCTGTGCCAACCAAATCGTTCTTTAAGATCTCAACGTACCTTCGTACACATTGCCACCATTCATGGACCTATACTCTTGTATCTTGCAGAGTAGTGGATCCTTTATTGAGACCTCACGTATAAAATCTTTTAGAGTACTAGTAAAATGTTGCGCTTCGTAAAAGTGTAGTTGGTTAAGTTCATTCGCCAAAAAGTAGCTCGTATAGAAGAAATGTATGAAATAAGATATATACTCTGGCGTCTTTGTGGGTCATGTCTTGATACTTCTGACACAGTTCTTCGCCTAGTGTTAGATACAAAATCGGCCATATTTCACACTGTACACTTTGACGCACTGCTCTTCTAACAGCCTGGATTGTCTCAATTTCCTCTAGTGTGAAAACACTTGGCACAAGTCGATCTGGCGAGGTCGTTACCACCACAACTGGGATAATCCGAAGTCATTGTTGTACTACCGGCAACAGCAACTGTGTTAACCCTCTTATATACACATATAGTTTATGGATATGTTAGCTACCACTTATTAATTTAAAAATATGAAAGGTGTGACATATATTTGGAAATAAGTCCAAAAGTCATGTGACATTAATAAAAATATAAAGTGATCTCCTATCAGCTGGGAGTGATGTTCCCGTCCATAGCAAATCTTTAAAGATGTACGTACCTCCAGAGTAGTTCTAATCTAGCAACAAACTTGGCAGCTGCACTGTCATGAATTTTTGATCTAGCTATGGCAGCTACCTCACAAAATCCCCCTTTATACATTCAAATGTTATGTATTCAAATCAGTTCTAACTGATAGTGTAGGACACAAGAAGTACTGTACTGTCTATTAAGTTATTAACAAACAATTTTCAAGAAAAAGTTGGTCTTGGTAGCTTTCAACTAAAAACTCATTCATATACATTCGTTACTCTCGTATCTATATACACTGTTTCTTCATACTCTATAATCGATGTCTTAACCCTTTTCCTGCCAGAGTTACATTAATATGACGTTCAGAAAAATAATTTTTAAAAATATTTCTTTTATTGATACACATATTTCTTATATTCTAGAGTTCGTTATCATATGTTATATTCAAATTAGTTGTTAGCATTAGGATAGTAGTAAAGACATACAAAAAAATAGATTTATCAAGGGAATTTAGATTTATAAATTTTGTAGGGTTTTATATAAACTGCTAGAAAACTGTTTATTTTTGTATTACATACATTATTTTTATTTTGACCTATTCAAAATGATATCCTTTATCACATACCTAAAAATTAAGCAGATTCAACAAATATGTTGGTGATATAAATAAAATACAATTTTTTAAAAAATGCAATATTTTTTCTTATATTTGTTATAATAACAAATAGATATGATCTTATTTTGTGAACTTCAGATAGTATAAATAAACGACAGTCTATAAGGAAAAAAAACAGCAAGAATCATATCTCTACTAAAATAAATTAAGTTTCTATGAGTTTTAAAGATAACCTCCATAAAATGTCTTTTAAAACAAGATGTGATGTAACATGTAACTCAAGTTGAACAAAATGCTTTAATAATAGTCAGTTGAGTGCCAGCTTCAGCTACCTGTTCTAAACTTAGATGCTCTACTGTACTGATACATTTTTGAAATATTGAAAATAAACAAAAATGCAGTGTGGCATGGCAGTTAAGGGATAGGAACACCTACACTAGCCCTGCAAGGTAGGACTCACCAAAGAAGCCCTACAGCGAAAGGGTTAATGTGGCTGAAATAGAGAAATCTACCATAATCAGAACTCAAAAGCATTTTAAAAATGTTCAGTGACATCCAATTGTCACTTTTTTATGTAAATAAATTATATTATGTAAATATTAGGAAGCAAATGTTAGTTTATCAATTTTTATTATGAAATAACTATTGTTTTTTCTGCTTTTAGGGCGTGACTTGTACTTACAATGCTAAGAAAGACATGTTGGTTATAGACTCAGCTTACAGCATGGAGACTTGCACATTTTGTCATGGGTAAGACAAATAGTCACAAAAATGTATGACAAAGTGGCAAAAATAGATTGGGTTTTTAATGTATATTTTTTATTTTATCAGTGTTAAAAATGTTGTGTTTGTGGGATTTAAAAACATAGTAAAATATAAATGTTAAAAGCTGTCTTATTTTTCTGTTATTGTTTTCTGCTTATAATCCATACTTATGGAGATTTATCAGTGAGATTTAAATCAATGATTGTTAGATCAATGAATCACTCTTGGATTCATACAGAATAAGGTTATTAAAAAAATCTTACATAATTGTTGCCTAACTAAGTAACATAACATACATGTCAACGGTATCCAGCTTAAATAACTATACATGCAATAAATGTTTAACCCTTTCCACTCAAGTGGCGGGGCAGCCCCGACACGCAACTTGCCGCACTAACTCCAATGTCGGGCCAGGCCCAACGTCTCTATAAAAACGTTCTATGATTGTATTTAGACTGACGTAGTTACATTATTGACCGCTAGGGTTGTTGTTTGATATGTGCTGCTATCTGTAGAATTTTTTCAGAACCGTTTGAGTTTAGTATCGGTAAACAAACCTCAGAAAATGTAATGTTTGTCGTCTGTGGCTGCTCTGTAAACAGCTGGCTGACTGCAACAGCTATCTGCACTCACTTTGTTCCGTTATATGTTATCGTTCGTAATGAGCTTATAGAACGCATTGTTGTTGCTAGGTTATCGTTGTTGTTTTACTGTTTATTCATAATATTTTTATTTTTACGACGATGATTCCTGTCGAATAAACTGGGTGAAGACGACGGCAGTAGTATTCTACCAAATGATGGAAGTGGCGACAGAATAGTTTCGATTTCGAACCTCAGTGATGACGGTATTACCAGCTTACTATTTGACGAGGATTTATTATCCAACTAGTTATGTGCCTAAAACATTTCTTTTCATCTTTTACATTTCCTGTATGTTCATAAGTATTTTTACCGTAGGCCTATGTGTAACCGGTATGAAAATAAAAGACCGTTGCAAGTAGGTTATTAGATTTGGGGACGGGACGATTGGCACACATTTTTGGACCTTCTGCCCATGGCAGTATTGGCACAATCATTAGAGCGGAATAAGTAGGGTCAACTCGCCTGCTTGGAAAAGGCAGGATTGGCACAGTCGCTCGACCAGGTAGACGCCATCGAACGAGGGAAAACGGGAATTTTATTATTCCCGTCAACTCTGCGTGGCAGTCATTTGCCCGTGATATAACAAATTTTTTAATTTAAACCTCACGTTAGGTTAGGTTGGGTTGGGTTGGGTTGGGTTGGGTTGGGTTAGGTTAGGTTAGGTTAGGTTAGGTTAGGTTAGTTGCTTACTTCAATAAGCACCACAGCAGGGAATTTGCGGGGGCAAAAAAGTTCCCATTTTCCCGCATTCTGGCCACCTGGCTGCTACTACCTGGCGGGGCGGTGTGTGCCAATCGTGCCTTTCTGAAACTTACAGGTTGACCCTTCTTAATCCCCTCTAATGACTGTGCCAATCGTGCCATTCCAAATCGGCCAAAAATGTGTGCCAAACGTTCTACGGCCTTAGATTTTGTCTGTTTATATTTTTAGCTGATAACATGTTTTGAATTATTGAAAAAAGCTTTACTTACAAATTTGGTCTAAATTATGTACCTTTTGACTGTTGCTAAGCAATAAAATAAAATTTATGGAGCAATTGTTTACTAGTTGCAGTGAAAATAATTTTTTGGTAAAAATATTGTTTTTCAAAAAAATTCGGTTTTAGAATTATATATTTTTTTATGTATAATTTAGTCCAAAATATTTGAAAATGTCTTTTTTTTTGTTTATAAGGATACAAACAACAAATACTATTCTTCCTATTTAAAAATTTTCAAAAATTCTTCTTGTATCCGTTTTTTTGTTAGAAATTCAATTTTGTTCCAATAAATATATATAATTAAAAAATTTTGAAAATAAAAATATATGTTTTATTTTATATTAATCTATACTTTAGTCATAGAAGAAACAAAGAAAAAATACATCAGCTTTTTGGAACTATCAGATATATGTTTTTCCCACTGAACAAATGTAGTAGGCAATCTTTGCTTAAAAGTAAATGGAGCTGATAGGGAAACTGGGTTCCCAGTAATTGGAGTGGAAAGGGTTAATAATATATAGTATATAAAGTGGTATAATGAATTTTAGTTTTATGATTATTGACATTAATATAATAATACAAATATGACATATGTAGTAGACAAATATTTTAACTAACAGTAAAAGGGGCAAGCTTAAGTAAATTAATTCATGTTTCATTATTGTAGTGTTCCCAAAGATATAGCATGTTTGTTCCCAATGATGCCTAAATAAATTTCTTGAAGAATTAAACCTCATGGAAATGTGTCAAGCTGATAAACCCTCCCAATCCCCAACTTAAAAAAGGTTTTTCTATCAAATATGATGTAACTCAAGTTGGACAACTTTAATACTAGTCAGTTCAGTGTCAGCTTGAGCTAACTGTTCTAAACTTAGATGCTCTACTGTATTGATAAAATTTGGAAATATTGACATTAAAAAAATTCAGCTTAGATGACTTATTTAGTTGATAATCCCAGCTATTCTTATTTGTTAAGTGATTCTTATAATACTAACAACCCATATCTGGCTGTATCTCACGTCACTACTGTGATTTCAACGCTTATCCCAGCGTAGCACATGCCACAAGTGCTACTACTTTGAGGTCATAAAAAAAGTTTTAGGACCGTAATTTAATTTGTAACATTCCACACAGAATTTTCATAACAGGAAGTTTCATAATTGTATCTTCAATAGTAATCTTGCAATAAGCAAAATAGTCGCGCAAAATACAAGTGCAAGTTCAAAAACTCCCACCAACCGGGCAATGCGAAATTAAAAATTGGTAACTATGATGATAAATTACATTCATACATATGGGACGCCGACACAACTTGTGCGTATTTTAAGGCGAATATGAATGATGATATGAGTGTAGGATGAGTGTGGATGAGTGTAGTCTGGTTACTAACTGTTCCTCAGAAAGGGCAATTTATTAATATCCCAACAGCCACTATGCGCACTATGGGACCTACAGCTTTCCTTGGAATCTGAACCACGTGGTGTTGGTATGATTTTCAGCTAACTGACAAGTCTGACACTCAGTTCTCTTCCCTACACAATATCCGAACCTTAACTACCATCCAACATGAACACCCCAGATGTCTCTAGTAGTGTCCAAGTCGATGGCAACCATTGAGCGGACGTTGTGTCGGTATTAAGAGGACCGAGCATGGAACCTATCGCCTACAATCTCCCAAACACATTGTCCAAAAGTAGCTGGGTTACATCACTGCGCCACCAGTGCCGACCGGCTGTAGCAGCTATTATTAGATGGAAACAGGTTCACTTTGTTCTGATGAATGTACTCATCCACTTTATACTCATCCTCTTCCAACAGTATAACTGTCATCACTGTCTGTGAAGTGATATTCTCCCATGAATGTTTCTGTAAACTAGAGGTGTGCAAGTAGCTCAAAATTTGAGTTATTTTCGAGTTTTTAAAAAACTCAAACTCGACTCAAGTTTTTTTTTAATCTTGAAAAAATTGAGTCGAGTTTCGCCATATCTTTGAGAGTAAAACGCTATAATCAAGACATAAGTCTCATTTGTATAATAGATTATAAAGATAAGTATTTTATGTTGGCAACTTTATTTAAAGTATGATCATAATATCTTATTCGTAACTGAAGATATGCTCAAGATGTATTCAGATTCCGATTTTCACAAACTCCAGTCTTGATCGTACGGCCATGGTGATCACAGCAAAAGGTATTCTCGTTATTTATAAAGAAGGTACGTCCAAATAAGCTGTTCCAAATAGCCGTCACTAGTTATTCATACAAAACGTGATAACTGATCACAAAGAATCAGTTATAGAACCGTTTCAAAACTTTGTTATATAACTTTTACCAACATTTGAAACAGTTTCATTTATTTCAGGTAAATCCTTTAAAAGTTACAACTAAAACTATTCTAAGACTGACAATTTCAGACAAATGTAATTAAATTGCAACGTAAATTATCGAAATTGAAAAGCTATAATAGTTTGAGATAGAATGCCTGGAACAGTTTTGTTCTGGCACCATGACTAATAAAATAATGAAATAACGATTAATGTAGCTACTACCAGCACATCACCTACTTGACGAGTCCCAATATAAAATGTACTGCTAGACGTGTGTTCGATTTGTTTTCTATTTTGTTGACGTTTGTTTATACTAGAGATGGGAATTACAGTTACTTTTTCGATAATCTGTTATGTATTTCTATTATGTTCTAGAACGTGTTATAATAATCTGTTATTTTTGTAACCTGTTACTCTCGACACGTTACCATTGACGTTCCAGGCAGTTATTCTGTTATGGCCTGGCGTTACTTAACGGCTCGAAGCCTCGTTATTTGTTGTGGTTGGTCTAAATAAGGTTCCAAGTTACCAAAGTTTATGAAGCTGAAGATATGCCTTATGTTACGTTTCGGTTATAATGAGTTTCGGGTGTTCCGGCTTTGCTTGACGTTACAGAGTTACCGCTCAAAGTTTGTTCTGTTATCGATAATTTAACTGTAACATGCAAGCTTCTAAGTTTCATTCAGTTCAGTTACAGTTCCATTTACTTCTGTTTATGGAATAAATATAGCGTGCTATATTTACTCTCCATTACCACTATGCGTTACAGTTATATGTACGTTATAACCTTATCATGACTGGGAGTGGAAAAATAACCTGTTAAATCTATAACAGGTTACATTGCTGTATCCATGTTATTTATCCGGTTTCTTTAAATAACGCCCATCTCTTGACAACTCAACTTGACACATGGAAGTACGAACAGTACGATATAAACGAAAACAAGGTTAACCTTGACCAGTCGGTGGTTGTTATCGCTAGTTAGTATTGTATTGACAATTAATTATTTTGTTTCTGTTAGTGGAAACAAAACATTGTAGTCAATGGTGAAATTGAGGTTATCTGAAAAGAACATATTATTGTGTAACTGCTGTTTTATGAATTATTAGGTTGAACTTTCAATTGAACAAAAGCATTACACATTAATAGTTTTGTGAACTTTTGAAACTTGTAAACATTAGTATCTGGGAATTATAATAAAAATAAAATAAAATGGATTTTGTTGGCTCTTTCCACATCTATTGCTGTATTCTTTATATATTAAGAAAATTAAGTTTTTCAGTTCGATTTAATTAAAGTTTATAGATCAACTTTTGCAGTAGAGTTAGTGGTAATGTTATTATATACTGTTTTTAGCGCCAAATTCCCATTTTTGTTTGTCCTAATAACTCAAAAAAATTAAATCATAAAATTATCTATGGAAAAAAATAAAGTTGTTGTGAAAGCATAGAAAACATGGAAAATAATCAAAGCCAGTATTATTATAAAGCTTCCTAAATCATACATAAAATTACCTTGAAAACTCCTGTTGAAGTCATTATTTTGAAAAATGGTGCCCAAAAAGCAGTTTACAATTTTCTCAGAGACTATGATTCATATTAATAAAATTTTAAATAACTATAGTGTTAACTATAAAAACCCATACGAGGTTTGATTTCAACGGTTTTTTAGCTATCAAATTATAAAGTCAGCATTTTAATATTTGATTAAATCAATTGGTTAACTTGTTCAAAAGAATATTCAAATCAAATATTTTTTACTTATATGACATACAGTATAACAGCTAAGAGAAACAGCTAAGGGTTGCTGCCTAGCCGATCAAGAGTATTAATGAAGGATTTGTTGAAGTAGAATGGTGGATGAATAATATCTCAATGAGAGTAGTTTCTACGTAACATCAGTAGTTGTGTCTTGCCAAATTTTATTGTTATGTTCTTTTTTTATATTATATTGCATTTTTTATATTATATCACAAAATAAATTATATATTCATTCACGTAAGCTTTAGAACAAATTTTAACTACGTCTGATGATTGATTATTGTTTTATTTTTTTCTCAAAATTTTGTAAAAATGTTAGAAATATTTTATCAGAAATAAATTTTAGGTTAGGTTAAAAGGCACTAGGCCAGGAGCCCTTCTTGATGTGATTCTGTCAGTATATTGTCTGTAACCAAACAATTTATAAACCTTTAACATGGTAAAAATATGTTTAAACTTACGGCTTAAATGGAAGTTTTAATATATGATATCTGACTTCAAACTTAACTCTAGATCAGTATATACTTGATTTGTTGGTTGAAACATGAATTCAATATAACTTTACCATGAATTTGTTTTCAAACAAACAAAGCCAAAGTTATAGCATTAATTTTCTGTCTTGTTTAATCCATAAAGGCACTAACCATATGCAGTGTAGGAATTTTTATGGAAAAATAGATTATTATTTAACAAGATAAGTAACATAATTAAGAAATTGCATTGAATTTTTTTTAAGAAGAGGCTGATCTCTATCTTACTGCGTGGTAGGCTTATGTACATATTTTTTTATGTACAAAGCAGATTAAGAACATAATTCAGAAATGTAAATTCCAGAATTATTGTACTTATTATTCTATTTATATGTTCACTGTAGTTTAAACTTTTAGTCAGTCTTGTAAAATGAATAAAATAAAATGAAAGTGTCTTTATTAGGTGAGGTTTAGAACCAAGCAGTCCTCTCTAACACGTAACTAGGGGTGTTCGAGTACTCGAAACTTCGAATATTTGATAGAGTATTTTAATACTACGCGTAATTATGAACTAAAAAATACGCCTAAAAATAGGTAGTACACAACGACAGTCAAATGAACTAGTCGACGTAGTGAATGAGTTCGTTTATTATGATTTTAACTAGTTCACTATCAAAGGTGGCGATCACAGCAAATAGTTACCGTAGTAGCGATCACACATGATGGTTGTCCAAGTTACTGCTTACTTGTAATCTAACCTAAAATAGCGTGAATAAAGCAGAAGTGCTGGTTAGTGTCTTTATGACCCAAGAAAAGTGACAAGAGATCCAGTTCAAGATGCTCAAAAAGACCTTTTACCGATACAAATCTAATAGTCTGTACGCCGTGGAAATTATGCACATTTTCGTTCATATCAATAATATCGCTCAATCAAAAGGGTCCCGAGAACGGGTCACTTTACATCCCAAGAATCGAACTTCCCATTTTTTCTAGGTGAATGTCCACCTCGCTTTTGGTATACGTACGTGCAAGGAACCGTTCAGCTCCTTTTCGGAACTGAAATTATTGTATATTTCTTGCAAGTTGATTGAGGTCTATTTTGTTTTTTAATCTGAGCAGGAAATCGTTCAATGATTTTACGTAAGAAAATACTAGCAATGATACGTTCAATGATGTTCTAGCAGCGTGTGACGTAACATTATTAATTTATTTTACGTCAAATAAAATATATATATATACTGTATATATATCCGTGGCAAACATCTATTAACTATTATTCCATAAACACCCTAGATCGCCAAAACTGTGTGTAACATTTGCGCATACAATATTTTTTCCTGTCAAATTGTTGAACAGTTTTCTTACTAGGTTAGACAATAACACAGTTGGAGTGTAAAAGGTGGTAAAGTACGATAATTTTGATTCGTAAACTCACTGAATGGTTCTCTGTTCACATAGACGTCGATGTAAACTTAAAAACAATCACGAATCAACCCAAGTGAGGGAGAAACATGTTGGACAACCTTTTCTAAACAAAATACGACAAATTTAGACACTCGTAAAATAATTTATACTGAACCGAAGCCTTATCACACGTCTCATTTTTATTCATAAGTATATAATTTAGCTGCCCACAATCTTCACTGTATAACTAGTTGGTACTTAGCTGATATTTCAGACTGCATCTAGTCGCCAATATCAGCTAGACCTATTATGTTAGCCGACTTCGTGTCTATGGTTTTCATTCAATTATGCCAGGTTTTCATGAATTTCTCGTTATGAAATAATTATTTATCTTTTTTCCAGTGTAGCCTCATGTATCGAAGTAGTTTCTAGTTGCATACGACTTCGTGTCTATGGTTTTCATTCAATTATGCCAGGTTTTCATGAATTTCTCGTTATAAAATAATTATTTATCTTTTTTTCAGTGTAGCCTCATGTATCGAAGTAGTTGCTAGTTCCATACATTTCATTACCAATCATAATTTAAAAACTAATTCATCCTAAGCGACTTTAAAATTTATTTTAGTAAACCTGCTCAGTTATTACTATCAATAGATTGAATTACAGTTTTTGTCATCCAGCTACTACAACTGACAATTTTGATTATATAATTCACAGCTTATTTCTGGTTAGTTGTTACCTTGTTATTACTGAATTAAATACCTACAGAGTACAGATCCACTCTTCTTGTCGTGTACACAATCAATTTTTTGTTGAGAGGAGGCAATTCTAAAAGTAAATGACTGCATTTGATGATGAGGCCTGAATTTCAGCATCAGTTTGGTTGGATGCAGCTTTTGCCAACAAGCTTTGCTACGTTTTTGCGGTACACCTTGAACTGAACCGCCAGATAAACATATCGGCCAGTTGTGAAACAGTATAATTGGCTGGCAAAGAAAATCTGATCTATAATATGAGTGAACAGATTAAATTTTTATAATCCACGTTGTTTCAATTAATAATATACTTTCTTAGTTTCTTACATCATATTAGCTATGAAAAAAGGTTAAACAAAACAATGCCACATAAAAATATCGGAAGGCAGGAAGTACAAAGTTTTATTTATCAAATGTTACAGTTACAAACAACAAATCAAAATTATTATGTTCAGTTTAGATGTATATATTTACGAATCTGGCAAAACTTAGGCTTAGGATGGTGTCTGCCTTTTACAGTTGTCTTGGGTGAACAGGAAATCCTTCTGTAAATACTCGCTCAAAAATACTCGATACTCGAAAAAAATGCCAACTACTCGACTCAACTTGGCTCGAACTCAAAAATCACTACTCGTACACCCCTACACGTAACTTTTACAGTTAAAAAGAACTCAGAAATGTAATGTTAGTAATTTTTACATTTTTCGAAACTATTCTATAATTATATTATGGTTTTTTTCAGAAAACTTCGAATGATACACAATGATGGAACTGTAGCATATGAGAATGGAGATGTTACAAACGAACCAGTGACCAATCCTAGGTCAAACCATTGTCCATGTGGATTCAAGCATTGGTGGAAGGGAGTAGCCTACGATAACCCTCCCCAAGAGGTGGCTTTTTCGTTCCATTTTTGTTTACTGTGCCTCTGCAGTTGTTAAATATAAGAGAACTTAAGGACATACAGCGACATTAACCTAAGTCAAAACCCTGACTCATTAACTGAGATGCATTTTTTATAATTCTACAAATATATTATAAATTTTGTGTATTGCTTTTCATTAATTAATAACATCTGAAAATTTGTATTACTTCATATTAAAATATTGAATTTAGTACATTTTTGTGTATTTAAAAACTGTTAATTTGAACAAAGAAATAGGCACCTATAAAAAACTAACTTTTGATGCTAAAAAAAATCCAAGATAACCATAAGTTTCAACATGGTAGTTTTCAAAATTTTTACAATGATATATTTGTTCTATGCACTAAAGTGAAATGTTGTTATATAAAACTAACTGGATATCAATCTTTGCTTTAAAAAAGGAAACAGTTTTAGCCCTTAACAGTAAAAAGAAAAAAAACTGAAGGGAACTTGCTAAACACTTCTAAAAGGTTTTATTTCTCTGTTATTTAACTTGCCTTCCCACTTACATTTCCGGATGCCCTAACTTCAGCTGTTATTACAGTCATTGTAGTTATGTATATTATTTGCCAGACTAACACAAATTTTTTTCATTCAACAAGGTAGCATTTATTACAAGGTATCATTATTTTAGTTTAACATTATTATAAACGAAAGAAATATATTTACTCAAAAACATACAGTGGTAAATTATAATCCAATAGTGTTGGTGCATATTAAGTAACTATAATGACTCAGTAGCAACGAACATCTAAGATTTATAAATTTTAATGCCAATTTAAAGAAAGAGAAAAAACATTGAAGCAACTCAGAAAAAAAACAAATAATTTTAAATTCTTATTACAATTAATTTGTCTAACATTGATTTTTTACAGGAATTTTTAAGTAAATTTGTATGTTCACTTTTAATAATTTCAGATTCCTGTGCTTCTTCATTGGAATGGGACAACTGTGGCCGATATTGTATATTGGTTCCAGTACGAATCTGAAAAACATTTAAACAGCAATGTATATCAGATAGCTTCATACCTCGTTCACAAGCACTTTCCTGGTGAGAATTAAACACACTACTCTTTTAAACTTTTAAATTTAGTATCGTTGATATTATCATAATGTTGTTAACACATCCAGTGCGGGCCCGCGGTTCCACACGGTAAGCTCCGCAACACAGTCACGCCTCCTGCGGTACTTCAGGATGTTGCCCCGGACTGATCTGTTGCTCTGTGTGAGCTCAGCATTAGGCCAGGCAACTCATATTAGGTGAGGGTGTTTTGTTCTTCCAACTCGACCTTGACGTGCAGTTTGATTCTGATTCCCGCATTTTCGGCCTGTGCTAACCATGTTCATTGACTTACAAGTTTGTTTACACGTTTGTACAGTTATATTATTGTGTTGTATATATTGTTTTGTTCTTACTTACTTACTTACTTATCCGGTCCCGTTCCAGTCAATCCTGGGTCTGGGTTGTCACCAAGCCTCCTCTCCTCTGTTTTGTTCTTATACATTCATATTATTGTTTTATATGATTGTTTTGAGTTTTTATTTTATATTATAAAACAGAGAAACTTGGTTTCCTTTCACTTCACTTACACTACATCACTAGTTACACTGAAAGGTGTCTCGACGCCATCTTCCCCAAATTCCAAGTTCCAGCTGTATACAGGCCAAGAAAACAAAGACAGTTCACCCCACAACTCAAACTTGGCCAGATGATAGATGCACAACTAGCGTCTGAAAACACGTTCACCACAATTAAATAAGGCACCTTAAGACCTTTCAGTGTAACTAGTGATGTAGTATTATTATATTATATTTGACAACTTCCACAAAGACCAGCAGTAAAGCCTCAGTCATTCCAAACAATGCAAATATACAAATAAATATTTAAAGTACTGTAAAAACTTACAAAAAACAATGTTTTATGTGTATTTGGTGCAATTTCGGATGTTATAGACACGAAGTGCGTTATATAACCGGCATAACGTGCTGATCCCGCAGATCCATGGAACGAACTGTGATGTCGCCTATAGAGCCATTGGATGGCCATTTTTGGTAATCAGTCTTCTAATGTCATAAGGAAAGTTTATCAAATTACTTTATATGTTAGCTTCTGGGGTGATATATATGTATTTCCTTTAGCAGTCAATGTGTTAAAATGGTTACAGCTAGACTTTGTTATAAAAATGTAATATTACTGTTGTCTATATGATATATGGTGATTTTCTTCTTTGAATTTTTATACTACAACCTTTCATTTTATATTATTTGTTTATTTAATTTTTTTTATCCTACCCTCAAGAAAATAAAAAACTATTTCCTTTATGTGGTTCTTCTATGATCAGCAATTTTTATAACTTATGAGTTTAATTTTTCTCTTATAAATTTGGAGCTTTTTTTCTTGTTGAGTGTTATGAATCTTTGTCTAAGAGTGTGCGATGCATTGAAAAATCAATACGATTCAATTCATGACTAGTCAAAATGTTGATACATCGATAGTACTACGTTGCATAAACAATACCGATGTCTCAGAATTATTAGGATGCGCCAAAATGACAAATTTAAAAGAAAAAATGCATCTTTAATATTTATTGGTGCGTCTTTTAGAACTACTACTTTGATGTTTTAAATAAACTATTGTACAGTCAGATGTTCGTAAAATAATTATTACTCGGGTTTGTTTTCGTTCCGAGTGGACAGGGATGAGCACGATTGGACACAAACCTGATTATATCGCGATAACGAATAGAGTACGACTGCGAGATAACTCGTACTGATATGAACATGATATAAGCCCATCAAGCAATGCGTATGGGTATAGTAATTTACGTAAATGTTGCGTACCACTAATTAGTAGAACATTTTCATACTGACAGTCCATCTATTTCAGTTAGTCAGCAATTATTTTGTGATCTGTATTTGATAACAAATTATAGGAATGGTTGCATAGTCAATTGGAATGGTGAAATAAATTAAGTCTTCTACTGTGTTTTCGAATATTGCTGATAACAATCCGAATATTGTTGATAACACCAGTCATTCCGTGATTTTTCCTATCACTTCCTGTCTGATAGGGTACCTGGCTTCTTCAGTCCATATTTTTTATAAATCATTTCTCTGTCAAAATACAGTCTTATCTTGCTTTCTTTTATAAGTTGAAACTTTACCGATTCATGTTCATCAATTTCTATTCAATTAGTCCATTAGCACTGTGTCCTAAAATATGTTACTCAAGATTATTTACATTTAAAAAAAAGTATAACTAAACGTTAATTATTAAAAACGACTATTTCTATTTCCAACCTTATTATTAGAAAATATTTTAAATTATAATAATATAAAAACTCAATGTACTCAGTAAATTACATATTATTGCATAGGTTGGTATGTTTTATTAATTTTAACATATTGTGCAAACAATAATGGATTTTTTACATAAATCAAAATTATGCTTCTTATAAAAAAATTCTGTGATTTAATACATTTTATTTATCTTTGTTTATGTAACTTTACATTAATTTTTATTTCAGTCAACAAAAAAATAAACAGTTATATATGGTTGTCAGCATTTTCCAACAATGATAGTTAATAATAATAATTAAGTTCTTTTCCATTATTTTCTACAATCTTCTTTTTGCGTATGAAATATATTATTTAAACTGTTATAAATTAAATTTGCATAATTTTGGCCAGTTATTCTCCCACAACTGTAAAGTACAACTACTGGCATTTAAATTTAATGAAGAGCCATCAACTTTTTTTTATTACTTGCTTTTCTTATATTTTTCCCTCCTCTGACTTAATTACATAAGCATGCTTAGTGTTAAACAATTTTATTAAGCCCTGAAATTATATTTTAAAATAATTATAATTTATTGTGCTTTAGGGTAGGCCTAAATACATTTTGTGAATCCCTTCATCTTACATGCCAAATATTATTTTAAACTTACCTTCTTACTTGCATATAAAGCTTATTTTTATATTTTTGTTTCATGCATATAATATTAAATATCTAACATTTATATGATCAATAAATGTATGTTTTAAATTATCTTACTTTGTACTAGCAATATACTGCACCTGTAACAAAAGGTATTATTGTTATTCTGACCCTTCTAAAACTTAATAAAAACCATGAATTCTGTATGTGTACATCGAATCGAAATTCGTTGAATCGCATTGTTGCATCGAATTGAAAAAAAATTTGCTGCATCGCACACCCCTATCTTTGTCCAAACTAATGCAGGATTAGATCAGTTAAAATGAAATAATATAAAAAAATAAAGTTTCTCTTTTGTCCAGGTGAATTTGGAAGTGAACGTCTCCATCAGAATATTGTGCAACAAATAATGGAAGGAATAAAGGATCTTCCACCACCAACAAGTAACCCAGTATGTTGATTTATCTATTGAAAAGGACTATGATTAACAACTAAACAAAATTAATCCAAAACTGTTTTGTGTGTGTGTGCGCGCGTATATGTGTCTGTGGGTGCGTGCGCATGCGTAAGCATGTGTCTGTGTATGTCTACGTGTGCGTGTCTGTGTGTGTGCTTAGTTATTACCGACGTGGCATTAAGTGATAACTGGCGTTGCATGGTTATTAGGAGTGTGATAATGTAAAATAAACTGTGTAATTTTTACAAATTTACACTGTCTCATTATTTGTATTAGCTTGATGTTTGAGACTTAACTTTCCTTTGGGAAGTTAGTATTAATTATTTCAACTGCGCAAAATTATCGTACATTTCGTGTATGATTGTGAAGTACTATCGTACATAGTACAGGACATTGAAATTATGGTATAAGTACAATAATTATCGTACATCTGTTATCACTTAACTGCATAATTAAATAATTAGCATTGTTACTTTGCTGAGTACAAAGTAAGTTTGATACTCCAACTTAGCCAAGTCGGTACTTCACTTGTTAAATAAAGTTCACGCACAGGCCTGTAGCCCATGTCAACTGAGCAATGAAATTTTTTTAAAATTATTACTAATGATATTAATATAATAATGTTGAACTTCAATAAATAAATGTTACTATGGAAAGTTTAGTTACTTTTCTCTTAAGTTTAAAATTGTTAATATTGCATGTGCATAATTGAACATGGGTTATGAAAATTTCATCTAATTCATGTTGTATTAGATCAACTGTTAAAAACTATCATTAAATAATTGCATAGCATTTGCTAATTGGTTCGTCACATGTGTACAATATTAAGTCACAGCTGTTTTATTTTTTGACATTATTTAGATGTATTTTATATTGTTATATCTAAAATAGTACTTTTTATGATATTTGTTGTAAAAATTATAATAGTAAAATTTTAGGTTACGGCCTACTTCTGCA
Source organism: Stictocephala bisonia (assembly GCA_035578905.1). Taxonomy (NCBI): domain Eukaryota; kingdom Metazoa; phylum Arthropoda; class Insecta; order Hemiptera; family Membracidae; genus Stictocephala; species Stictocephala bisonia. The sequence goes on along the minus strand of JAQJVL010000336.1, from coordinate 86,601 downwards.
TAGTGCGTTGTTGTTTGTTTACTTTGTTGGTGCTACGACCACAGCCACCATCATACTAATATTGACAGCTGTTTGTATTGCATAGTTTTTTGACATTTTGTATTATAGTGAATGCTACAAGATGATTGTAAATTGATTATTTGAATGTATACAACATAATACCATCCGCTATTATGAAAATAAGTAAATTCGGAGTTATTTACGATTGCTTAAATCCCACCTGCGAAATATTGTCGGCGGGGGTTCCTCAATAGTTTTTTACTGACGATATATCGATAGCCTGGGATTTTTAGACAGAATAATTCACCGATGATAAATCAGCGGTAGGGGTTCAAACGGTTAAACATTCAAAATAAAAAAAGGATTGTTTATGTTTAACTTTTTAAAATATAAACACAATTTTTTTAATTAAATTTTAGCTTATTTAGCTGTCTTGGGATTTGATAAAGGAAATTCAAACTACCTCTAGTATGGTTTAAAAGTTAGAAGGTTCATTATGAATTTTACAATTCTGTTCATTATTTTTCACAAAAATAAATTCTCGTACAAGTTTTTTCATAATGGTACTAGAATAGAAACTATGTCTCCTGTTAAAAAAAATAAAAATAAAAAAAATACGCCATATTAAATATATTTATATTTAATTTTTGTTTTTTTTTAAACTAAGGTTTGCTTGTAAATGACAAAAACTAGTTTATTTTGGAAAATTATAATATTCCAGTTCTAGGGTTAACTAATGCTCTTTGAAACATGATCTCAAGTAATAATATGAAGAGATTAATCTAACATTTGCTTATTAACAATTAATATCGATCATTAGTTTACCAGTTTATATTCTAATCGGCCTATTATCTTACTATTGTATAAAAATCTAATGGTGTCTGTATGTGTGTTACTCAATGGAAATATTGCATGGACATTCTTAGGGTCTCTGGTTAACACATAGGCATATCTTTATTTTGAAATTCCTTTAGGAAACTTAATCAGGAGTTCTAAGATGTATCGATGCAACCCCTATGACAATACCAATTTGACAATTAATTGTTTATAGTAGTATTATTAATCAGCTATTGGAATAAACAAACAACTTATACATAAATTAAATACCGTACCAAACCTAACCACAGTGCACTGTAACTAGAAATGATGGTAGGTACCACGACGAGGCTGCGCAGTAGACTGTGATGTCACATGGGTGAAATTAGCTGAATAGTAATTACAGGAATTAGAACAGTATTTTGTGTTTATTTTTGCCATTTGCTTATGTGACGTCATGGGGGATGTGCGTGATACCTACCGTCTTCTTTTCTAGGTACCGTGCCACAACGCACTTTGACACTCACGTGTTTCAAGCGGATGGAAACTGCACATTTTCACAAAGGGAAATAAAGCTGTAAATTTTGTTTATAAGTCTATTTTATAAAACTTTCATTTTTATAAACATTATCATATTAAAAATCTTTTAAACAACTTAGAGTTAATTCATCCATGTTTTGTATTACTGAATGCAATTAGCACAATACAAATCAACGTAAACCCCATAGGAAGGACGGTTACTCTGCTAGTAGTTTATATCTTCAATCTGTAGTAATGCTTAGGTATTGTGTAGGTGGTAGAGCCGACAGCAGAGAAAGAAGAAGCTTGTGGAGGGGCAACGTCCAGTGAGTTATTACCCTTGAGGGGCAGTGACAATGGTCTGTTTGCAGAGGCATCTACAAGTGGATATCATATGTCCAAGAAGGCATCCGTTACAAAGGAGGTGGCCAACCAATGTCCGCTTGAACAAAAAGCAGGCCCCAGCTCTGCACGGCCCAACTTCCGATTGGGTCCAGGGATGTCAATGCTCTCAAATACCCCTGTTAACCCCAACGCTGAGGCAATGGATCGGTTCTTCCAGCTAATGAAACGCAAAACTCCTTCTCCTCCCTCACCTGATTCTCCCAGTCCCTCCACCAGTAAGCAGTAATTTATTCATTTAGTGTTTGCTCAAGGCTCAATTCAAATTTTATTTGCCACTGATTTATATTGATGATTTCTTTAGTGATAATCAGAAGAGCTGTAACAATGTCCTTTTTTATAAGAAAATTTGGCTTACTCATTTAACAATACATATTTGATCAAATACTTCAGAATTGAAAACAAATTTAAAGAACCCACCAACCCCAGATCTATAACAGACATATCCACAGTTAATTGTGCAGATATTAATACAGTAACAGGGTTTAAGTAATTTGCCTTTATTAGTAATAAATTGTCAGTAAAGGGAATATTATTATCTATAAGAAATTGTACAGTGGAAGGTGAATTTTTGTAGGTACTAGTATCGAGCCGTGAATAATATTTTCCCATGTTATTGCACTCATCTTATATATAGTGGGTGATATTTTTGTACAGATACATACGGAATCTCAATCAAAATTAAAGAATAACAGATATACAATAATTCATCATTCCTTTTAATTTAAAATAAGTGAGCTTTTACAAAATATGCTAAGGGAATAGTAGTCAAGTCAAAGTAGTACAATAATTTATCGGTCATTTTAATAATTATCGACTAAACATACTTTTGTTTGTTCCTTAAAACCACTCTCTTACATAAGTATTATATTTGTTTTCAGAACATTTAAAATCAAAGTAAGAGCCTTGAATAAACGCAAGCCAAGTGTGATGTCTTTTCTGTGATATACTCGGTACAGTTTGTAACTACTTCAGCTGTTTTGTTCCATTCTTCCTTTTGTTTAGGTATATGTAAAGGTTGTATTATTATTTAGTATACTTTAATACATTTAATACATTTTTAACAAATAATATATTTTATTTCTAGGTAGTTATATAACATTTATCCTCTTAAATTATATTAAATATTATACTTAATAATAATAAAATAATAAATCTGATGTTAACTAGTTATTATTTCCATTTTTTACAATATATATAAATAGTGTAAATATATTGCTTTTATCGATAATATATTTATATGGTATGACTTTAGTTCCTTAAAATAAAAATAAATAAAGGCCCTGTGTAAGATATTTATATGGGTTAGACCTAGATCCTGCTTTAGCCAAATTATTACAAGATAGCTATAAACTTCAGTAACACTTCTGTAACTGGCTGCTCGAGACCATACACACACATTTACATTGCTCTGTCCACTATTGCTCCTGACCGTACAGTGTTATGGATTAAAGAGCGTAAAGCATAGTTATGTTCTTTCAGGGTTATAGGACACTACAAATCTCATTAATGATATAAACCATTTTTATGTCCGTTCAATTTTGATGAAATGCATTTTTTGTAATAATTTTAATGGATGCAAAAATTGTTGTTATAATTATGTGGTATCACATTGTTTGGTATTTATTTAGTCCCTACTATGTTTATTTATACTTCTATCAGTAGAAACAGGCACCATCATTTTTTAGAATTAGATAATAATACCAAATTTGAAGGATTCAACGTTTCTTCATCCAAATATAAACGATAATATTTTCTTAAAGGCAGGTATACATGAGATAATTATAAAAATAGTTAACTTGTTTTATAGTTTTGCTTATATTAGCTTAAGTTGTAAAGTTTAGATTTTACATTTCTATTTTAGTAAAATTAACATTATTTGGCTAGTAACTAACATGTTTTCACATACAAATGATGGCCTTTATAATCCATATAAAATTAAACTATATATATTATTTTAGAGATAAAATACCTTTTATTGTATCTGAAAATTGTTGGTGTAATGTATGGAACTAAAATAAGTAAAACAAATGAGATTTCGGAGAATATAAGAAGGAACTTGTAGGCAAACTAGAAGATTAGAGATGATAATATGGATTAACATCACAGGTTTTTAACATTATTTGAGGTGTTTAAATATTCCAACATTTAATATTAATTAGTATTCATACCAGTGCTCTTAGAAAGTTTTTTATCCTACTTGAATGACTGATGAAGATTTTGACTGATTGTGGTCGCCAGTTCTAAATATAATTTTTTACAGTACTACCTTACCGGTAGTTACTCGAATCTGAAGAGAAATGAAAACAATTCGAGTAAACAAGGTTCAAGTTATCGAGTGTAAAAATCCCTGACTTCAGTTATAAAGGTTCCACAGGTTATTGAACTTTCTTAAATTGTGTCTATGCAATGCGTTTGCGTGATTGCTGTTTATCTAAGCATCATACACAAGTAAAATGTGTGAGTATAAAAAGTAAGATAATATGCGGGGTTCAAAAAGTAAAAAAAAAAAAAGTATTTTAAATACAGGAAAGTACGTAGTTAAACAGTGCAGTAAACATTCGATGAAATTTGATTCATGTCACAACATAAACATTTACCTTCCTTATGAGATAGTGTAGTTTTGAATATTGATGTTTCCATCATAAACTTCAAGTTATAAAGGTGAAGTGATTGGAACTTCGACTTGTAGAGGATCGCATAGTTCCAATTTCAAGTTTCTTCCAGTAGTACCATTCCAGAAAATTGAAAATTTGCCTTATCAAGGTTTTAATATAACAAATTATACTTGTAGAGGTAAAATTAACATTGACTCTTATGAGAAGTTCAAGGGCATTTTAACAAATTTGAATTTTCAAGGATTATTGAGGATTGAGTTATCAAGGTTCCACTGTATTTCTTATTATATTTATTTTTTAATTTTTTGTTTAAAAGTTAAGTTTATTTAGTTTGTATGGGCAGTTTCAAAACACATCAATCTCAGAATTATTTAGATTTGTTTTTTAAATTTAAAAAAAATTAACTTGAAATCATTACAATATAATGTGTGAAAAAAAAGTTGACTCAAATTCAGAATTTAAAAATGGCAAATGAGTGAACTTGACGTTGATTCAACACTATTCCTCCTTCTTCAACTACTAAAGTCACAGTGTCATAGAACAAAACTAAAGGTATTTTCATTTCATTATGTTTCCATTGGTTCCAATGGTCATGGTAATGGTTATTCAAAACCTTAGCACTATATTAAGTCAGAACGTGTAAAATCTAAGAGCTAACGTGCACTAGCCCGACCACGACTCCAACAATTCTGGTTGTGGCTAGTCCGACCATGACCACGACTCCGACTCTGAATGCTTCTGTTAACAAATGGATGTTAAATTAAAAGTTTACAATGTTTTCACTTCATAAATAAATAATACACACTTTTCAGTTGATGAATGAAAATATAAAAGTACTAATAGTTAAATTTAAATATAATAATTAAGTTAACGTGTAACAAAACTATTATGTTTATTCTGAATCATGAAAACATAATGATTCTGATGTGTTTGACAGATATCCTTCATTGTTTAATCATATATTCATAAATATAAGTAGTTGTTTTGAAGGAGAAACAAAGCAAAAATTACATTACAAACAATAAAATTGTATTTACATGAATCAGTTTGCTCCTTTAATGAGCTGAACTCACTGCCTATAAACGTCATTGTAATCCTCTGTCACATTTCTTTCTTTAACATTCTATTTGAATAGTCATCTAACGATAAATTACATAAAGATGATAATTAACCGCATGGTCTTTAACCGCAAAAATAAAAATATCAGTGTCAAAAACTGCCATAGTATGTAGATTGTTCAAAACTACTCAGGCACTAGTGACCTAGTCAGAGTCGGGTCAGGGTTGTTACCGTATGCAGTATATTTGGAGTCGCAAAAACGGGAATGAAATAACAGACAAAAACGTGAAAACATAATTTTAATTTACAAAAACACCTTCAACATCGTTAACATGGTTTATAATTGAACTTGAAATACAGTGAAGTACAGTATAGTACAGAATGAATACATGAATACAACGTTAGATAAAATACAGTATAAAAATATAAAAGATTAAGATGTGTTCTTAAAGAACTCTGTAACTTTCTTCTGACGCATATATGTGTAGCGACTAGAAGCGGCAATGTTAAGCCATCTACGCATAAACATTACGTCAGCTGGTAACGCAGCAGGGCTCTGCTCCACATATAGTAGAGCCACATCCAGGGCTTTAGTGGCATCTGCGTGTGACACTCGATCTAGTTGGGAAATTTCTTCCTCGCTTTCTTCGTCTTCATTAGGGCTTTGAGGTTGAACCAAATTTACGATTTACTCATCATTGTATTCTTGGTGGCCATTATCGTCAACACCAACCCATTCTATGACATCATTTTCTCCATCTTCTTCACATCCTGGAAGTTTTTGAACGACATCTAGGAGGTCATTTTGTAGTGGAGCTTGAAAATGCTGTGTTTCTTCAAATTGTAGTAAATCTGGCCACAGCTTCTTCTACGACTTTTTAATCAAAGTTTCAGGACAGTTGTCCCAGGCTTCAGCCACCCAATAAATTACATCTTTTATCGTGATTCTTTTCAGGATGTCAGTGATGGAACTTTCTTCATCTGATAGAAATGTCCGTACCAAATGTTTTCTATAATAAAGTTTTATAAACTGCAGGACACCCTGGTCCATTGGCTGCAATAATGGAGTAACATTTGGTGGCAAGAAAACAGCCCTAATTTCACCACATGTCAGTTCTTTTTCTGAAGGGTGTGATGAACGTCACTTAATGTTGAACAACTGTGCTAATGTTAGTACAGTAACTCTATACGCTATTTTTCGGATAATCCGAACTTTTCGGAATCCGAGCAAGCTGTCCCCCCAATTAGTTCGGATTTGCGGGGTTCTACTGTATATTATTAGTGGTCGGGGCCAACAGTTTGGTCGAGCCCGACCAAATCCTTCTGTCTTTGGTCCGACGACCAGACCCCGACTGCCGTGTCGGACCTCGCCTAGTGAGTGTTGTTGCATTTAATCCCATGTAGTCGTGGTCGGGCTAGTGTGTGTTAACTCTAATTGACGGATGACCCGTTGTTTGCTGCATGAGACAAAAAAATCAACACACATGATTGTTAACCACTACAAGGGTTAGTGCTAAAATAAGCATAAACAGTTTGATAAGTGATTATATAAGAGTTTGTGTGTGTTAGTAGAATTGGTGTAATATTTGTTTGGTTATGTTTTTATACATTTGTAATCCCATTTCACTACTATAAATTTGTAATTGATATTTGTATCACCATTTTACACAGTATGTAGTATATATATTTTGTAATAAACTTCGTTGATATTTATACAGTTTGTCTTTTAAATTACTTTCTCCATAGTTATAAGTTACACATCATTTTATGAAGTACAAAATCATTTATATCTAAAACGTTATATATTATGACATCAGTAGGCGAGTGGGCGACTGTGAGTGTTGAATTTGTGTGAATAGTTTTCATTCAAAGTTTTTGTATAACGTTATAAAAACACCAAGAGTATGGTTGTGTGGAAGTAAACATATTTGATGAATGTCATACTTTAGTTGGGCATTCCAGATGTATGGGAATTCCAAATTACGAGTTTCCAAAAATTAAACAGATTTTTTTTATCTACCCACCTTTACATACACGTGAAGTGGTATTGACCCACCCACCCATTCACACGTACAGTATTAACCCATGCACCTGAAGTGGTATTATTGAAGTGAATTAAGAGTCTGCAGAGGCTGTCGAACATGTTAGTTTTAATCTCATAAAAAAATGTTATTTTCGAACTGGACACACGATAACGTGTATCCAAATAAAACAGTTATTTGTAAACGTATTTTTCCAAACAAATTGCATTTGAACTAGATTGAAATTCTTATTGGAATTGCTTTGCAAGTTCCTAATTAGATTTATTGAAAAAATGTACAAAATATTTTGTTTGAATTTTTTATTTTCTTCTACTTTTCAAAACTAGGCGTGTGTGTTCAAAATATCAAAAGCAAACCCAAAGTGTAATACAGGAGACGTTCTCTTAACCGGCCTTGGATCTACCGGCTGCCGCTTTAACCGGCCGCTAAATATAAATGATGAGTCACTGACACTTAGCTACTTTGGGTTTGTTTACTTCAATCTAGTAAAGACTTATGCGTTGTAGTCGATGTTTTGTTGTGTTACGGTGCATAGTGTTGTTTTTGTTAACTGAACATTATAAATTACAGTGTGTTGTGCTTTTTTGTTACTACTGTGTACAGTACATATTACAAAAATCGATGATACAAAACATAAACTAAATGTTTTGACTGTAAAACAAAAACTTGAAGCAATAGAACAAATTGACAAAGGTGACTCAGTAAATAAAATATGTAAGGAACTGATCGTTGGAAAAAGCACTGTTAATGATTGGAGATGTAACCGGAAATCCTTACTAGGTTTTTGCTTTCACATAGAAACAGAAAAGGCTTTAAGTGATCGATGAACCTTAAAATACCTACAAATCAAATGGTTGATGATTCTTTGTGGATATGGTTTAAGCAGAGGAGAGGAACTCCTATTTCCGGGCAAATTCTTAAAGAAAAGGCGAGGTCTTTCCGTTTAAAAATGGAAGAAAACAGTGTGTTTACAGCCAGTGATTAATGGCTAGGAAAGTGGAAAAAAAGACATGGAGTTAGTTTCTTTAATATTTGTGGAGAAAAAATGTATGCAGTTATCCCTGCATCAAATGAGTTTGTCACTAAACTAAAAGAGATTATACGTAAAGAAACTTTCAACCAGAGCAAGTATATAACATGGATGAGACTGGTTTAAATTTTTAACGCCTGCCACAAAAAACATTCACTGTTGGCAAAGCTGGCTCAACTCCAGGTTTTAAACTTAACAAGGAACGTATTAAGCTGGCCTTGTGTTCCAATGCTTCAGGCTCTCACAAGCTCCCTCTTCCGGTGATTGGAAAGTCTCAGAAACCACAAACATTCAAAAACATAAATGTATCATCGCTTCCAGTTGTATATTGTGCCCAGAAGGCCGCATGGATGGATGCTAACATCGTTAGAGATTGGTTCATCGATGAGTTCATCCCAGAAGTATGAAAGTATTTAAAAGAACATAATTTACCAGAAAAGGCTATTCTAGTCCTAGTTAATGCTTGCACACACCTGGCTGATCTTCAATGTGAAGAAGCACTTGGTATAAAATTGGTTTTCCTTCTTGCAAACGTCACAAGTGTTATTCAGCCTATGGACCAAGGAGTCGTAGAATGCTTAAAAGAGACGTTATCGGCGCAAACTGCTTTCTGAGAATTTAGGTAAAGTGGACTCAGGAATGGAACTTTTATCAGCCTTAAAACAGTTAAGCATTAAAGATGTAAATTACAAAGTTGCAAAGGCGCACAAAGAAAATTCCTAGCTCAACATACATCAAATCTTGGAGAAAGGTCTGGCCAAACATCGAAAACGAGGTTACCAACGCAGCTGAGGATGAACTGCCTCTTTCCCTTTTATCAACGGAAAAAGATTACAACGCAACTCTTCTCAATGAATTAAGGAAATTGCCAAGTGATAATCATCTTGAAGAAGAAACTGTAAATGAATGGGTTTCAGGTGACGATTATCTAGAGAACAATGTTTTTATTGATGATCAAATCATAAAAAAAGTTATAGAAGAGGCAAATGAAAGTGGTGTTGCAGATGAATCAGAGGATGAAAATCAAGAAGAAAAAATAATAAGTCACAAGGAAGGAAAAAATGCACTTCAATTGATACTTCGGTACATTGAATAACAAGAGGTCTCAACAGCTGTAGATATTATGTTTATTAACAATTGGAGAGACTACGCTCATAAATAAAAAAAGTCTCATAACCGATTTATTTTATGAGAAAGCTAAAAGTATTGCCTTTACTGTATTAATTAAAAAACAGTACTTTACTGTAAACTGTTTAATTAATTATTTTTCTTATAAAGTATTGTAACAACAAAATAAAAATACAGTAGTTTGTTATGTACCTTGATTGGCGTGTTTTACTGTTACCTTTTCATTACTGTACAAAATTGTGCATAATATACTATTTATTCACAGAAGCTGTATTACTTGTACAACACTGTGATATGTTTCTGAACAATGATCTTAAAATTTTAAAATACGTAGTTCAATGGTACACAAAACACAATACAAAATAGTAATACACACTTAAAATATCTACAGTATTAGTCCAAACATTTTTTAATTACAGAACTGTATATCTAAGAATGTAGCCTTTAAACTTTCGTTTGAGTAAGGTACCAGTAATGTACCACTATCCACGGTTTCACGAGCATTATCACAGTAACTCTCTACAACGTAACCTTCGCAGAAACGAAGTGGTTACTGTAATTTCCACATACTTTGGATTAAACGGCTATCCGGCCATGGTTCGGTCCCATAGTGGCTGGTTAAGAGAGCGTCTACTGTATAGTAATGTTAAATAACTCCTCATACACAACTTTTGGTTAATAAATAACGACAAAATATGGATTCGCAAATAACATTGTTCTTATGGAATTAAAACCCAACATGGCAAACAGCCTCTGCAGACTTTTAAGTGGATAGTGCATTCATATCTCTTTATATTTATACTTTAAAATAAAGCTTTTATGGCGATTTGTGAGCATGGAATAGTTATGTTTTATAATATTGAACAAGTTTATACAGCTCGTTTCTTAAAAAGGAATGCAAAGGCTATCACCTTTCAGAAGATGAAGTTAATCGTTATAACCCTTCACCATCTCAAGCAAATTGAGAGTTCTTAATTTTGTTTGATTATGAAAATAATGAAGGAAATATCAATACTATTTGTAAAATATTATTTCTATTAGTAGATGTAACAACTACATAGCAGCACAGATTAAACAGTTAAATCTTCATAAATATTTTCGAAGGAGGCTACATCTGTTAATAATATATTCATACTACATATTTATTAACTAACTGTTCTAGCAAAAACAAAAACTACATATTTAATGCATAGTTTTCAGTAATTCATTATTTTGAAATTTTTTGGGGAGTTAGTGGCGTAGTTCTTATCTCGTGGAATCAATTACTTATGATTCCTGAACAATAGATACTGACGAGGAGTACTGCAAAAAATAAAACAGGGGAGTGATAGGAAATGCTATTTTACATAGCTGCCTTCTTTTTTCTAGTAAACAATTTCTAGTCATACATTAACATTAGATTTTGTTTATTTATAATTTTACATATTTACTTTATTGACAATACTATTTGAAAATACAGATTTGCTTGTATATTAAAAACGTGTAAGAAACCTGTTGAACATAAAATTTCCAAATAAAAACACTTAATTTTTTTCTAAAATGTGAGTCTTGTTTTAGTGCATTTACTCCTCAGTCTTATTTTATAACAAATATTTTTATTTATTATTGAAAAAGCATATTTTACTTAACTTTCAGTTTAGTTCTAGCATTTTGTTAAATACATGTTTTTCTTTTAGGAAATCAATAAATAAATTATATTTAAATAGGTTTTAACTTCCAAATTTAATTGGTAGGCCTTTATATTTGTGGTAATTAAATAATATTGTAATGTTATCTGTTTAAATTTGGAATAAAGCTAAAACTTATTATTTGGATTACTTTTGTTGTGTTTTCAAATTTGTAAATTTCAATTTCACTAATTGACTAGTTAATTTTGACTACTTGACTTATTTCATTGAAGTTTAAATGTTTACAATGACCTCTACTATTTATATGTTAAAAATTTTAAACTGTAAGACATGTTGTGTAAATATATCACTTTAAATTAGCATTTTTCTGTACTTCTTAAGCAAAATATTTTATTAAGGGATTTTTATTCTTAATTAATTAATTACCAGTTTGATTGTTTAAAATATACATGGTGGAAATTTACCCTTGAAAAATAATGCTCTGAAGGAATTTTGAGTAGTCATACATTTTCTGCATTCCTGTTATGCCGGATTGTGTGCGGATTTGTGCACCATCGTTGGTGTTTGATGGTTGCAGATGCACTATACTAATCTAAGCTTGCTTTGAGCTAGGCATGATTGTTTTATAGATTATAGAATTCTCTGTCTTACTGAGTTATATTTTTTTTTCCTCAGAATGCTTGATATTACCATAAAATTGGTTTTAAAACTAATCAAATACATGTGGTTATTATTTTCACAGCATATGATAATTTATACAGTATCCTGAGTTTTATTTCAAACTTTTAGAGTTAGTTGAAAATAAATAATATACTGCATTAAACTGTTGGTAACTTCAAGAGTTGTCAACACTGTCCGTGTGTATTGTGAATGTGTATGGCTTTGATACCTTTTTTTATAGAACAGTTAAAAAATAATTGTTTACACCCATCATCCTAATGATCAATTCGAATGTATGGAATTTCTTTTGATTAAAATATTCGTTTTTACTATAACACTATTTTAAATATATTTTCCGATGTAGAATTTATTTTTGTGGGTTTCTCAGAAGAACCCAATAGTAGCATCCCTTCATAAAAAAAAACTAGTAACCAAGATCCGAATAATTATTGGCTTATTTCACTTATACCTTCCTTCTCTAAAATCTTTTTAAAATATTTGGTTAGCAATAATTATTGAAATTCTCAATGAATGTAACATAATTTTACCACGTCAAGTTGGTTTTCTGAGCACTGAAGGTGCTATTGAATTTCTAGTTTCATCACATCTTCAATCTATTGATAGGGATAAAGCTTCAGTGCAAGCCTGGTAGATTTTAACATTCTTCTAGGCAAGTTATATCAAATGGGTCTTACAGGGAATCCTTCTTTATGTATGGATGTCTTCACATCAGAGTCTCACTCCCTTATGTTTACAATAAGAAATGGCTCTGGTGGGCAGTAGCTCCTATTTTGTACACAGACACATTATGGGTGTAAAGCAAGAAGTTATTAGTAAGTCAGTCTAAAACACAAAAATTTAATTTGAAATAGTTATCAATAGGCATGCAAGCAATTGCATTCCCTTCTCTTTTGAAGATACTGAATTAGTCGCCAGTATACACTGCAAGATCCTTGCTTTTGACTTGGACTCAAATATTAAGTTTAATATCAATATAGATTCTATCGCTCAATTAGAGTGTATAAAGGTGTAAGAGAAAATGGTTCATTGTAAGTGAGGACTTTTTAGTCCTAACCTCGCTAATTGTCATAAATCTTTAACAATAAAGTCTTTTTCATTTCATTCTGATTATGAAAAATCAAGTTCTAGAAACTTAGTATTGAAATAGGCTTTATAGAGTTTCAATCTCAAAATTGCTTTTAGCTGCATATCATGGCCTAGATGTATTCTTATCTTCCTATGGCTTAGTCTAGTGAAGTGAAAACAGAAAAACCCCTTTTATAGTTAGCAGTTGGAAAAAAAAACGATTCATGTCTTTTTAAAAATGGAAAGATTCTCATATAGACAGCTTTTTATTAGTAACCTCATATTAAAATGTTCTTGTATATTATTATAGTAAAAATAATCCTGTACACCACAACCCTTTGTGGGTTTGGGTATTCTGGACTGCCTTTATGGCTTAGTGATGTGTGGTCAGTACAATGGATACTGTTCGCCATCATTCCTGTGGGTTTGGGTATTCTGGACTGCCTTTATGGCCTGGTGATGTGTGGTCAGTACAATGGATACTGTTCGCCATCATTCCTGTGGGTTTGGGTATTCTGGACTGCCTTTATGGCCTGGTGATGTGTGGTCAGTACAATGGATACTGTTCGCCATCATTCCTGTACACAACAACCCTTTGAGGGTTTGGGTATTCTGGACTGCCTTTATGGCCTGGTGATGTGTGGTCAGTACAATGGATACGGTTCGCCATCATTCCTGTGGGTTTGGGTATTCTGGACTGCCTTTATGGCCTGGTGATGTGTGGTCAGTACAATGGATACTGTTCGCCATCATTCCTGTGGGTTTGGGTATTCTGGACTGCCTTTATGGCCTGGTGATGTGTGGTCAGTACAATGGATACTGTTCGCCATCATTCCTGTGGGGTTGGGTATTCTGGACTGCCTTTATGGCCTGGTGATGTGTGGTCAGTACAATGGATACTGTTCGCCATCATTCCTGTACACAACAACCCTTTGAGGGTTTGGGTATTCTGGACTGCCTTTATGGCCTGGTGATGTGTGGTCAGTACAATGGATACTGTTCGCCATCATTCCTGTACACAACAACCCTTTGTGGGTTTGGGTATTCTGGACTGCCTTTATGGCCTGGTGATGTGTGGTCAGTACAATGGATACTGTTCGCCATCATTCCTGTGGGTTTGGGTATTCTGGACTGCCTTTATGGCCTGGTGATATGTGGTCAGTACAATGGATACTGTTCGCCATCATTCCTGTACACAACAGCCCTTTGAGGGTTTAGGTATTCTGGACTGCCTTTATGGCCTGGTGATGTGTGGTCAGTACAATGGATACTGTTCCCCATCATTCCTGTGGGTTTGGGTATTCTGGACTGCCTTTATGGCCTGGTGATGTGTGGTCAGTACAATGGATACTGTTCGCCATCATTCCTGTACACAACAACCCTTTCAGGGTTTGGGTATTCTGGACTGCCTTTATGGCCTAGTGATGTGTGGACAGTACAATGGATACTGTTCGCCATCATTCCTGTGGGTTTGGGTATTCTGGACTGCCTTTATGGCCTGGTGATGTGTGGTCAGTACAATGGATACTGTTCGCCATCATTCCTGTACACAACAACCCTTTGTGGGTTTGGGTATTCTGGACTGCCTTTATGGCCTGGTGATGTGTGGTCAGTACAATGGATACTGTTCGCCATCATTCCTGTACACAACAACCCTTTGTGGGTTTGGGTATTCTGGACTGCCTTTATGGCCTGGTGATGTGTGGTCAGTACAATGGATAAAGTTCACCATCATTCCTGTACACAACAACCCTTTGAGGGTTTGGGTATTCTGGACTGCCTTTATGGCCTGGTGATGTGTGGACAGTACAATGGATACTGTTCGCCATCATTCCTGTGGGGTTGGGTATTCTGGACTGCCTTTATGGCCTGGTGATGTGTGGTCAGTACAATGGATACTGTTCGCCATCATTCCTGTGGGTTTGGGTATTTTGGACTGCCTTTATGGCCTAGTGATGTGTGGACAGTACAATGGATACTATTCGCCATCATTCCTGTGGGTTTGGGTATTCTGGACTGCCTTTATGGCCTGGTGATGTGTGGTCAGTACAATGGATACTGTTCGCCATCATTCCTGTACACAACAACCCTTTGAGGATTTGGGTATTCTGGACTGCCTTTATGGCCTGGTGATGTGTGGTCAGTACAATGGATACTGTTCGCCATCATTCCTGTGGGTTTAGGTATTCTGGACTGCCTTTATGGCCTGGTGATGTGTGGTCAGTACAATGGATACTGTTCGCCATCATTCCTGTGGGTTTGGGTATTCTGGACTGCCTTTATGGCCTGGTGATGTGTGGTCAGTACAATGGATACTGTTCGCCATCATTCCTGTACACAACAACCCTTTGTGGGTTTGGGTATTCTGGACTGCCTTTATGGCCTGGTGATGTGTGGTCAGTACAATGGATACTGTTCGCCATCATTCCTGTGGGTTTGGGTATTCTGGACTGCCTTTATGGCCTGGTGATATGTGGTCAGTACAATGGATACTGTTCGCCATCATTCCTGTGGGTTTGGGTATTCTGGACTGCCTTTATGGCCTGGTGATATGTGGTCAGTACAATGGATACTGTTCGCCATCATTCCTGTGGGTTTGGGTATTCTGGACTGCCTTTATGGCCTGGTGATATGTGGTCAGTACAATGGATACTGTTCGCCATCATTCCTGTGGGTTTGGGTATTCTGGACTGCCTTTATAGCCTGGTGATGTGTGGTCAGTACAATGGATACTGTTCGCCATCATTCCTGTGGGTTTGGGTATTCTGGACTGCCTTTATGGCCTGGTGATATGTGGTCAGTACAATGGATACTGTTCGCCATCATTCCTGTACACAACAACCCTTTGAGGGTTTGGGTATTCTGGACTGCCTTTATGGCCTGGTGATGTGTGGTCAGTACAATGGATACTGTTCGCCATCATTCCTGTGGGTTTGGGTATTCTGGACTGCCTTTATGGCCTGGTGATGTGTGGTCAGTACAATGGATACTGTTCGCCATCATTCCTGTACACAACAACCCTTTCAGGGTTTGGGTATTCTGGACTGCCTTTATGGCCTAGTGATGTGTGGACAGTACAATGGATACTGTTCGCCATCATTCCTGTGGGTTTGGGTATTCTGGACTGCCTTTATGGCCTGGTGATGTGTGGTCAGTACAATGGATACTGTTCGCCATCATTCCTGTACACAACAACCCTTTGTGGGTTTGGGTATTCTGGACTGCCTTTATGGCCTGGTGATGTGTGGTCAGTACAATGGATACTGTTCGCCATCATTCCTGTACACAACAACCCTTTGTGGGTTTGGGTATTCTGGACTGCCTTTATGGCCTGGTGATGTGTGGTCAGTACAATGGATAAAGTTCACCATCATTCCTGTACACAACAACCCTTTGTGGGTTTGGGTATTCTGGACTGCCTTTATGGCCTGGTGATGTGTGGACAGTACAATGGATACTGTTCGCCATCATTCCTGTGGGGTTGGGTATTCTGGACTGCCTTTATGGCCTGGTGATGTGTGGTCAGTACAATGGATACTATTCGCCATCATTCCTGTGGGTTTGGGTATTCTGGACTGCCTTTATGGCCTAGTGATGTGTGGACAGTACAATGGATACTATTCGCCATCATTCCTGTGGGTTTGGGTATTCTGGACTGCCTTTATGGCCTGGTGATGTGTGGTCAGTACAATGGATACTGTTCGCCATCATTCCTGTACACAACAACCCTTTGAGGGTTTGGGTATTCTGGACTGCCTTTATGGCCTGGTGATGTGTGGTCAGTACAATGGATACTGTTCGCCATCATTCCTGTGGGTTTGGGTATTCTGGACTGCCTTTATGGCCTGGTGATGTGTGGTCAGTACAATGGATACTGTTCGCCATCATTCCTGTGGGTTTGGGTATTCTGGACTGCCTTTATGGCCTGGTGATGTGTGGTCAGTACAATGGATACTGTTCGCCATCATTCCTGTACACAACAACCCTTTGTGGGTTTGGGTATTCTGGACTGCCTTTATGGCCTGGTGATGTGTGGTCAGTACAATGGATACTGTTCGCCATCATTCCTGTGGGGTTGGGTATTCTGGACTGCCTTTATAGCCTGGTGATGTGTGGTCAGTACAATGGATACTGTTCGCCATCATTCCTGTGGGGTTGGGTATTCTGGACTGCCTTTATGGCCTGATGATGTGTGGTCAGTACAATGGATACTGTTCGCCATCATTCCTGTGGGTTTGGGTATTCTGGACTGCCTTTATGGCCTGGTGATGTGTGGTTAGTACAATGGATACTGTTCGCCATCATTCCTGTGGGTTTGGGTATTCTGGACTGCCTTTATGGCCTGATGATGTGTGGTCAGTACAATGGATACTGTTCGCCATCATTCCTATGGGTTTGGGTATTCTGGACTGCCTTTATGGCCTGGTGATGTGTGGTCAGTACTATGGATACTGTTCGCCATCATTCCTGTGGGTTTGGGTATTCTGGACTGCCTTTATGGCCTAGTGATGTGTGGACAGTACAATGGATACTGTTCGCCATCATTCCTGTGGGTTTGGGTATTCTGGACTGCCTTTATGGCCTGGTAATGTGTGGTCAGTACAATGGATACTGTTCGCCATCATTCCTGTGGGTTTGAGTATTCTGGACTGCCTTTATGGCCTGGTGATGTGTGGTCAGTACAATGGATACTGTTCGCCATCATTCCTATGGGTCTGGGTAATCTGGACTGCCTTTATGGCCTGGTGATGTGTGGACAGTACAATGGATACTGTTCGCCATCATTCCTGTGGGTTTGGGTATTCTGGACTGCCTTTATGGCCTGGTGATGTGTGGTCAGTACAATGGATACTGTTCGCCATCATTCCTGAGGGTTTGGGTATTCTGGACTGCCTTTATGGCCTAGTGATGTGTGGACAGTACAATGGATACTGTTCGCCATCATTCCTGTGGGTTTGGGTATTCTGGACTGCCTTTATGGCCTGGTGATGTGTGGTCAGTACAATGGATACTGTTCGCCATCATTCCTGTGGGTTTGGGTATTCTGGACTGCCTTTATGGCCTAGTGAAGTGTGGACAGTACAATGGATACTGTTCGCCATCATTCCTGTGGGTTTGGGTATTCTGGACTGCCTTTATGGCCTGGTGATGTGTGGACAGTACAATGGATACTGTTCGCCATCATTCCTGAGGGTTTGGGTATTCTGGACTGCCTTTATGGCCTGGTGATGTGTGGTCAGTACAATGGATACTGTTCGCCATCATTCCTGTGGGTTTGGGTATTCTGGACTGCCTTTATGGCCTGGTGATGTGTGGTCAGTACAATGGATACTGTTCGCCATCATTCCTGAGGGTTTGGGTATTCTGGACTGCCTTTATGGCCTAGTGATGTGTGGACAGTACAATGGATACTGTTCGCCATCATTCCTGTGGGTTTGGGTATTCTGGACTGCCTTTATGGCCTGGTGATGTGTGGTCAGTACAATGGATACTGTTCGCCATCATTCCTGTGGGTTTGGGTATTCTGGACTGCCTTTATGGCCTAGTGATGTGTGGACAGTACAATGGATACTGTTCGCCATCATTCCTGTGGGGTTGGGTATTCTGGACTGCCTTTATGGCCTGATGATGTGTGGTCAGTACAATGGATACTGTTCGCCATCATTCCTGTGGGTTTGGGTATTCTGGACTGCCTTTATGGCCTGGTGATGTGTGGTCAGTACAATGGATACTGTTCGCCATCATTCCTGTACACAACAACCCTTTGTGGGTTTGGGTATTCTGGACTGCCTTTATGGCCTGGTGATGTGTGGTCAGTACAATGGATACTGTTCGCCATCATTCCTGTACACAACAACCCTTTGTGAGTTTGGGAATTCTGGACTGCCTTTATGGCCTGGTGATGTGTGGTCAGTACAATGGATACTGTTCGCCATCATTCCTGTAAACAACAACCCTTTGAGGGTTTGGGTATTCTGGACTGCCTTTATGGCCTGGTGATGTGTGATCAGTACAATGGATACTGTTCACCATCATTCCTGTACACAACAACCCTTTGTGGGTTTGGGTATTCTGGACTGCCTTTATGGCCTGATGATGTGTGGTCAGTACAATGGATACTGTTCGCCATCATTCCTGTACACAACAACCCTTTGAGGGTTTGGGTATTCTGGACTGCCTTTATGGCCTGGTGATGTGTGGTCAGTACAATGGATACTGTTCGCCATCATTCCTGTACACAACAACCCATTGTGGGTTTGGGTATTGTGGACTGCCTTTATAGCCTGGTGATGTGTGGTCAGTACAATGGATACTGTTCGCCATCATTCCTGTACACAACAACCCATTGTGGGTTTGGGTATTCTGGACTGCCTTTATGGCCTGGTGATGTGTAGTCAGTACAATGGATAAAGTTCGCCATCATTCCTGTACACAACAACCCTTTGAGGGTTTGGGTATTCTGGACTGCCTTTATGGCCTGGTGATGTGTGGTCAGTACAATAGATACTGTTCGCCATCATTCCTGTACACAACAACCCATTGTGGGTTTGGGTATTCTGGACTGCCTTTATGGCCTGGTGATGTGTGGTCAGTACAATGGATAAAGTTCGCCATCATTCCTGTACACAACAACCCATTGTGGGTTTGGGTATTCTGGACTGCCTTTATGGCCTGGTGATGTGTGGTCAGTACAATGGATAAAGTTCGCCATCATTCCTGTACACAACAACCCTTTGAGGGTTTGGGTATTCTGGACTGCCTTTATGGCCTGGTGATGTGTGGTCAGTACAATAGATACTGTTCGCCATCATTCCTGTGGGTTTGGATGTTCTGGACTGCCTCTAAGGCCTGGTGATGTGTGGTCAGTACAATGGATACTGTTTGCCATCATTCCTGTGGGTTTGGGTATTCTGGACTGCCTTTATGGCCTGGTGATGTGTGGTCAGTACAATGAATACTGTTCGCCATCATTCCTGTGGGTTTGGGTATTCTGGACTGCCTTTATGGCCTGGTGATGTGTGGTCAGTACAATGGATACTGTTCGCCATCATTCCTGTGGGTTTGGGTATTCTGGACTGACTTTATGGCCTGGTGATGTGTGGTCAGTACAATGGATACTGTTCGCCATCATTCCTGTACACAACAACCCTTTGTGGGTTTGGGTATTCTGGACTGCCTTTATGGCCTGGTGATGTGTGGTCAGTACAATGGATACTGTTCGCCATCATTCCTGTACACAACAACCCTTTGTGGGTTTGGGTAATCTGGACTGCCTTTATGGCCTGGTGATGTGTGGTCAGTACAATGGATACTGTTCGCCATCATTCCTGTACACAACAACCCTTTGTGGGTTTGGGTATTTTGGACTGCCTTTATGGCCTGGTAATGTGTGGTCAGTACAATGGATACTGTTCGCCATCATTCCTGTGGGGTTGGGTATTCTGGACTGCCTTTATGGCCTGGTGATGTGTGGTCAGTACAATGGATACTATTCGCCATCATTCCTGTGGGTTTGGGTATTCTGGACTGCCTTTATGGCCTAGTGATGTGTGGACAGTACAATGGATACTATTCGCCATCATTCCTGTGGGTTTGGGTATTCTGGACTGCCTTTATGGCCTGGTGATGTGTGGTCAGTACAATGGATACTGTTCGCCATCATTCCTGTACACAACAACCCTTTGAGGGTTTGGGTATTCTGGACTGCCTTTATGGCCTGGTGATGTGTGGTCAGTACAATGGATACTGTTCGCCATCATTCCTGTGGGTTTGGGTATTCTGGACTGCCTTTATGGCCTGGTGATGTGTGGTCAGTACAATGGATACTGTTCGCCATCATTCCTGTGGGTTTGGGTATTCTGGACTGCCTTTATGGCCTGGTGATGTGTGGTCAGTACAATGGATACTGTTCGCCATCATTCCTGTACACAACAACCCTTTGTGGGTTTGGGTATTCTGGACTGCCTTTATGGCCTGGTGATGTGTGGTCAGTACAATGGATACTGTTCGCCATCATTCCTGTGGGGTTGGGTATTCTGGACTGCCTTTATAGCCTGGTGATGTGTGGTCAGTACAATGGATACTGTTCGCCATCATTCCTGTGGGGTTGGGTATTCTGGACTGCCTTTATGGCCTGATGATGTGTGGTCAGTACAATGGATACTGTTCGCCATCATTCCTGTGGGTTTGGGTATTCTGGACTGCCTTTATGGCCTGGTGATGTGTGGTTAGTACAATGGATACTGTTCGCCATCATTCCTGTGGGTTTGGGTATTCTGGACTGCCTTTATGGCCTGATGATGTGTGGTCAGTACAATGGATACTGTTCGCCATCATTCCTATGGGTTTGGGTATTCTGGACTGCCTTTATGGCCTGGTGATGTGTGGTCAGTACTATGGATACTGTTCGCCATCATTCCTGTGGGTTTGGGTATTCTGGACTGCCTTTATGGCCTAGTGATGTGTGGACAGTACAATGGATACTGTTCGCCATCATTCCTGTGGGTTTGGGTATTCTGGACTGCCTTTATGGCCTGGTAATGTGTGGTCAGTACAATGGATACTGTTCGCCATCATTCCTGTGGGTTTGAGTATTCTGGACTGCCTTTATGGCCTGGTGATGTGTGGTCAGTACAATGGATACTGTTCGCCATCATTCCTATGGGTCTGGGTAATCTGGACTGCCTTTATGGCCTGGTGATGTGTGGACAGTACAATGGATACTGTTCGCCATCATTCCTGTGGGTTTGGGTATTCTGGACTGCCTTTATGGCCTGGTGATGTGTGGTCAGTACAATGGATACTGTTCGCCATCATTCCTGAGGGTTTGGGTATTCTGGACTGCCTTTATGGCCTAGTGATGTGTGGACAGTACAATGGATACTGTTCGCCATCATTCCTGTGGGTTTGGGTATTCTGGACTGCCTTTATGGCCTGGTGATGTGTGGTCAGTACAATGGATACTGTTCGCCATCATTCCTGTGGGTTTGGGTATTCTGGACTGCCTTTATGGCCTAGTGAAGTGTGGACAGTACAATGGATACTGTTCGCCATCATTCCTGTGGGTTTGGGTATTCTGGACTGCCTTTATGGCCTGGTGATGTGTGGACAGTACAATGGATACTGTTCGCCATCATTCCTGAGGGTTTGGGTATTCTGGACTGCCTTTATGGCCTGGTGATGTGTGGTCAGTACAATGGATACTGTTCGCCATCATTCCTGAGGGTTTGGGTATTCTGGACTGCCTTTATGGCCTGGTGATGTGTGGTCAGTACAATGGATACTGTTCGCCATCATTCCTGAGGGTTTGGGTATTCTGGACTGCCTTTATGGCCTAGTGATGTGTGGACAGTACAATGGATACTGTTCGCCATCATTCCTGTGGGTTTGGGTATTCTGGACTGCCTTTATGGCCTGGTGATGTGTGGTCAGTACAATGGATACTGTTCGCCATCATTCCTGTGGGTTTGGGTATTCTGGACTGCCTTTATGGCCTAGTGATGTGTGGACAGTACAATGGATACTGTTCGCCATCATTCCTGTGGGGTTGGGTATTCTGGACTGCCTTTATGGCCTGATGATGTGTGGTCAGTACAATGGATACTGTTCGCCATCATTCCTGTGGGTTTGGGTATTCTGGACTGCCTTTATGGCCTGGTGATGTGTGGTCAGTACAATGGATACTGTTCGCCATCATTCCTGTACACAACAACCCTTTGTGGGTTTGGGTATTCTGGACTGCCTTTATGGCCTGGTGATGTGTGGTCAGTACAATGGATACTGTTCGCCATCATTCCTGTACACAACAACCCTTTGTGAGTTTGGGAATTCTGGACTGCCTTTATGGCCTGGTGATGTGTGGTCAGTACAATGGATACTGTTCGCCATCATTCCTGTAAACAACAACCCTTTGAGGGTTTGGGTATTCTGGACTGCCTTTATGGCCTGGTGATGTGTGATCAGTACAATGGATACTGTTCACCATCATTCCTGTACACAACAACCCTTTGTGGGTTTGGGTATTCTGGACTGCCTTTATGGCCTGATGATGTGTGGTCAGTACAATGGATACTGTTCGCCATCATTCCTGTACACAACAACCCTTTGAGGGTTTGGGTATTCTGGACTGCCTTTATGGCCTGGTGATGTGTGGTCAGTACAATGGATACTGTTCGCCATCATTCCTGTACACAACAACCCATTGTGGGTTTGGGTATTGTGGACTGCCTTTATAGCCTGGTGATGTGTGGTCAGTACAATGGATACTGTTCGCCATCATTCCTGTACACAACAACCCATTGTGGGTTTGGGTATTCTGGACTGCCTTTATGGCCTGGTGATGTGTAGTCAGTACAATGGATAAAGTTCGCCATCATTCCTGTACACAACAACCCATTGTGGGTTTGGGTATTCTGGACTGCCTTTATGGCCTGGTGATGTGTGGTCAGTACAATGGATAAAGTTCGCCATCATTCCTGTACACAACAACCCTTTGAGGGTTTGGGTATTCTGGACTGCCTTTATGGCCTGGTGATGTGTGGTCAGTACAATAGATACTGTTCGCCATCATTCCTGTGGGTTTGGATGTTCTGGACTGCCTCTAAGGCCTGGTGATGTGTGGTCAGTACAATGGATACTGTTTGCCATCATTCCTGTGGGTTTGGGTATTCTGGACTGCCTTTATGGCCTGGTGATGTGTGGTCAGTACAATGAATACTGTTCGCCATCATTCCTGTGGGTTTGGGTATTCTGGACTGCCTTTATGGCCTGGTGATGTGTGGTCAGTACAATGGATACTGTTCGCCATCATTCCTGTGGGTTTGGGTATTCTGGACTGACTTTATGGCCTGGTGATGTGTGGTCAGTACAATGGATACTGTTCGCCATCATTCCTGTACACAACAACCCTTTGTGGGTTTGGGTATTCTGGACTGCCTTTATGGCCTGGTGATGTGTGGTCAGTACAATGGATACTGTTCGCCATCATTCCTGTACACAACAACCCTTTGTGGGTTTGGGTAATCTGGACTGCCTTTATGGCCTGGTGATGTGTGGTCAGTACAATGGATACTGTTCGCCATCATTCCTGTACACAACAACCCTTTGTGGGTTTGGGTATTTTGGACTGCCTTTATGG
Source organism: Stictocephala bisonia (assembly GCA_035578905.1). Taxonomy (NCBI): domain Eukaryota; kingdom Metazoa; phylum Arthropoda; class Insecta; order Hemiptera; family Membracidae; genus Stictocephala; species Stictocephala bisonia. Next base: position 62,476 of record JAQJVL010000336.1, on the reverse strand, counting down.
CCTGGTAATGTGTGGTCAGTACAATGGATACTGTTCGCCATCATTCCTGTACACAACAACCCTTTGAGGGTTTGGGTATTCTGGACTGCCTTTATGGCCTGGTGATGTGTGGTCAGTACAATGGATACTGTTCGCCATCATTCCTGTACACAACAACCCTTTGAGGGTTTGGGTATTCTGGACTGCCTTTATAGCCTGGTGATGTGTGGTCAGTACAATGGATACTGTTCGCCATCATTCCTGTGGGTTTGGGTGTTCTGGACTGCCTTTATGGCCTGGTGATGTGTGGTCAGTACAATGGATACTGTTCACCATCATTCCTGTACACAACAACCCTTTGAGGGTTTGGGTATTCTGGACTGCCTTTATAGCCTGGTGATGTGTGGTCAGTACAATGGATACTGTTCGCCATCATTCCTGTACACAACAACCCTTTGAGGGTTTGGGTATTCTGGACTGCCTTTATGGCCTGGTGATGTGTGGTAAGTACAATGGATAAAGTTCGCCATCATTCCTGTACACAACAACCCTTTGAGGGTTTGGGTGTTCTGGACTGCCTTTATGGCCTGGTGATGTGTGGTCAGTACAATGGATACTGTTCACCATCATTCCTGTACACAACAACCCTTTGAGGGTTTGGGTGTTCTGGACTGCCTTTATAGCCTGGTGATGTGTGGACAGTACAATGGATACTGTTCGCCATCATTCCTGTACACAACAACCCTTTGAGGGTTTGGGTGTTCTGGACATCCTTTATGGCCTGGTGATGTGTGGTCAGTACAATGGATACTGTTCGCCATCATTCCTGTACACAACAACCCATTGTGGGTTTGGGTATTCTGGACTGCCTTTATGGCCTGGTGATGTGTGGTCAGTACAATGGATACTGTTCGCCATCATTCCTGTACACAACAACCCTTTGTGGGTTTGGGTATTCTGGACTGCCTTTATGGCCTGGTGATGTGTGGTCAGTACAATGGATACTGTTCGCCATCATTCCTGTACACAACAACCCTATGTGGGTTTGGGTATTCTGGACTGCCTTTATGGCCTGGTGATGTGTGGTCAGTACAATGGATACTGTTCGCCATCATTCCTGTACACAACAACCCTTTGTGGGTTTGGGTATTCTGGACTGCCTTTATGGCCTGGTGATGTGTGGTCAGTACAATGGATACTGTTCGCCATCATTCCTGTACACAACAACCCTTTGTGGGTTTGGGTATTCTGGACTGCCTTTATGGCCTGGTGATGTGTGGTCAGTACAATGGATACTGTTCGCCATCATTCCTGTACACAACAACCCTTTGAGGGTTTGGGTGTTCTGGACTGCCTTTATGGCCTGGTGATGTGTGGTCAGTACAATGGGTACTGTTCGCTATCATTCCTGTACACAACAACCCTTTGTGGGTTTGGGTATTCTGGACTGCCTTTATGGCCTAGTGATGTGTGGACAGTACAATGGATACTGTTCGCCATCATTCCTGTTTGGTTGGGTATTCTGGACTGCCTTTATGGCCTGGTGATGTGTGGTCAGTACAATGGATACTGTTCGCCATCATTCCTGTACACAACAACCCTTTGAGGGTTTGGGTATTCTGGACTGCCTTTATGTTCTGGTGATGTGTGGTCAGTACAATGGATAATGTTCGCCATCATTCCTGTGGGTTTGGGTATTCTGGACTGCCTTTATGGCCTGGTGATGTGTGGTCAGTACAATGGATACTGTTCGCCATCATTCCTGTGGGGTTGGGTATTCTGGACTGCCTTTATGGCCTGGTGATGTGTGGTCAGTACAATGGATACTGTTCGCCATCATTCCTGTGGGGTTGGGTATTCTGGACTGCCTTTATGGCCTGGTGATGTGTGGTCAGTTCAATGGATACTGTTCGCCATCATTTCAGCTTTCTTAACCAGGATTCGCTACAAGTTGCAGCTTCCCAATGGCTTCACGATGTTGGGTCAACACTGGAGGTATACTAGAGGAGCAAATCTCCAATCACCTGTTCCGGGAATCGAACTTGGGAATTAAACTCCAGAGGTGAGCACTTTATCCACTCAGCCACCAGAACCTCTCTTGTATATTATTGCATGTTTTTAACATTTCCTTGTATTTTGTTGTATTGAGAATTCTGTCAGTTTCATTCATAAAAGCCTCCACCTTCTCAACTCTACATCTCATAATAGTAAATAAATCCTCTGCAATAAATGTAGCACCCCATTTCTAATAGATAAAACAACTTTCTTGAAAATTATCTACATAAATCATAATGCTTGTGTAAGCCTCTCCCACTGAGTAATAGGCGGATTTACAGTATTGGGTCAGTAGCGAATACTGACACAACCAGACTTAAGAAGCATGTCAAGTCTTTCATTAAAGAAAGATGTTTTTATTCAGTTGATGAATATCTGTCTTTGTTGGCTGATCATCAGCTTTAAATACATTTTTGCGAGGCACAGTGTGCCCTATTAAATGCAATTACTGTATTGTTTGTTTTTGATATTGATTATTTATATGGCTACCACAACATATATTTATTATATTATCATTGTTAGTAATAGGTGTAATCGAGTTACAGCAATTTTACTGCCCGAATCCCATAAAGGGATCTCCAGTTGCAACAACCTACGAGCAGCTGTAACATCAACGTAATCAATGAAGTTTCCAAAGCTAAATAATAAATATTACATCTGCAACTAATTTTGTATATACATTACCTGAGACAATACATTCAACTGTCACAACTCAAGCATTAGTTTGAGGCCTTTTTGTAATTAAAAAGTAACAATTACAACTTGCAAACCATCTTATGAATAGTGCATGGTATATTATACAAAAATATAATATGTTTACAATCTCAGTTTTCAATGTGAAGATTATGTGGGTTTATCTAACCCTTGAAGAGACCCTTACCAGACCCTACAGAAATTAATTTTTTATATTTTCAGGTTAAGTTTGTCGAGACGTTTTTGGTACCCATGTAAATTTAATTAGTTACTCTGGGCATCAACCCCCACCATCGGCCACCTTAATCGCCATCTGTCACCTGAGTGGTAATCATCCTTATTTATCTTGGAGTCCAGTGTAGGCCTACTCCTGTGTGCTGTTTGAGATTGTATTATTTTTCATTTTGTGTTTTTATTGTAGGGGTTATGCACTTTTGTAGTTATTTATGAAGTAGAGTAACACTTTTTGTGCCTATAAAATTTATTGTCAATTAAATAAAGTACAAAAATAAAACAAATCAGGTTTTGACAAATTTACGTTTTTTTTCTTTTTTATGGTTACATTTGTTTGTTTGTACGGTAGGTTATAACACTTGAGGATTAAATACAATTGTGTAAAATATTATATAGTATTTTTCTATAAACTTTGAAACCTCTCATAAACACAGATATTTTTAAAAAGTTTCCATTGTTTTGTAAAAAATGTATCTTCTTGCAAACAAATTTAAACATTTTCAATAATTTTTATTATTAACAAATATAATAATGAACATTTTACACAATGGTATAAATTAACATATCACCCCAATTTTAATAAAAATTATTAATAATTTGCATTTTATAAAAGCATTTTAAAATGGAATCCTGTAGACCCCCTTTGCCCTGATGGAAGGACTAAAATGTGTGCTATTTGAGAACTTTTAACATAAATAATGATATAAGCATTAAAAAATGACAAAATCGCACACATGTTATTATTATGATTTTTGTTGTTGTGAGTCTGAATGTATGTGAAACCAGTTTTGCTGAATACAAAACACCATTTACTGGTAGCTTATGTAAAGTATAATTAATAATAGTTAATTAAAACTAGTGATAAAATAAAATGTGAATATAATCTTTGGTGCTAAGGTGTCTGAGAAATCGCAATATTCTGGCTGATGTTATTTTCTAAAATAATTTAAAATAAAATATCATTTGAGAAATTTTATAGAATTTACTTTTTAGGAAGTAAATTTATTCTGAGTTAAAAAAGGAAAGGTGGGAAGAAAAGTATTTTACTACATTTACAAACAAGTACATGACAAAAATAGGTAGAACTGTTCTATTATTGCAGTGCTTAGATACTCTAGTAGAGGTTTAATGCCGGAATTAAATTTTTGAGTGTTGAGACTTCAATAATTGTTATTTATTTGTTGAGCTCACCACACCGTGAAGAAAGAGGCGGGAAACATGCGCGCGCGCGCGCGCTGTATCAGCTGATTCGTTCGTTATTTTACGTTCAGTCACAACCGTCGGATTCGACTAGATAGATAGGTTAGAGTTAGTGTGCTACCGCTCGGAAAGGTTGGAGGATTGAATGTCGTTTTAGTTTCCCGCACTGAAGCGTCGTGTTTCACTAAATTATTAAGGTAAGGGTTTCTTATAATTAGTGCAAAATTTCTTATAATTTATCTCTTTGTTTTCACTGGTCAATGCCATTTGCTAAGTTCAATGGCCTTAATCTCTCTCGCAAGTCAAATATTTTTAGAATGTTTTCAGCCTCTCTTCAAATTCTTCCTGATTTAAATTTCACTATACAAAACATCAATGAAATCTTTTATAGTTGTGGTAAATAATTATTCTTATCTATGCTTTCCTAACAGTACTTTTCGTTTATAAATTATCGTATATTTAAATTTTTGATTCTTAAATGTTTTATGAAGTAAATGAACACATTTGATATATCAGTCAATTTTTCTGAGATCTTGGTGATTAAAAAGTTCATAGGTTGTGCTTTTGCATTTTCTTTCAGTTATTCATGTGATAAGTAATATAAAATAAAAAACGTATTTATGATTTTCTTCCTATATTAAGGTTCGGAACTTTCTTTCTGATATGTATGAAAAAATGGTATTTTCGGGAAGATGTTTTCGCAGAAAATCTTTTTTTTTTTTTATTGAAAAATGGAGAACCGCAGTTTTTCAGCAAGTAGCCTTCCAAAATATTTTGTTATTTTACGTACGTGTTTTTGTCATTACTACTCGTCGTATTTTTATGCTAGACAATCATTTGAAAACCATTTCCGGTGTGGACATTAGTTGGCATAAAATGCGCTAAACATACAGGGTGATTCATGACGTTCTCCCCCCACTTCTATAGCATATTCTACTACTAAAAACAATGAAAAAATGTCATATAAACATAGGTCCAAAAACGATTCGCTAGCGAGTTACAGCCATCGAAAGATTTCGTCGTGGTTCATGGGCAAAAAATGAAATAATATTGTACATAACTTATGGAAAGGTATATTAGGATTGAAATTCCATGATTTCATATGTATTTTCACATGGAAAAGCTAATAAAATAGGTTTGAGAACTGTACCTTAAGTAGTTTTTGAGTAATCCGGGTTAAAATTGGGATATTAGGACAAAAAATTCAGTTTTTCTCAGTTTAGTGTACAGAAACGTTGTTAAATTGGTTACAAAGGCACACAACTTTCGTACATTATTTGTTTAGAATTTAATTCTGAGTAGATTGATATAAGTTGTGTAAAAAATACTACAGAAATAAGAACAGAAACTCAAATTTATTAAATTAAATACATTATTAATGCAAAAGAAATTACTATACAAATTAAACAAAATCATTGCTTTGGTCTAACAAATGCAATTATTATTATAATTGTTATTAAGAATAAAACTAAGAGTAAATAATAAATGATAAATCCAAAAAATAAACAATAAACATTGTCCAGCATCATTTTACAACCAATAACAACGTAATATTGTACGCAAAACCTTTTTCTAATTTGTTTAATTTTTTTCCTAAGTTGGTAACGCATGAACAACAGCTGATCAACAATTATTTCCTGATCCGGTTTGTACATAACCTGTTCATTACAGTATAACAGTACTGTAGTAGTGTTTTGCAAGTTACAAAAGCTATTTGTGTGAAGTGCATTGCAATAATAATTGTTTTCTGCGAGTTGTCTATTGGTTGTTTTGTCAGTGAAATAATGCCTTACGTATTTACATCGGAAGAATATGCTGATATGGTTTTTATTTTGGGTTATTGTAATGGTAATGCTAAAGCTGCTAGAGATGAATATGAACTACGTTACCCTAATAGGAGGATTCCAGATTCCAAAACAATACGTGAAACTTTCCGGCTGATATCCAGTTGCACCGGCGGTCAAAGGAATTTCCACGGGTCAAAACATTCCTCCGTCCGAAAAGTGTCCAGATGCACCGGTGGTCAAAATCTACCCACCTCACTTATCCCCGCTGCAAATTCCTTCGACCGCCGGAGCCGGTGCAATTGGAAGGCCCCTTCCTTCCCCACCCCACTACATTTCTTCAAACATAGTTTATAAGTGTTTAACAATTTCGCAATGGAATATTCTATCAAACACTTGCCGATGTTTCGTGGCACATACTAATGGTAGACCATAGCAGGTTCTAACTAATAAATATGGTAACTATGTATTTAATGTTTAATTTTGTGTTTATCCGTGGCAACACTAACATCTAACCTAACCTAACCTAACCTAACCTAACCTAACCTAACCTAACCGACTCATGACTCATGTCATAACAAAGGGTGTGGAATTTGGCACGGTCAGCTTGGGGTTACTGTACTAGGAATCCGGCCTGGTTGGACTTTCCCGGCTCATGTCATAAACAAGGGCCTCTGGTGCAATTGGAACACCCCCCAAAAGGGGCTCCGGTGCAACTGGACACATCAGTTTGGGGCCGATCCCTGACCCCGGTGCAATTGGAAATCTCCCAAACTTTCCTCACTCTTCGGGATACAGGATCACTACCAAGTATTCGTACTAGTTATGAACGTGCTTTCCAACATGATGATAATAACATTATTAACGCTGTTCTCCGAAGTCCAGGTGTAAGTACACGGCGTCTCTCTAGGCGGATAGGAGTTTCACAGTCAACTGTGTGGAGATCACTCAAGCGACATCAATTTCATCCATTTCATAAACAAAAGGTTCAACATCTACAGCCGGGGGATGGCCCACTTCGCTTGGAGTTTTGCTACTTTTTAAATACTAATCAACAACTGTACAAGCGTATTCTCTTTACTGATGAAGCACAGTTCACTAGGGATGGGGTCAACAACTTGCACAATGAGCACTCATGGGCTCAAGAAAATCCTCATGAGGTAATTGAACAGAACTTTCAACACCGATTTAGTGTCAATGTCTGGTGTGGACTTATACATAATTGGCTGATTGGACCATTCATACTAAATTGACAGCACGACTAAATGCTGAGTTTTATTTGCACTTCCTTCAAGATGAGTTGCCACAGCTGCTTGAGGATATTCCTTTGCATCTCAGACGAAATTTGTTCTTCCAGCATGATGGAGCACCTCCCCACTTTTCTCGGGCCGTTATTACTCACTTGAATGATCAATTTCCTGGACGATGGATTGGCCGTGGAGGGCCTTACCCTTGTATTCATTGCCCTTGGCCACCAAGATCACCAGATCTATCTCCATTGGATTATTGTATCTGGGGATGGATGAAAGGTCTAGTCTACAAGACAAGAGTTAATTCGCGAGAAGAATTAACTGCCCGTATTATGGATTCTGCTACACAGCTAAAGGAACACCCAAGAAAATTGAGAAATTCAACAAAAGCAGTACACAAACGTGCTTTAAAATGCATCGAAAATGGAGGCCTCACTTTTGAACATGTAGGCTACTGTAATAAAAAACATGTCTAAAGTTGGGAAAATCAATTTGTTATTCTTTTAAGGTAATTTATGTATTTAATTTAATAAATTTGAGTTTCTGTTCTTATTTCTGTAGTATTTTTTACACAACTTATATCAATCTACTCAGAATTAAATTCTAAACAATTAATGTACGAAAGTTGTGTGCCTTTGTAACCAATTTAACAACGTTTCTGTACACTAAACTGAGAAAAACTGAATTTTTTGTCCTAATATCCCAATTTTAACCCGGATTACTCAAAAACTACTTAAGGTACAGTTCTCAAACCTATTTTATTAGCTTTTCCATGTGAAAATACATATGAAATCATGGAATTTCAATCCTAATATACCTTTCCATAAGTTATGTACAATATTATTTCATTTTTTGCCCATGAACCATGACGAAATCTTTTGATGGCTGTAACTCGCTAACGAAGCGTTTTTGGACCTATGTTTATATGACATTTTTTCATTGTTTTTAGTAGTAGAATATGCTATAGAAGTGGGGGGAGAACGTCATGAATCACCCTGTATAGTGTTGTTTAGGCTGGATCCGATTTGATTATGAATCTAGAAATGCCGTCGCCGTGTCAAGTTAGTTAGATAAAGACTACAAAACGAATTTTACCACAAACCAACGAGATGTTTCTTTTTAGTGTAAATAAATTCGTTAATTGACAATATATAGACTACTGGTATTTAGCGCTAACGACGTTTGAAAAGTATGTTTACATTATATTAAAAATAATTTATAGTAAACAATTATTTTTATATTTTCAGGTTGAAATAATTATAGTTAAATAATTTTGCCCCGATGTTTTTGTGGAATAAAATTATTTCCTTTGTAAATATAAGTTAATTTTTAACAGTTTTTAGACAAAATGTTCGAGTATTTGTTGGTAGAAAGTGAATAACTATACAAATATCCCGATGGCATATACAGGGCGTCCCGTAAGTATCTAGCCAAACTTCTAGAGGTCATTCCTTGGGTTAGTGTTTATTGTATTTGTACAAATGACAAACAAGAAATGTCATTTGTACAAATCGTTTGTCTCGCACCGTTATCCGTCTGTATTTATGTGACGGTTACAAAAAGGTTAACATCTCTGAAATTACTTTAAATAAATAGTTAAAATTAGAATGAATGTTGATCTTTATAGTAATCAAACATTTAAAATTCAATTTTGTATTATAATCCTTTTCAAATTGGCGCTATATATAATCCTTTTCATTTTAAAGCTAAATATCTTAATAATCTGAAATTTTATTAAACACCTGTAAGTTACAAAAAAGGAGAATAATGTATTTCTACAAATAATGGTAAAAACAATTTTAAGATCGAACAACAATGAATTGAGAAATTTTTTTTAATAACAGTGGAATTCTTCGGCTTGGAAATCCTTTTCATTTGTTGAAGATTTCAATTTCTCAGTTAATTGTTGTTCAATCTTAAAAGTTGTTATGCCATTACTTGTAGATATAAATTATTCAACTATTTTGTAACCTACAGATATTTAAAAAATTAAGGTTATTTTAAATAATTATCTTTGACAACTTAAAATGGACGATAATTTGAAAATAATTATTGTAAAGAAATGAATTTTAAATGTTATATGAATACTATAAAGATCGACATTCATACCAATTTTCATGATTTCATTTCAAATAACTTAAGAGACATATACACAGACAGACAGGCGAATAACGGTGTGAGATAGATGATATGTACACATGACATTTTTTGTTTGTTTTAACTCAAGGAATTACCTAGCCAGAAGTTGGGCTGGATAATTACGGGACACCCTATAGGCTATATCTAACCATTTTTATTTACGCTTGCAAATGTGGAACATAAACCTCATAGTTGTCGTTCATCTACAACATTATAACAAATGTCTTTATATCTAAACTGATTGGTTTTAATATTTAATCATATTTGTTAGTAATATTTTTGTCACCACAAAAATGTTTGAGACCGTTAAATTCTTGTGAAGTAGCTTCAAGTGCTTTTGTAACAAAAATTCAACAGTTGAATTGCAAAGCAAACTTCGATTGATAGGACATTTGAATTTGTTTGGTTATGTAATATTAATTTTATTCCACTCCTGGAATCTCCTTGGTCTGGAACTGTCGAAGGAATGCCCACGACCAGAGTTTTCTCTATTGTATAGGGTGCAAAGTGCGTGAAGCTGTTCTGTTCCTCCGACTGTCCGATACGTCAATCAGGTTAGTTCTCCCCAAGGTAAGATAATAAGCGAATTTAGCCTATATTTTGCGTTAAGCAAAAAAACACACTTTTCCTACCTAATCCTGCATTACCTCGTGATGAACGAACAAATTACTTTATGATTGTATACCTTACCTCCTGATGGACATGCACATTACCTCGTGATGAACGAACAAATTACTTTATTATTGTATACCTTACCTCCTTATGGACATTATTGATGAACATGCACATTACCTCGTTATGAACGAACAAATTACTTTATTATTGTATAACTTACCTCTATATGGACATTATTGATGAACATGCACATTACCTCGTCATGAACGAACAAATTACTTTATGATTGTATACCTCACCTCCTTATGGACATTATTGATGAACATGCACATTACCTCGTGATGAACGAATAATTACTTTATGATTGTATACCTTACCTCCTTATGGTCTTGCCTATTGATGAACATGTACAATTGACGAACTACGCGTTCGGTATACTGTATACATTGGACGAACTACGCGTTCGGTATACTGTATACATTTGACGAACTACGAGTTCGGTATACTGTATGCATTGTGTGAATTATATGTTCGGTATACTGTATACATTGGACGAACTACGCGTTCGGTATACTGTATACTTTGTGTGAACTATATGTTCTGTATACTGTATACATTGGACGAACTACGCGTTCAGTATACTGTATACTTTGTGTGAACTATATGTTCTGTATACTGTATACATTGGACGAACTACGCGTTCGGTATTCTGTATACTTTGTAAGAACTATATGTTCTGTATACTCTATACATTGGACGAACTACGCGTTCGTTATACTGTACACTTTGTGTGAACTATACGTTCTGTATACTCTATACATTGGACAAACTACGCGTTCGGTATACTGTATACTTTGTGTGAACTATATGTTCTCAGTATACTGAATACATTGGACGAACTACGCCTTCGGTATACTTTATACTTTGTGTGAACTATATGTTCTCGGTATACTGAATACATTGGACGAACTAAGCCTTCGGTATACTGTATACTTTGTGTGAACTATATGTTCTCAGTATACTGAATACATTGGACGAACTACGCCTTCGGTATACTGTATACTTTGTGAGAACTATATGTTCGGTATACTGTATACTTTGTGTGAATTATATGTCCGGTATACTTTGTACAAACTATATTTCTCTGTACAGTATACATTTGGCTAACTACGCGTTCGGTATACTGTATACTTTGTGTGAAATATATGTTCTCGGTTTACTGAATACATTGGACGAACTACGCGTTCGGTATACTGTAAACTTTGTGTGAACTATATGTTCTCGGTATACTGAAGAATACATTGGGCGAACTACGCCTTCGGTATACTGTATACTTTGTGTGAACTATATGTTCTCGGTATACTGAATACATTGGACGAACTCCGCCTTCGGTATACTGTATACTTTGTGTGAACTATATGTTCTCGGTACACCGAATACATTGGACGAACTACGCGTTCGGTATACTGTAAACTTTGTGTGAACTATATGTTCTCGGTATACTGAATACATTGGGCGAACTACGCCTTCGGTATACTGTATACTTTGTGTGAACTATATGTTCTCGGTATACTGAATACATTGGACGAACTACGCCTTCGGTATACTGTATACTTTGTGTGAACTATATGTTCTCGGTACACCGAATACATTGGACGAACTACGCGTTTGGTATACTGTATACTTTGTGTGAAATATATGTTCTCGGTATACTGTATACATTGGACGAACTACGCCTTCGGTATACTGTATACTTTGGACGAACTATATGTACGGTATACTGTATACATTGGACGAACTACGCGTTCGGTATACTGTATACATTGGACGAACTACGCGTTCGGTATACTGTATACTTTGTGCGAACTATATGTTCGGTATACTGTATACATTGGATGAAATACGCCTTCGGTATACTGTATACATTGTGTGAACTATATGTTCTTGGTATATTGAATACATTGGACGAACTACGTGTTCGGTATATTGTATACTTTGTGTGAACTATATGTTCTGTATACTGTATACATTGGCTGAACTACGCGTTCAGTATACTGTATACTTTGTGTGAACTATATGTTCTGTATACTGTATACATTGGACGAACTACGCGTTCGGTATTCTGTATACTTTGTAAGAACTATATGTTCTGTATACTCTATACATTGGACGAACTACGCGTTCGGTATACTGTATACTTTGTGTGAACTATACGTTCTGTATACTCTATACATTGGACAAACTACGCGTTCGGTATACTGTATACTTTGTGTGAACTATATGTTCTCGGTATACTGAATTCATTGAATGAACTACGCCTTCGGTATACTGTATACTTTGTGTGAACTATATGTTCTCGGTATACTGAATATATTGGACGAACTACGCCTTTGGTATACTGTATACTTTGTGTGAACTATATGTTCTCAGTATACTGAATACATTGGACGAACTACGCCTTCGGTATAATGAATACTTTGTGTGAACTATATGTTCTCAGTATACTGAATACATTGGACGAACTACGCCTTCGGTATACTGTATACTTTGTGCGAACTATGTGTTCGGAATACTGTATACTTTGTGTGAATTATATGTCCGGTATACTGTATACTTTGTACGAACTATATTTCTCTATACTGTATACATTGGGCTAACTACGCGTTCGGTATACTGTATACTTTGTGTGAACTATATGTTCTCGGTATACTGAATACATTGGACGAACTACGCCTTCGGTATACTGTATACTTTGTGTGAAATATATGTTCTCAGTTAACTGAATACATTGGACGAACTACGCGTTCGGTATACTGTAAACTTTGTGTGAACTATATGTTCTCGGTATACTGAATACATTGGGCGAACTACGCCTACGGTATACTGTATACTTTGTGTGAACTATATGTTCTCGGTATACTGAATACATTGGACGAACTACGCCTTCGGTATACTGTAAACTTTGTGTGAACTATATGTTCTCGGTATACTGAATACATTGGGCGAACTACGCCTACGGTATACTGTATACTTTGTGTGAACTATATTTTCCCGGTATACTGAATACATTGGACGAACTACGCCTTCGGTATACTGTATACTTTGTGTGAACTATATGTTCTCGGTATACTGAATACATTGGACGAACTACGCGTTCGGTATACTGTATACTTTGTGTGAACTATATGTTCTCGGTATACTGAATACATTGGGCGAACTACGCCTACGGTATACTGTATACTTTGTGTGAACTATATGTTCTCGGTACACTGAATACATTGGACGAACTACGCCTTCGGTATACTGTATACTTTGTTCGAACTATATGCTCGGTATACTGTATACATTGGACGAAATACGCCTTCGGTATACTGTATACCTTGTGTGAACTATATGTTCTTGTATATTGAATACATTGGACGAACTACGCGTTCGGTACACTGTATATATTGTGCGTACTATATGTTCGGTATACTGTATACTTTGGACGAACTATATGTTCGGTATACTGTATACATTGGACGAACTACGCCTTCGGTATAATCTATACATTGGACGAACTATATGTTCGGTATACTGTATATTTTGGACGAACTATATGTTCAGTGTACTGTATACTTGGACGAACTATATGTTCGGTATACTGTATACATTGGACGAACTACGCCTTCGGTATAATGTATACATTGGACGAACTGTATGTTCGGTATACTGTATATTTTGGACGAACTATATGTTCGGTATACTGTATACATTGGAATAACTACGCGTTCGGTATTCAGTATACATTGACGAACTACGCGTTCGGTATACTGTATACTTTGTGCGAACTATATGTTCGGTATACTGTATACATTGGACGAACTATGCCTTCGGTATACTGTATACCTTGTGTGAACTATATGTTCTTGGTATATTGAATACATTGGACGAACTACGCGTTCGGTACACTGTATATATTGTGCGAACTATATGTTCGGTATTCTGTATACATTGGACGAACTACGCGTTCGGTATACTGTATACATTGAACGAACTACGCGTTCGGTATACATTGGACGAACAATGAGTTCGGTATACTGTATACATTGTGTGAACTATATGTTCTCGGTATACTGTTATACTGGACCAACAATGTGTTGGTATACTGTATACATAGAACGAACAATTTGTGAACTATGCGTTCTCGGTATACTGAATACATTGGAGAAACATTGTGTTCGGTATACTGTATACATTCTGCGAAATATGTTTTCTCGGTATACTGGATGATCTGTGTTCGGTATACTATATACATGGGGCGAACTATGTGTTCTGTATATTATCCACATTAGACGAACCATGTGTTTGGTGTACTTACACATTGGGCGATTTATATGTTCGGTATATTACACACATTCGGCAAACTATGTTTTCAGTTTACTGAACAGATTGGACTGGGTGACCGTATGTTTTCGTTAAATTCAGCGAGTGCATTAGTTCGCCATTGTTAGTTCAACATTGTTATTTAGTGTGCACGTCACGCACGTAAAACAAATCACCATACATACAAGTATATTGTCAGTAATGTCAATTATTCGTAAAACCGGAAAAACGTTAAGCTATTTATACTTGTTATTGTTAAAATACATGCATCAATGTAAATAAAATAATATTCAGTACACTTTCTTTCTCGAATTAACGAATTATTAAAGATTTTAAGGATAATTAACTTGTTATATCTGTAAATTCTTATCAACATTGGTTGTTATTGTCTTTTAATTGACGGGTTGAACGGTTTTTTTGAAGTTATACTTCTTTGCGCCCGTTAGACACTTTGGGATGGGATGTTGGTCGAGAAACCGCGTCACGCTGAAAAGTAAGAACAAATTTTTAAGAACTATCGATTAATCGATTGTTAATCGAAGAAATTTAATCGAAGAAATTACTGATAATGATAATATAGGTGTATAATATAATAATGAAGTCACGTATAATATATTGAAGATAAATATATTGAATAATATTGAAAAATGTCTTATATTTTTATATATCCTGTCTGTTTGTGTGCGTGAGTGGGTGTATGAGAATGGCCAAAGAAGTATAACTTCCACCGTGTGGTCCGACGCACACCCAATTTTTTTAGACATCAGTAAAGTATACTGTTAAAAATAGTATATCTGGATGTCCATCTGTCAATATGAAACTAATTGGCTTAAAAATAGCTTGATTGGCTTAAAAATAGCTTGAGTTTGTTTAAAACTAACAATTGACGATAGAAAAATATTTGTTTTTAAAATTTGTTTAAAATATTTCCGTTCATTTTGACTGAGCGGCTCGTTGTTAGAAATAAGAGCTGTCTTTAACTACACATTATATTGATGAACGATTCTCATTATTTGCTACAAGACAAATCAATACGAACGCCAACTAAAAATACAGTCCATTACCGATGAAGCCTAGTCTATATCAGTTACTGATTATTGAATTACATAATCTATTATATAAGGGAGCATGCTTGTTTATGTTTATACAAATTACAGTGTTGTTCCGAATTTCACGAAAGGTTTCCAAATTTGGCCCTCAATATAAAAGGAAATCTATAATACATTAAAATCTCTAATATAATCCATTAAAGCAACATTTTAACGGTTAAAAGAAAAGGATTTCTTTTAAATTGTTTCCATAAAGAGTATTTAGGCTATTTAAATATTCATAAAACTGATAGATAGGAACCCAAATGCTATTCTCTTGTTCGCTGGTATAAAAAGTGCAAATTACTTTTCATATGGTTTTGTATTGGCCGGTGATCAATGTCGATACCGCATATAAATCTCCAGGTTCCCGATTAGTTCCCTGGCAAAATCAAAGAAATGTTCATCTCTTAGTATGTCAAGGGTGATTTTATTTAATTTCCCTTAGTAAAGAAAATTAGACATGCTGACAAACATTACATTCGCTCATTCACACACTTTCAATTTTATTCTAAACCTTCATTCGTACATTCTGTGGTATTAACCCACCCAGCCTCTTATACACGTACAGTGGAAGTATGGTATACAATCATAAAGAAGTAATATGTTCGAATATAAGTAATATATCATAAGGTATTGTGTATGTTCTTCAATAGGCAAGACCATAAGCAGGTAAGGTATACAATCATAAAGTAATTAATTTATTCGTTCATCACGAGGTAATGTGTATACAGTATACCGAACACATTGTTCGTCCAGTATAACAGTATACCGAGAACATATAGCTCACATAATGTATACAGTATACTGAACACTCATGGATTTCTCATTTGTCTTTGATCAAAGGAGGCTCCAGCCAGTCGGGGGTTGCTTGGGGTGAGTGACAAGATGTTTGCTCATGTCGGAACCGTACAATCGGGCTAAGATATTTCGTTTGCTAAACCAATCGACTAATTCACGTTGACTCATCGTCTTGAGTCGTCAAAATTGAGATTTATAGACTGTACTTTGAGCATAAAAACACCAAAGAAGATTAACTCATGTAAAAAGTCTTTTGAGGTAGGTTTGTCACTTTTAGGCTATTGTAATTGTAAAACATTCTTCCACCTGAAGGAAAGTGAACTTTGTGGAGTTCCTATCAGGCACCACTTTATAAAGTCTGAACAAGATTTGTGGAATTTGTATGTATATATATTTCTTACTTACGGTAAAATAAAATAAACTCTGTTTCAGTTAAAATAAATAATTTAAAACAAATGTCACGTCAAAATACACTGAATTATAAGTGTAGTATTGTATTATTCATTAATTATTCGTTACTAAGCAGTAAAACTGTGTTTTTGTAACTAACTTGTCATTGTACTAAGTCTTTGTAAACTAAACTCCATCGTGTTTATAATTTATTTATTTTAATATTTTGGTTGGAAAAATGTTACAGTGAAAAAAAATTACTTTTTCACTTATACAAATGACAAGATAATGCCTTTTAAATATGGAAAACGAAAACGAAGTTTGCAAATAGCAAGTGGGTGTATCAGAATTATTCATCACCCCCCCCCCCTCCATTATCACTGTTACGGACCACCCACTCATACACGTACAGTACCTTGCGACTTTGATATTTCACATAAAACTAGTTTATGAAATTTAAAATTGGTTGAGGTGTCGTATCCAGGAATTAATCTGTCACAATCTTTGTTTCGTCTATTTACTGTCCATTTCAGAAATCGGCCTTCCTTTGAAAAAGATCAGTGACAATCTGTTCTACGTTTTCGTAATAAACCCTTTGTAAGCGAATATAATATTAATCGACTCGGGGAATGATAGACCTAAGCCGAAGACGGCACGAGAATAGTGCAGGGATGTCCCCAATTTGTGATATAAAGTTCGATAAAATCTTACCTCTTCTTAATAAAAATAACAATGCAAATATCATGAATAGTTATTACAAAAACATTGTTTTACTTCTTAGTAATGAATAATTTATAAATAATACAATATTACACTTATAAGTCAGTGTCTTTTGACGTGGCATTTGTTTTAAATTGTTTATTTTAACCTAGGAGGGTTTTATTTTATTTTACCGCCTAAAACCCCAAAGTAAGAGAAACCAAATATACAAATCTTACTAAACTTGTTCAGACTTTATAAAGTGGTGCCTGATAGGAACTCTGCTAAGTTCGCTTTCCTTCAGGTGGAAGAATGTTTTACAATAGCCCAAAATTAACCAAAACTACCTCAAAAGACTTTATACATAAGTTAATCTTCTCTGGTGTTTTTATGGTCAAAGTACAAAGTCTACTAACGCTACTTTCCGAGGTCGTTTCCTCAGACACGATTACACCGCGAAACGCAGATTTTGACTGTTCATAATTGTTTTAAATTTGAGACGAGTCACTACATTGCTCAAAACAGATAAAATTAGTGTCATAAAAGTATTGCCTGCAACAATATTAGAGTCTCTCTCAAGGTTTAAGAGTAAATAATCCATGACTTAGAATTGTCGCTTATCCAGAAGTAGATAAGTGAGTTCAACGTGGTTTTCGCTTGTTCAGCAAACTTTTCTCAACACTGTACAAATAAAATCGACATTAATAAGGTTGAATTTGGGAACGCTATTAACAATATTAATCGTTTAACCCTACTATATACGTTGTCTCTCAGAGCTTTACATTAAGTCCTTCTCCAACGGGACAGTTAGTGAATTAAGACGCATGCTACTAACTATATTAATCGTTTAACCCTACTATATACGTTGTCTCTCAGAGCTTTACATTAAGTCCTTATCTAATAGGACAGTTAGTGAATTAAGACGGATGCTACTAACAATATTAATCGTTTAACCCTACTATATACGTTGTCTCTCAGAGCTTTACATTAAGTCCTTCTCCAACGGGACAGTTAGTGAATTAAGACGCATGCTACTAACTATATTAATCGTTTAACCCTACTATACGTTGTCTCTCAGAGCTTTACATTAAGTCCTTCTCTAATGGGACTGTTAATGAATTAAGACGGATGCTACTAACTATATTAATCGTTTAACCCTACTATATACGTTGTCTCTCAGAGCTTTACATTAAGTCCTTCTCCAACGGGACAGTTAGTGAATTAAGACGCATGCTACTAACTATATTAATCGTTTAACCCTACTATATACGTTGTCTCTCAGAGCTTTACATTAAGTCCTTCTCTAATGGGACTGTTAGTGAATTAAGACGGATGCTACTAACAATATTAATCGTTTAACCCTACTATATACGTTGTCTCTCAGAGCTTTACATTAAGTCCTTCTCTAATGGGACAGTTAGTGAATTAAGACGGATGCTACTAACTATATTAATCGTTTAACCCTACTATATACTTTGTCTCTCAGAGCTTTACATGAAGTCCTTCTCCAATGGGATAGTTAGTGAATTAAGACGGATGCTACTAACTATATTAATCGTTTAACCCTACTATATACGTTGTCTCTCAGAGCTTTACATTAAGTCCTTCTCTAATGGGACTGTTAATGAATTAAGACGGATGCTACTAACTATATTAATCGTTTAACCCTACTATATACGTTGTCTCTCAGAGCTTTACATTAAGTCCTTCTCTAATGGGACTGTTAATGAATTAAGACGGATGCTACTAACAATATTAATCGTTTAACCCTACTATATACGTTGTCTCTCAGAGCTTTACATTAAGTCCTTCTCTAATGGGACAGTTAGTGAATTAAGACGGATGCTACTAACAATATTAATCGTTTAACCCTACTATATACGTTGTCTCTCAGAGCTTTACATTAAGTCCTTCTCTAATGGGACAGTTAGTGAATTAAGACGGATGCTACTAACTATATTAATCGTTTAACCCTACTATATACGTTGTCTCTCAGAGCTTTACATTAAGTCCTTCTCTAATGGGACAGTTAGTGAATTAAGACGGATGCTACTAACTATATTAATCGTTTAACCCTACTATATACGTTGTCTCTCAGAGCTTTACATTAAGTCCTTCTCTAATGGGACAGTTAGTGAATTAAGACGGATGCTACTAACTATATTAATCGTTTAACCCTACTATATACGTTGTCTCTCAGAGCTTTACATTAAGTCCTTCTCTAATGGGACAGTTAGTGAATTAAGACGGATGCTACTAACTATATTAATCGTTTAACCCTACTATATACGTTGTCTCTCAGAGCTTTACATTAAGTCCTTCTCTAATGGGACAGTTAGTGAATTAAGACGGATGCTACTAACTATATTAATCGTTTAACCCTACTATATACGTTGTCTCTCAGAGCTTTACATTAAGTCCTTCTCTAATGGGACAGTTAGTGAATTAAGACGCATGCTACTAACTATATTAATCGTTTAACCCTACTATATACGTTGTCTCTCAGAGCTTTACATTAAGTCCTTCTCTAATGGGACAGTTAGTGAATTAAGACGGATGATACTAACTATATTAATCGTTTAACCCTACTATATACGTTGTCTCTCAGAGCTTTACATTAAGTCCTTCTCTAATGGGACTGTTAGTGAATTAAGACGGATGCTACTAACTATATTAATCGTTTACCCTACTATATACGTTGTCTCTCAGAGCTTTACATTAAGTCCTTCTCTAATGGGACTGTTAATGAATTAAGACGGATGATACTAACTATATTAATCGTTTAACCCTACTATATACGTTGTCTCTCAGAGCTTTACATTAAGTCCTTCTCTAATGGGACAGTTAGTGAATTAAGACGGATGCTACTAACTATATTAATCGTTTAACCCTACTATATACGTTGTATCTCAGAGCTTTACATTAAGTCCTTCTCTAATGGGACAGTTAGTGAATTAAGACGCATGCTACTAACTATATTAATCGTTTAACCCTACTATATACGTTGTCTCTCAGAGCTTTACATTAAGTCCTTCTCTAATGGGACAGTTAGTGAATTAAGACGCATGCTACTAACTATATTAATCGTTTAACCCTACTATATACGTTGTCTCTCAGAGCTTTACATTAAGTCCTTCTCCTATGGGACAGTTAGTGAATTAAGACGGATGCTACTAACTATATTAATCGTTTAACCCTACTATATACGTTGTCTCTCAGAGCTTTACATTAAGTCCTTCTCCTATGGGACAGTTAGTGAATTAAGACGCATGCTACTAACTATATTAATCGTTTAACCCTACTATATACGTTGTCTCTCAGAGCTTTACATTAAGTCCTTCTCTACTGGGACTGTTAATGAATTAAGACGCATGCTACTAACTATATTAATCGTTTAACCCTACTATATACGTTGTCTCTCAGAGCTTTACATTAAGTCCTTCTCTAATGGGACTGTTAATGAATTAAGACGCATGCTACTAACTATATTAATCGTTTAACCCTACTATATACGTTGTCTCTCAGAGCTTTACATTAAGTCCTTCTCTAATGGGACGGTTAGTGAATTAAGACGGATGCTACTAACAATATTAATCGTTTAACCCTACTATATACGTTGTCTCTCAGAGCTTTACATTAAGTCCTTCTCTAATGGGACAGTTAGTGAATTAAGACGGATGCTACTAACTATATTAATCGTTTAACCCTACTATATACGTTGTCTCTCAGAGCTTTACATTAAGTCCTTCTCTAATGGGACTGTTAGTGAATTAAGACGCATGCTACTAACTATATTAATCGTTTAACCCTACTATATACGTTGTCTCTCAGAGCTTTACATTAAGTCCTTCTCTAATGGGACAGTTAGTGAATTAAGACGGATGCTACTAACTATATTAATCGTTTAACCCTACTATATACGTTGTCTCTCAGAGCTTTACATTAAGTCCTTCTCTAATGGGACTGTTAATGAATTAAGACGGATGCTACTAACTATATTAATCGTTTAACCCTACTATATACGTTGTCTCTCAGAGCTTTACATTAAGTCCTTCTCTAATGGGACAGTTAGTGAATTAAGACGCATGCTACTAACAATATTAATCGTTTAACCCTACTATATACGTTGTCTCTCAGAGCTTTACATTAAGTCCTTCTCTAATGGGACAGTTAGTGAATTAAGACGGATGCTACTAACTATATTAATCGTTTAACCCTACTATATACGTTGTCTCTCAGAGCTTTACATTAAGTCCTTCTCCAACGGGACAGTTAGTGAATTAAGACGGATGTTACTAACAATATTAATCGTTTAACCCTTACTATATACGTTGTCTCTCAGAGCTTTACATTAAGTCCTTCTCCTATGGGACAGTTAGTGATTTAAGTCGCATGCTATTAACAATATTAATCGTTTAACCCTACTATATACGTTGTCTCTCAGAGCTTTACATTAAGTCCTTCTCCAACGGGACAGTTAGTGAATTAAGACGCATGCTACTAACTATATTAATCGTTTAACCCTACTATATACGTTGTCTCTCAGAGCTTTACATTAAGTCCTTCTCCAACGGGACAGTTAGTGAATTAAGACGGATGCTACTAACTATATTAATCGTTTAACCCTACTATATACGTTGTCTCTCAGAGCTTTACATTAAGTCCTTCTCTAATGGGACTGTTAATGAATTAAGACGGATGCTACTAAAAATATTAATCGTTTAACCCTACTATATACGTTGTCTCTTAGACTTTACATTAAGTCCTTCTCTAATGGGACTGTTAATGAATTAAGACGGATGCTACTAACTATATTAATCGTTTAACCCTACTATATACGTTGTCTCTCAGAGCTTTACATTAAGTCCTTCTCCAACGGGACAGTTAATGAATTAAGACGCATGCTCTTATATAATATTGATTTTACAATCCTTGTCATTTCTTGTCCTTTAAATTTAGGTCAAAACTATTTAATGAAAATTTCGTCTGAAAAAGAGTGATATTCAAACGTGTTACTTTGAAAATTTGTATAAGGCGTTTCCACTTGTTTATTAAATTTTTGTTGGCTACATAACATTCATAAGAAATTTTGCTTTTTTCGTAATAATTTACTTGGTGTTAAATATGGTTATAGAACAATTAAACAACCATTAACTTTAAACATAAAACTGAGGGTAAAACTGCTGCCCCACATCGAGGAGGTGACAAAAATATATGAAGATTGTTATATTTATTTTAAAGTAAGAGAAAAACTACATGTTTATTACATTATAGTTTGAATATACATAATTATAAAAATTAACTTACAGAAATCTTTTTAAAACAAAAATATACATATGCATGAAACAAGAAATTTGAATCAACTGAAAATTGTACAATGTTAATACTAAACAACTTTTTAAAAAAATCACGAATTTATGGCAATTAAATTATATAATAAATTGCCTCATAATTTAAGATATCTAGAAGTGAAACAATTAAAAAATATATATGCAACTATTCATTAGAAGATTGTTTGTACAAAATTGAAGACTTCTTTACAATTCAACTGTAATTTATACATACATTTTACTCAACATTATATTTACTATGTATTGCAATACCTCATTTGAGGTTTGATGCAATAAAGATTATTATTATTATATTAGGCCTAATGGGAGTCAAATTATAAATGAAAAATATGGCGTTTAAACCATTGATTAGACATTATTGTAACTAATATAATACACCGAATTTAATTCAATGAAGCTCAAAATGTCATGAAGTAGGTTAGCAGAATTCACTTTTATTGAATGAAATTTAAATTGGTCCGTTTATTTTTATACACCTTTGATGTACTTATATAACGTTATATATTATATAAAATACAGACGTTAGTCGTCCGTTTACCTAAATTTTACACCTATTTCCTCCCCGTTAATGGACGTTAATTTTTACATTTATAAAATTGCTAGCTGTCTTGCAGTTATAATTTGGATTTTTAACTAACTTATATAGATTTATTAGAAAGCATATTATTTTTACTTTCTAAATTTAATTGCAATGCAACGTAGGTTGTTTAAAAAATAAAGCTTATGGGGGCAATTATTATTATTAAAGAATGTAATTGTTAGATTAAAAATTCAAATTAATTCAAAGCGTTTCATAGTCAGTGATCGACAAAGTTGTATTATACATAGTCAATAATGAAATTAGTAAATAAATCACTCTGGAAGGATCAGCTTCAGACATCTAGCAACAGTAATAAGAGTCAATACGATCGCAGATTCAGTATACCTAAAGCAATTATATCTGTCTTTGTTAGGTAAAATGTTTCTGCCGAGTAACCGGCATGTAACCACCCGGTTGTTCACCCCCAAATTCCCCATCTGCTGCCTTCATTCCCCGTTCGGCAGTCTCACTTTCTCTTTCGCGGATCAAAACGCCGCCCAGAGGAGCAACCAATAAGGTTGACACTTTTATGGCGGTCTGTGCCTGACCTTACGGATCAAAACTCCTACACCCTTATCAAGCTCCAGGTTGTAAATTTAAACAGTTGCCATTCTGGCTAGGGTGATTCTTTTGAAGTCGATGTTGCAGCATTGTGTTCTCCTAACAGAGACCTTCAATACGACGTACATCTCAACCGATGCTCTAATTTAAAATTTTCTTCTGACTTCTTGTGCTTTATTTACTATGGTTAAAATATATATAATGCCGTCTCAAGACTGTTTGTTCGTCCTGAATATACAATTTGGATCGGTTCGATCGGCTTCTCAACTGAAGAAGGGTTAGGTCTGATGTAATACCGTATAACGGCCACTTACTTACTACTTATTTATATAAATTTGGATTTAGTATTTTAGATCAACGCTTCAATCTATTTCTTATTGCGCAGTTTCATGCCTTGTTCAAATACTGTGGGTGGGAAAGTACCGTAATACCGTATATTAATATTGAGTGGATTAAGTATAAATGTTTGTATATATATATATATATATATATATATATATATATATATAATATTTATTTAATTTAACTGTAGAGCTCTCGTGCTGTAAATTGCAAAAAATATATTTTCCATACCGATTAAATATATCGGTGTGATAATTTAAAGTTAGTCAAGAGCGCACTTGTCTGTCCTGGCTGCTTTCCTTTATTCCGTGACTAATGTCGTTACGTATTGTAATCTCAGACTTAAAAGATGTTGTTTAAGAAAACTAAATTATTAGTTTCATCGTTGTTCTATAGATATGTGTAGGATGGTTATAGTTCCTAATTAATTCGTCTTACCACTACGAAGTGAGTATATAATGTACCGGCCGTTAACAGTGTAGGCGAAAGTTCTGTTTAATTAAGAATATGGCAATATTAATTAAGAGAATATTTTCTTTCAAGATTTCTTGTCCATAAGACAATTATTTAACACTAGGGGACACCCCTGCACACTTTGTGTGCCAACCCCGCTACTCGCTCGATACACCTCGGCATGTGACTTTTGATTACAAATAATAGTAGATTAACTGTATAACGTAAAATCACAATATTAAATTTATTTATAGTATCTCACTCACATTACTGCTTTGCTACATATTTTATTATAAATACACAATGGAAGAATTACTTAGCATGTTTCAATCATGTTCATTTTATTTGTTTTTGTTTAACAGCTGATGATTAAACTCATAGTATAATATAAAAAATTCACCTAAGAGCAGCTTTGTTCTGTGATACAATGTAACAACAAAATAATAGTTTATTTATTCCAAAACACTGTTATTAATTTTAAATAACCATGTTATCCTTATGAGCATCTTTAAGGGTGTTTCTACCCCTTAAGAATTGTATCAAGATGAATACTTTAGTTGTTATTTTAAGACTAAAGACACAGTGTACAAAATTTCAGCTCTCAACCTAATGTAAATGAGAATATAGTGATGAGTATTGAATGTCATTGAGCTTTGCCTTTTATTATATTATATAGATTACAACAGCAATATTTAAATATCAAAACAAAAGGAAACTCTTGTCAGCTCTCGACCACATTCACTCAAACGTCCTGTACAGACTCTCTGTCCATAAGCACATGTCACATCCCAGTGGTTCGTGACTTAGCGCCCCCCCCTCCACGTACCATGTGTGTGTTTCTACGTTACTATCGTCCACTAACTTATAGCACTCATTCGCTTTCCTTTCACACATTATTACTTGAAGAGTCAAGATGGGCTGTAATCAATAGTACAATGTCAAACATACAAAATAAATATGTTTATTTATTTCCAAAACAGCTGTTATTAATTTATTAAAATTAACCCAATGTTATCCTTATGGAGCAATCTTTTAGGGGTGGTTTCTACCCCTTAGGAGTACTTTATCAAGATGAAAATACTTTAGTTGTCCTATTTAAGACCTAAAGACACAGTGTACAAAATTTCAGCTCTCAACCTACATGGGAAGTTGGAGAATTAGTGATGAGTAAGTGAGTCAGTCAGTGAGGGCTTTGCCTTTTATATATATATAGATTACAACAGCAATATTTAAATATCAAACACAAACAGGAAAGGCTCTTGTCAGGCTCTCCGACCACCATTCACTCAAACGTCCCTGTACAGACTCTCTGTCCCACTCAAGACACATGGTCACATCACCAGTGGTTTCGTGACTTGCGCCCCCCCCCCCTCCACAGTACCATGTGTGTGTTACCACGTTACTCAGCTCGTCCCCACCTAACTTATAGGCACATCATTCGGCTGTTCCTTTCAACACATTATTACTTTGAAGAGTCAAAGATGCGGGCTGTAGTGTGGGGTAAAATAAACACTGACTTAAGAACGTTGACTTCGGGTAAATAAGCTGTGTCTGTGGTAATATAGATGCGTGATTTATCAAATCCCATACGGTAGTATTGTAAAATGCCAGTCCAGATACATATCTTAAGAAATATTGATCCAGTTATACACGGCCAGGTGACATTTTCACAAACACTCCCACCCACCCCACACAGTCATGTGACTTTTAAAACACCATCCAACCCTCCACACACTCATTTGACTTAACAAACTCTGACTCCACACGCTCCTGTTCCACAAAACAAACTATCCCACACGCTCCTCACTGTCACGCGACTGCTGGCAAAGGCAAACACTACCACCGGCCTGCACACGTTCATGTGACTTGTTCTCTCCTGTCCTGTCCGTCCCACACGAGCACGTGACTCATGACGACCTCTCCCACCCGTCTCATACGAGCACGTGACTAATAACGAACTCTCCCACCCGTCTCACACGAGCTTGTGACTCATGGCAAACTCTTCTACACAAAAAAAGGTCGTATTGATATAAAATATACAAGTGGGTTATCAAAGTACAGCTATTTATTTCCTATGTATTAATATACCATTATATTTTGTAAGAGACAACGTTTATGAGATATGCCCTCTGAAAATCAAAAACATGCCCTAAACCCCAAAAATGAGTAATGTTAAATTAATATACCAAAGTGGGGTATCTGTTTAAAGGTATTTTTCTCTCGATTCTTAATATGCCATCAGATTTTATAAAATACAATATTATGGGCTCAATAGCCCCAAAAACAGAAATTCATTGTAATATTGGACAAGTATCCCGGAGAGGCCGTAGGCCGTGCTTCTTCACGAGGCCGCATGCTAAGATCCACAAATTGAGCTGTAAAGAGTGTCTTGGTGAGGCCTTAGGCCCAGTTGCACAAAGGGGCTAAAGTTAAAGTTACCAGTGAGGCCGCAGGCCGAGCTTCCCCCACAAGCGCAGCGAGTGACGGGGTTGGCACGCGAAGTGTGCAGAGGTGTTCCCTAGTCTTATATTATATAAAGCTCGATATAGTGACTCACTGACAAAATGTTGAGGCACTTCCCGGCATCCTACTCTCATAAAGTGTATACTTGAATTGAAGCTGTCGGTCTGAAACCTTCAGGAAAATTCACAAAAATTGACTTTTTCACTCATAAACAAGATGGCGGCCTTTTTTACCCCAAAACTGCCACAATGTATTTATTATGGGAAAAACAAAAAAAGTAGTTTTTATGTTATGACCTAACTTGAGAAATATTTTCAAATTTTCACAGTTTTATACGCGAGTGTAAACAGAAGGCTTTAAAATAAGGTCACAGGTCATCCGTTTATCTTTTATCGCGCGATTCCAGCCACGGGTTGACCTCTGAGGTCAGTTTTACTATTGTTTACAATTAATTGTAATCAGCACCACGTGGACCCCCCGTAGCGATACGCGCGATATCAGCCACGAGTTGACCTCTGAGGTTTATATTTTATATTTATTTTATATCATCAGATTGTAAAATTCTTTAATACTGAGGTTATCTACTCAAGTGTGGTGTCAATTTAAATATATTTTTCTCTTAAATCCAAATATACCATCGGATTGGGAAAAGAGTAATTAATAAGGGGTATATGCAAAAAACAGAAATCCAAAAAAAGGGTAATACTAAAATAAAACACCCAAGTTGGGTATAAAATGACAAGTATTTATGTACCAAATCACATTATATCATTAAATTTTGAAAGAAACCCTGTTTAAGGTCTCTCTCCCTCTCTAAAAAAAAATATGCTCCAAAATCCAAAATTGGGTAATGTTAAACTTATCCACCCAAGTGGGGTATTAAATAAAAGGCATTCTTCACTTAATTACTAATATAACATCAAATTTTAGAAAATACTATGTTTATGGGTTACACTGTCCCAAAAACCAAAATTCATGGTCATAATGGATAAGAATCCTGGCTAGGTCGTAGGCCGTGCTTCCTCACGAGGCCGCATGCCGAGTTCCACAAATAAAACTGTAGCAGAGTGTTTTGATTTGTACGCAGGCCTAACTTCCCCACGAGGCCATAATAATAATAATAATAATAATAAATCCTTCATTGCATGGACAATATAAAAAATATTGTATCGCAAACGTCAGTATTAAAATTAGTTAACCTAAGGCTTTAATTTAAACAATCATTCATAACAATAAATACACACAAACATACATACAAGGAGGGCATTCACACAAATCTATCTATAGTGTTTGAAACTCCCACAAAAGTCAACGGGATGTGTCTAGCCAATTAAGTTGGTCTCCCAGTCGTGTGATAGGAACTCTCCGATGCTGTAAAAAGCCTGGGACAACAGTATGTCTCTCAAGCGGGTCTTAAATATTTTTGAATTTGGAGCAATTTTAATTTCTTCAGGTAAGCTGTTAATTAATTTGACACCCATCTGCGAGGGCAGGTGTTGATAGACTACCGTTCTGTGTTGCCCAGTACGGTAGTCATCTCTGCCTCTAGTATTATAATTATGTAAGTCACTGCCCCTTATCAGGTTGCATTTGGACATACAATATAAAATTGTTTCTAAAATATACAAGCAAGGCAGAGTCAACAGCTTGAGTTGTTTGAACATTGGTTTGCACGACTCTCTGCTCATTAAATTTGCAATAATTCGGACTGCCTTCTTTTGTAGTCTAAACATTCTCAAGAATTCACTATATACACACCACCTCCCCAAATCACCAGTCCATAGGAAAGGTGAGGGTAAATGAGACCATAATATGCCGTCATCAGTACCTGAATAGGGCAGTATTTAGAGAGCGTCCTCAGTAAATAAATGCCTGAGGATAACTTAGAGCATACACTATTAATATGGTCATTCCATATCAAACCTCTGTCGAGGTATATTCCAAGGAATTTAGTGGACTCCACTTCTTCTAGCACAGTCCGCCAGTAACACTGAGGGGCTACTTCCGAAATCAATGGGCCTCAAACAAAAGTTGATGACCTGTGATTTTGTTGAATTTGTTTTAAGGTTCAGCATATTAAAATACTGAGCACAACTGTTCAAATCAAGGTAAACGTTTAATTCTAGATTTTCTTTACAGTTTTCACTAAAGCAAAGAGTCGTGCCATCGGCATATTGGACGAGTTCATGGAGAGTTCATGCTGCAGCGATGAACCAATATCATTGACATAAATCAAGAACAGAAGTGGGCTGAGTATTGATCCCTGGGGGACGCCATTACTCAGCTGTTTGGATTTTGAAAGTTTGTTTGAAATTTGGACTTGTTGAGATCGATGGTTCAAGAATGATTTTAACCACAGGTGTGAAACACCTCTGATACCATACGTCTCAAGTTTTTGTAGTAGTATACTGTGGTCAACGCAATCGAAAGCCTTGGAAAGGTCTAAAAATACACCTAGGGTGTGCTTACGACCTTCTAGGCCCCTGACAATTTTATCAACAAGGCTCACAACTGCTTCTGTAGTCGATTTACCTTTCCTAAAACCAAACTGATTTTGTGAAAGCACATTGTGTTTTTCAAAAACGTTCATCAAACGTGACAGAAAAAGTTTCTCGAAAATTTTACTGAACACGGGTAAAATAGAAATAGGCCTGAAATTATCTATTGAATGGAGATCTCCTTTTTTAAATATTGGTGTTACTTTTGCTGCCTTAAGAGAATTTGGAAAGGTTCCATTTAAAAAAGAAAGGTTGACTAACATTGTTAATGGGCATAAAATATGCTGATAACATTTCTTAATCAGCCACATCGAAAGATAATTTATATCATTCGATTTTTTAGAATGGAGGTGACGGATCAAAGAAGCTAGTTCGTCCTCTGTAACCAGGGCTAATGACATGGAGGCTAGTGGATTATGACAACGAGAAGGAACTGAGGATGACTGTCCCGTTACAGGCCCTTGTTGAGCTATTGTAGAGAAGAACTGGTTGAACTCATCCGCCACTCGAGTAGCATCAGTTACCAACTCGTCACCAATCTTTAATGATATATCTTTTGTTGTGCTTTTATTTTTTTTAGAATTAATTATGTTCCAGGTCGTTTTGGAAACATTACGTGAGTTTAAAATGTCTTTGTTAATTTAAAATGTCCAACGAGGCTGCATGCCGAGTTCTACAAAGTGGCTAAAAGCAGAGTTCCCAGGCGAGGCCGCAGACGAGCTTACTTCACGAGTTTAGCGAGTAACGGAGTTGGCAGGCGAGGCGAGATAGGGGTCTACCCTAGTTTGAATTGGAATTATATTTGTGTTGGATTAAATTTAATGTTTATATTAAATTCAAATTTAGGTTTAATCGTGCAGCTTGGGATCAGGCATGTGTCTTGACTATGTAACACATATGTAGTCATTGGTAACACGGACTTGTGTAGCCACGTGAATAAAGTGCCAACGTAACAAAAGAAAGGGAATGATTTTGTTCACGTATTGTTTATCTGGGGGCCTGGGGTATGCAAGGAATGTTTTTTATTGAGTTTAGCAGTGATATTCTTCACAAAAAAAACTTCTGGAAGAATGTTTTTTGACTAACGCTCCGGACAGAGCATATTTGTAAAGCGTAAATGACCTCATTAGTAATGGTTTTTTCATAATTAGTAAGGCTTTTGTGTGCGTTAAAACTGACTTAAATGCGTTCGCTAAACCAGCGTTCACAATGTTCACAATCAGCGTTCAGAAATTGAGGTCTCGTGTGAAACAAAATCTACTGCCACGTCCTCAACTATCACACAAAAAACTGAATGTGTGTTAAGGATGTATTGCAATTGACACTTAAACATGTGTTACGATATTATCTTTATTTGTCTCAAATTATGCTTCTTTGGTCTTGCAGAGTAAAATGAATTAATGTAAAAACATTAATGAAAATCAGTAACTGAAACTACACGTGTACCCAATACAGGCAGTGGCGGACTAGGGAGGCTTCCGGGCTCAACCCCCCCCCCCCCCCGAAAACCAAAAAAAAATTGAAATGTCTACGTTAAATAAAACAATATAGTAAACCCTCGATTTTAGGTTACGTGTTTCCTCAGCGCGTGCTCCTACAACACATACTCTCAGAATGTGGGGTGTCTGTCCAGTCAACCGACTAATTGGGGGTTAACTTCCTACCTCTGTCATTGTTTAGGCTGCCCGCAATACTGGTGCCATCCGCGTTGTTCAGATGGCAGGGCAACTTTGGGATTCACAAAAATTCACCTGAGGCTTACTTACAATCGGTTACCTCCGTCGAGCGGCCACATTCTCATTAACAAGGGTCAGGAGGGGTTGACAGGTGTGAGCCGAGTTCGTTGAGCGGCAATGTTTTCTAGTTTGGGGTTATATGCATAATATAATTTGATTACACTAATACTTGTATCAATAGTAATGTACATAGTTGAAGATTATGACTAAATTCTTAACGAAATATTTAGTAAAGTCTGGAAGAATTGAAAACTTGGGCATTAAAAACTTAATGGGCCACAAAAAAATCTTCCCTTAAATACATAATATCAATCCACATCATTGTCTGATATTTACAAGTAACGTGTCGAGTCCAGTTGGATTTTTACTTTAATGTGGTTAACTACTTGATTTAAAAATTGCAGAGGTGTCCCCCAGTATTCAATAATGTCACTATGTTACTAATATACAGTCCCGCATTTTAAATTACAAATTGATTTATAGATTCTTCCTAATTCACAGTATAGCATGGATGTATTATCATTCCTATATTATTTGAAAGTACATATACGCATTACAGATGTTTGGAAAACCTTAGAACTGAATAGTAACTACACATAGGCCTAAAACACCACCAAAAAGACATTTACCAATAGCATTCATCGTAATCCTATTTATGCCATTCCTTTTTTACAGTAGTTTGAGATATTGACAGTTGACATGCAAAATGGCAGGTACCAAAACTGGGGAGAGAGATTACACGACACGATTTAACGGACTACAGTATATGGGACAGGCTCTAGTCCGTCAAGGCCGATTGTCCGTTAAATCAGGGTGAACTCACCTCAAGATGTTATGAGATTGCCACACCTTAATCAAAACTAACTGTCATGCTGCCAGCTAATAGTTAACTCTAAGATTTAAAAAATATACAAAAATATAAAAATTTTTTAATAACCTTAATTCTGTGATATATAGAATTTTAGATATTGTAATGCAGCTGTAAGCTGTCCGTTAAATCCGAAGTACGTTAAATCGAGGGTTTACTGTACCAACAGGTGTTTAAGATATCGAACAATTATTGACAATGTGAAAACTATTTGCTTTCTCACACTCACTTAAACACGCAATTTTTAGCTTTAACTATTACTATCACAATAAAATCACGTCAGATTTTATTGTGTGATTAGTACATTTTGACCCACCCGCCCATCTCTACACGTACATTGTTATTGACCAACCCGGCCACCCATACACGTACAGTGTTATTGACCCACCCGTCCACCCATACACGTATAGTGTTATTGACGCACCCACCCACCCATGAATACACATACAGTGGTAATGACCCACCCACCACCCATACACGTACATTGTTATTGACCCACCCGCCCACCCATACACGTACAGTGGTAATGACCCACCCACCACCCATACACGTACAGTGTTATTGACCCACCCACCCACCTATACACGTACAGTGTTATTGAGCGATTAATATACGCATGTAATATACGATTAATACAATTAATACACACAATCATCTAAACCCATCACACTGAATCGCTCCTCATATGACCCACCCACCCACCCACCCATACAAGTACAATGGCATTGACCCACCTGCCCACCCATAAACATACAGATGTATTGACCCACCTGCCCACCCATAAACACACAGATGTATTGACCCACCTGCCCACCCATAAATACACAGATGTATTGACCCACTCACCCACCCATACAAGTACAATGGCATTGACCCACCTGCCCACTCATAAAACCTACAGATGTATTGACCCACCCGCCCACCCATAAACATAGAGATGTATTGACCCACCTGCCCACCCATAAATATACAGATGTATTGACCCACCCGCCCACCCATAAACAATATGAGCGATGATAAGAAGTGAAATATGTGAGCAAGTCTCTTGCGGGAGAAGTGGGAGAACTGAAGGTTCTGATGTGGTGACTATATAAAATCACCCACATTTGCCATAAATTACCCACAATCTCACATTTACTGTAACGCGGTATTAAAATATATCCTAATTAATAATATAAATAATTTATTTAAGTTTTACTAATTAATTATTCCACATATTTAATATTTTACATTACACATAGCAAGCATTAAAACACACTACTACAGAGAAACATGCAATAATCTGATCATTTAGCTCTTTTAGTGCCAGAGGAATTTTTTAAGTTGCTCTCAGCCAGTTCCAGAGGATTTCTATCAATTCGAACAATGAGCTATTAAATAATTCATATATGTTATTTATTAAACAAAATTAATAATTTTAAACCTAATTATACGTAAATAACTAGTCTACTAAAATAACATATTAAATATAGCCTTAGACTATGTATGCTATTTTTATGAAAAATAAATTTAGGACATAAAATAGATTGTTGTCTCTTTTATAACAGAGATAGGAAGATAAGTTTCGAATATAGGCCTAATCAATGTACGAGAGTATTTTGAGTATACGTACCACAAGAATCTTTTGAGATTTCATTGAAAATTACCCACTTTTACCCATAACTTTACCCACACTTGGGTAATTACCGCAGATTAGCAACCCTGGTCATACGGCAAGCACGGATGTTGCCAGTATACATAAACTCAAACTAATTGGCGTGTAGAGGGGGGAGAATGTCTTCTTTTCCCACCACAGTTCCCCTACAGCGGCAGTAATCTGCAAGGTACAGTTCCATACAACAAAACATATTATATGGTAAAATAGTCTAACCACGGTTAGAACAAATGTAATTATGTTGGTGAAACTGGCAATTACTCTATCATTTAAAATTACTAAGAATATAACTCAATTGATTAAACAACAAAATAGAAAATCCAATGTAAACACTGTGGCTAGTGGAATAATTGTTGTTATGACAGATCTATCCTTCTATATCTGTACTAAGAACATAATGACAGTGCGTAGTGCGGGAAAAAATCTGTCGCGCATGCGCTGTTCACAGGCAATCAACCATGATTCGGATAATACAGGCGATACACAAAGCGGCGCTGAACTCACAAAAGTATAAACATATACGAAACTGACGCTTTATACCGAAGTGGCTAATTAAAAAATTATTAAATATCATCATCAGAACGATATTCTAAGACAAACGATCCACTCCGTGTAGATAAAGCTGTTTCAGTAAATATAGAAAGGGGTTTCTTATGTGACAACATTCTTAAAAGGATAAAATAAAATATGTAATACCATAATAGAATGTTGAACTGCGGGCCTATATTTAAACTTTAGTATTGCTTTGAAGTGACATGTTCAAAAACGTTACAATATAAAACAATGAAGCCAAAGTTATACACTTGCGTTTAGTATTTAAAAACAATCAAAAATAAACAAACTGTAATTTTGCATTGTTTGCTATTTGTTGTAATTTTTTTTATGTCTACATAAATTAAACTCGAATATTTATATTTTTCTGCAGCAGTAGTAGTTTGATGAAAAGGAATGTTTTTATTTATAACAATTACAGCTGCATTCCTGAGGTTCGTCATTCTTGACGTATCAGGTTTTTGACGACCGATCTTACAGCAGAAACCAGTCTGAACCAAAGCTTTAGTCGTGCAAGGGACTGTAAATATAAAAATATATAAAAATATAGTCGTTTTTAGAATGGTAATAGTATAATTATGAGACTACAAAGTCTGTCCACAGAGGATACCGTCTGATCATGTGTGCGTCTTTGATGTCCGAGATTTTATTTAATAGACGTCCAATTCTGGCGCAACCAGTGCCAAAATGGCAATCAGTTAATAGACTATAAGCGTATAAAAATGATTTTGCATTACGTATTGTAATTATAGTACTATCAGGCTCAAAAACCGTCCACCGAGGGACGCCAGACGTAAACCAAACGTATAAAAAATTATTTCATTCCATACTGTAATAGGAAGGGTACCCATATCACTGTACTTGTATGGGTGGGTGGGTCAATATCACTGTAGTATGGGTGGGTGGATGGGTAAATATCACCGTACGTGTAATCTGTGTGAAAAGGTCTTCTAGAATATTCAGGAAGTGTCGAATAAAGATAAAGTGAATGAATGATAAATTACCTGTAAAATCATACGTTCAGCACAATATTGGATGTTGTCACCTCTGTTTCCTCGTATAGGCTTTATTAAAGGCCGTATTTTTAATTGTAGGACTTGAACCTCAAAACATTACAAATGTAGTGAAGTTAAATAACATTTGAGTAGCTGTAATTTTAATGAATTGACATTTTTATATTTTAAGCAGGCAGTTTAAAATATTTGTTAACAGTTGTTTACGTTATTTATTTATTTAACTTTTCAACGAACAAATGCGCCATTTCCATCCTAGTCAGAATTATCAATCATCCTTTAAAAGGACAATGGCATGTATCAAAAGTAACAAATATATTAAAGTACCTATTCACATTAGATAAAATGAATATGTGCTATGAATAAAATTAAATGTTAATTAGGATATTTTAAATCAATGTTGTACCTATACAGGAATATTTAGGTTTATTTTATTATTGATTCAATAATAAGTATTTCACCGGTAAATTTTTGAAAATCACACTCTGCTCATTTACATTAGAGTCTATCGTATATCTGAATATTGCTTGAGTTCATCTTTAAGGTAGAAAGTTTCTGTAGTAAGGTTTATCGTAATATCTTATAAGTGTGAAACAACAGTTGAATGAAGATAATATCTCGGATTTTTGCTGGCTCTCTAAGCACATATCTAGTAATCATAGATTTGTATGTAAACTAAATTATCCGATTTGACTTTTAGTATCCGTCGTCTGTGTTTCCCGCCTCTGTGTCGAAGATAATAGAAATCTGGATCTAGCTGTGGTCGGCACTTAGCAGCAACACGCTGTCAAGATACAGAACACAAGGACGCTAGGTCCTCCCAGCCGGACACTTGGAAAACTGTCGGCACTTGGCAGTAACAGGCTGTCAAGATATAGAACGCAAGGACGCTAGGTCCTCCGAGCCGGACACCCGGAAAACTGTCGGCACTTGGCAGTAACACGCTGTCAAAATATAGAACGCAAGGACGCTAGGTCCTCCGAGCCGGAAACCCGGAAAACTGTCGGCACTTAGCAGTAACACGCTGTCAAGATATAGAACGCAAGGACGCTAGGTCCTCCGAGCCGGACACCCGGAAACTGTCGGCACTTGGCAGTAACACGCTGTCAAGATATAGAACGCAAGGACGCTAGGTCCTCCGAGCCGGACACCCGGAAAACTGTCGTCACTTGGCAGCAACACGCTGTCACCGAACACATGGCAAGACTCAAGACAGCTGGCTCCTCCGGGCCGGACATCTGGAAAACTGTCGTCACTTGGCAGCAACACGCTGTCACCGAACACATGGCAAGACTCAAGACAGCTGGGTCCTCCGGTCCGGGCACTCGGAAAACTAGTCGCATTTAGCAGTAGCACGCCATCACAATACATTAACACATGGCTGACTGAAGGCTGCTAAGACCTCTGGGTTATAATATCAGACAAACTGGTCTCACTTAGTGGTAGCACGCTACTATGATACAGAACACATGGCATGACTCAAGGCCGCTGGTCCTGCGGGCCGGACATCCGGCAAACTGGACGTCACTTAACAGTAGCATGCTATCACAATACAGAATACATGGCAGGACTCAATGCTGCTAAGACCTCCGGGGTAGAATATAATGACATATTGCGACCGGCAAATCGGTCGCACTTAGGCTACCAGTAGCACGCTATCACAATACAGAATACATGGCATAACTCAAGGCTGCTAAGACCTCCAGGTTAGAACAGCCGGCAAATCGGTCGCACTTAGGCTACCAGTAGCATGCTATCACAATACAGAATACATGGCATAACTCAAGGCTGCTAAGACCTCCAGGTCAGAACAGCCGGCAAATCGGTCGCATTTAAGCTACCAGTAGCACGCTATCACGATACATAATACATGGCATAACTTAAGGTTGCTGGGTTCTCCGGGTCTGAGACCTGACAAACTGGTCGC
Organism: Stictocephala bisonia; assembly: GCA_035578905.1. Lineage (NCBI taxonomy): Eukaryota > Metazoa > Arthropoda > Insecta > Hemiptera > Membracidae > Stictocephala > Stictocephala bisonia. The sequence goes on along the minus strand of JAQJVL010000336.1, from coordinate 25,186 downwards.
ACTTAAGCTACCAGTAGCACGCTATACAGAATAAATGGCATAACTTAAGGTATAACGCTGAATCCTCCGGACCGGACATCCGGCAAAATGGTCGTCAATAATTAGCAGTAGCACGCTGTCACGCTACATAAACAGATGGCTGACTAAGACCTCAGGGTTAGACCACTCGACAAACTGGTCGTACCAAGCATCATGATACAGAGCACATGGCATGTCTCAAGGCCCCTGAGTCTTTCGGGTCGGACACCTAGCAAACTGGTCGTCACTTGGCAGTAACACGCTATCACGATGCAGAACAATGGCACAGCTCATAGCTGTGAGTGCTCCAATACGGATACACAGCAAACTGGTCGCAGTTAGCAGTAGCACTAACACGCTATCACGATACAGAATACGTGGCATAGCTTAAACCTGTGGGTCCTCCGGGCCGGTCACTCGGCCACTTGGTCGGCACTTAGCATAACACGCTATCACGATGCAGAATACGTGGCATAGCTTAAACCTGTGGGCTCTCCGGGTCGGTCACTCGGCCACTTGGTCGGCACTTAGCATAACACGCTATCACGATGTAGAATATGTGGCATATGGTAAACCTGTGGGCCCTCCGGGTCGGCACTTAGCATAACAAGCTATTACGATGCAGAATACGTGGCATAGCTTAAACCTGTGGGCCCTCCGGGTCGGTCACTTGGCCACTTGGTCGGCACTTAGCATAACACGCTATCACGATGTAGAATACGTGGCATATGTTAAACCTGTGGGCCCTCCGGGTCGGCACTTACCATAACACGCTATTACGATGCAGAATACGTGGCATAGCTTAAACCTGTGGGCCCTCCGGGTCGGTCACTTGGCCACTTGGTCGGCACTTAGCATAACACGCTATCACGATGTAGAATACGTGGCATATGTTAAACCTGTGGGCCCTCCGGGTCGGCACTTAGCATAACACGCTATTACGATGCAGAATACGTGGCATAGCTTAAACCTGTGGGCCCTCCGGGTCGGTCACGGCCACTTGGTCGGCACTTAGCATAACACGCTATCACGATGCAGAACACATGGCATGACTCAAAGCTATGGGTCCCCATGCCGGACTCCCGGCAAACTGCTACACGGAACGGGACAATGGGTTCTTACTTTACGATCTGCACCCTTAATTCCTTTACTAACCCAGCATAACAGTAGGTTAACAATGAAACGCTTTTATAAATTGTACCGTTTATTTTTGTTAGCGAAATATTTATGTGGAATGCTCACTGTAATGCTCACTCATTTCCCCCCATAACTATCGAAAACAATAAATATAATTACAGCATCAGTTCCGTTAGTATAGTAGTCGACAAGCTATAATGAGAGGGAAAGTAATTTTCTTGAACGTCCGTTTCCTAGAATTCATAGTTACTCATTGTAAATCCGGTGAATCGGCTCTGAGTCATTTCATTATTCAAAATGACACTTGAAACCTTTAGTGTATTGTCAGTGGGCTTTTTATTGCAAATTGTTTTATTTATTTTGTAATGTCTTGTTAATTCATACTCTTTCTTGACACCTCATCTTTCATATTATTGTTTAGTGATACGTACCCAAACCACGAACTGTCACTAGTAGTTTAAGTGAACATAGATTATCTTACAAAATACTGCGTAGACGTTTTAATTTAAATTAACTGTACGTATGTTCTGATCTCTTATAACTTACCACATTATTATTAGGCGCGAAGGCTTATTTGTTTATTTAAAGTGTAGTTGAAAGGTCAACGAAACAACACCGTAAACTACGCTAACTGACAGATGTTCGAAAATTACTCACAACGTTGTCATTGGGACCGCTGCAAATGAGTTTGTTATAACTATAACGGGAATATTAGTGATGGATGAGTGTGACAATAAAGCCACATGGTGTCTCGTCCTCCTGCAGAAACATCTGCTAAACTGCTTGCTTGTTACTTGGAGGTGGATTTTTTAAAACAATATTAATAACTACATTCCTTAATAAACATTATATCATTTGGGTAGGGCCTACATCTTTTAGTTTATAAAATTAGTTAATAATTATGTTAGCGATGAGCCTATTGAATGTAACTATGAATTTATTATATGAAGAAAATGTTTTTAACAAATCTAGTGGTTATAACAAACGTAGTGATATTTTTTTCTTAAAATAAAGAGGAGGGACGTTGGATTCTGCAAATCGGGCAGACCTAAATCGAGCCAATCCTCAGGTAATTTTCAGGGAGTTTTGAAATCTCCCCCTTCCACGTGCCCAATTCGCGCCAGCTCCAGCCAGGCGTGCTAATTGTGTAATCAAGCAGAAATAATAGGATTCTACCTGAGTACAGGCGGGCGTGTTCGAGTTGCGCGCTTTATTGTCTAGGGTCTGCAAAGGAATGCTTGAGTTGCGCGCAGTGCCCAAGAGGGCCATAAAACTAGTGCTCGAGTTGCGCGCAACTACCTGCAGCCGTACCATCAGTGAAATAACAAAGTTTCCAAAGCTCTAATAAAAAATATTCATACTGAAACTAACTTTCTATATCATGAAATCAATACACATAATAAATATATTCTATAATCTATATCACCATACTAAATATAAAAACATTCACAGTATTTGAAATGTCCAATCCATTCTAACAATTAATATTACAATCGTGAAATTTGCTGTTGTTCTGGCGTTTATTTGACAACGAATTCTAATAATTATTCATATAATTTTCATCAATGAATGTTACTTTTTTTATAGTGATGTATCTATTCTAGTATCTGTAAAGCTGCATGTGTAACTCACTCACTGACTGACTCACGTATACAAATTCTAACTCACTTCCAGATGAGCTAGAAAGTTGAAATTTGGCGGCACACTTGTAGCTTTCACCAACCAACGGGAAAATTCCGAAAATTAAACATTTTTAATTTTTAACCCTCAAAAAAATCAAAATGGCTGATGGGAATTTCGAATTGTGTGCAGAGGTTTTTACTTACGGCTTAATTGTGGGCAAACCGTTGGTTGTAGAGCAAATCTGACAGGATATTGCCGATTTGTAATTAAATTTCATACAGTTTTGGTCAGATAACATTTTTTGTATTTTTGATAGTAACTAAGCAAAAAAATCGTTAAATTTTACTTTCTTTTTAAAAAATTCTATTTTTGTTCGGTTTTTCGTATGTTATTGCCTTATTACGATAATTTAAGAACTTAAAACCCTACAAACTACTTACTTTTACTACTTTGTTAAAAAACTGCTTTGAAATTTGATTTTTCACTTTTCATAACCTAGAAAAAATTCAAAATGGCTGGACGTGAAACTGCTGATCTTTTTGCAGAGTTGAGGTTTTTGTTATACTGACGCTGTAATATTTAATTTAGATAGAATCTAACGAAATATTCAGATTAAAAATTAAATTATGTACAAAAAGTGTTATTTACATTTTTATGGTACAAACTATAGTATCCTCATAAAAAGTCGGTAACGTTGAGTTTTGTCGAAAACATGTGATTTGTTTGAAAGAGTTCCTCCCATTTAAGCATGATTAAAATAAGCTAGAAACTTAAATCCCTACACACAATTTACCTTCACTTTTCTGTCAAGAAAAATAATATACAATTAGATGTTGCACTTTTTATTCAAAATGGCTAACGAGAAACTGCTGACCTGTTTGCACAGTTGAAGTTTTTATTTTACTGACGCAGTTATATATTTACTTTGGATAGAATAAAACGAAAATTTCAATTTAACAATATAATTCTGTAAAAAAATTCCATTTGAATGGTAGGCCCCTACATACTAAGCAGCATGTGTAACTCACTCACTGACTGACTCACGTATGATGAGCCCACTTCCAGATGAGCTAGAAACTTGTAAATTGGCAAACATGTAGCTTTTACCGAGCAACCAACTGGAAAATTCCGAAAATTTAAAATTTTTAACTTTTAACCCCCCAAAAACATCAAAATGGCGGATAGTAATTTTAAATTGTGTACACAGGTTTACTTACGTCTTAATTGTGGACAATCAATTGGTTGTAGAGCAAATCTGACAGCATATTCCACATTTGCAAGTAAATTTTCTACAATTTTGTTAAGTATAACCTTTTTGTATTTTTGATAATAACTGCGCAAAAAATTTTTAAATTTCATTTTTCGTTCTAAATATTTTATTTTTTTAGGTTTTTTGTATTTTATTTTGTTAGTAAAATATTATAGGAACTGAAACTCTACACACTATTTACCTTCACTCCTGTGTTATCAGAACTGCTTTAAAATTTTATTTTTCATGTTTCATAACCTGGGAAAAAAATCAAAATCGCTGACATGAAAACGTTGACGTGTTTGCTCAATATAGGCAATTGTGACTCTGGTTGTGGTCTGGTAGTCTGTCTCCCTGTTATTGGATATCAGTACATGGTCCTGAGATCGTGTGTTGTGTCATGTGTAGATCCGTCACAATTGTGACCCTGGTTGTGGTTTGATAATCTGTCTCCCTGTTATTGGATATCAATACATGGTCTTGGGATAATGTATTGTGTCGTATAGATCCGACACAATTGTGACCCTGGTTGTGGATTGGTAATCTGTCTCCCTGTTATTGGATATCAGTACATGGTCCTGGAATCGTGTATTGTGTCATGTGTAGATCCGACACAATTGTGACTCTGGTTGTGGTCTGCTAATCTGTCTACCTGTTATTGGATATCGGTACATGGTCCTGGGATTGTGTCATGTGTAGATCCGACACAATTGTGACTCTGGTTGTGATCTGATAATCTGTCTCCCTGTTATTGGATATCAGTACATGGTCCTGGGATAGTGTGTTGTGTCATGTGTAGATCCGACACAATTGTGACCCTGGTTGTGGTCTAGTTTGAAATGTGACACCGATATATAATGTAACCGATATATATCTCTCTACATGAATCAAGAAATATGATCTACCTTCGCTGTGGTAAGAGTTGATATCGACATTGCACGTTATTGTAGATTAAATAAAAAAATTACTATCTAATCAACAAATGCCATAAGTATTTACTAGTAAGTAAATACTGCAATACGGGACATACATTTTGACTTTTCAGGATTTCCATTCCACTTGTATATCATATTTCCCGATGGAATAGGTCCGTATATATTGTCAAACTGCAGAAAAAGTTAAGAATTTGTATTATACATGAGTATTAATGAGATAGTGTACCGTGGAAGAAACACAGGGCCTTGAAAAAGTATGGAACCACCTTCATTTCTCTTAAATGGGTCCAGATAAATAATTGAGATTTAGTATACCTCTGTAGAAAGTTTTTTTCTATCTTTTGATGCAGTTTGTAATTTTTTTCACTGCCCTTGGAGGATTTCGTAAAATTTTTAAATTAAAAGCTACGATGAGTTGCCCATAATTTTAAAGCCTATTTTTTTCTGATAAGACGCCACAAGTTTCAAGTTAAAAGAACCACAGTATCAGAAATCACTGGTTAGCCTTTCTTAGCAGTGATATTTGAGCGGGAATTCGACATGTTGTAAAAGCTAGTTCTGTTCTAAGAGTTATTTGTACCAGTATGTCCTTGTATCACGAAATTCTCCACGGGCCCTCTCCTCTGGGTTGAAAAAAATTACAAACTGCATTAAAAGATAGAACAAAACGTTCTACAGAGGTATACTAAATCTCAATTATTTATCTGGACCCATTAAACAGATATTAAGTTGGTTCCATACTTTTTCAATGCCCTGGATAACAATTTGTATAGTTGTTACAATCCTAATTCAGTATTAGGATTTATTTTTAGAAACTTTTGAAGTCTTTCAGTGACGCAGATATTTTATTTTGCACTTATCCACTTTCAATTACAATATGGCTTAATTTCATGGGCAGAAACGTGAAGAAAACTAGTATATAAAACAGTATATAAAACTTAAGAATCTCACAAAACCATTACATACAAATCAGAATAAAACATTGCGGAACATTTTATAAACCATTAATACAGTAATACTTCCAGTTGATCTTCTATAGGTTTTTAAAGTGCTAAGAATATCTTTTGACAGAAGTGGTCATTGGGGGTCAATGAATTTATTCCAATTTATAAGAAGTAACAATCAAAGAGTTTTTAATTTACCTCAAGTTAGCAAGTCTACTTATACAAAAAGTGTCTTAATTATATAGTGGACCGACATTTTTTAACAAACTTTCTAGTCATATTAAAGATTGTCAAAATAATTATTTTTTAATTACAATTGTTTGTTAACCTAAGCAGAATTAAAATTTTGTTTTAGTTTACAATAAGTTATGCTAGTTATATTATAAGGTATTATTTGACTTATTTGAAGGTATTAAATATATTTCCAAGACGCTTCGGGGAGTGGCAGAAGTAATATTTCAGAAGGACTGGACTCAAATTATTATTATCATTATTTTTTTCCTTTCAATTCCAGATTTCCTTTTTTCCTAAATCCAGATTTCTCTAGTAGTGTCCACGTCGATGGCAACAATTGAGCGGACGACGTTTCGGTATTAAGAGAACATATCGCCTACAATCTCAACACTTTTATCTGGGTTACAGCACTGCACCACTAGTGCCAGCATTTATTTACTAAATTTCATAAAATACTGGATAGTAAATAAATACTGATAAATGTAAATGTATTTGATTCCTTATCGAATTCAACTATCAATAAGGAGAGGACCTGTATTGTTTCGAGACAATATACACTTATTGGGTAGCATAAATGAAATCTGTAACTGGACGTATTACTTTATACGGCGCCGGCGATCTATTAAGTCTACAGCATATAACATTCTAAATTAAAATTATTTAGTTTGTAACAAGACAAAATATTTACTATTCATTTTCATTTCTTCTGAAATTAGGACTAAATCTTACGTAACAGGTAAAAAGTCAAATTTAAAAAATAGAACTCTATAACGAATTTACAAAACCATAAAATAATTAGATTTTTTAGATATTCCATTAAATTTGTGGATAGTAATGTTTATTTATTTAAAACGGGAGTAAACGATTAGACACCGTTGTTACATGGCTCAAGGCTGCGAAGAAATGTCTTGAAATCAGAAAGTATAACTGTCCTTTCTTTTCCTTCAGTCTTAGACCAGGCAACTATGCAGCCCGATGTAATACTTCTTTATGTAACTGTCTATTTTTAAATCATAAACTTCTATGAAGCTATAAACCTTAATTAGAATCACAACCATAAGAGTAGGCCTATGTACCACTGCGAATGTCGTTCGTTTGTCACAACCCTAGGAGTAGGCCAATGCACGGCTGTGGATATCGTTCGTTTGTCACAACCCTAGGAGTAGGTCTATGTACGGCTGCGGATGTCGTTGGTTTGTCACAACCCTAGGAGTATGTCTATGCACGGCTGTGAATATCGTTCGTTTGTCACAACCCTAGGAGTAGGCCTATGCACGGCTGTGGATATCGTTCGTTTGTCACAAACCTAGGAGTAGGCCTATGTATGGCTGTGGATATCATTACTTTGCCACAACCCTAGGAGTAGGCCTATGTATGGCTGTGGATATCGTTCGTTTGTCACAACCCTAGAAGTAGGCCTATGCACGGCTGTGGATATCGTTCGTTTGTCACAACCCTAGGAGTAGGCCTATGAACTGCTGTGGATATCGTTCGTTAGTCACAACCCTAGAAGCAGGCCTATGCACGGCTGTGGATTTCGTTCGTTTGTCACAACCTGAGGAGTAAGCCTATGTACGGCTGCGGATGTCGTTCGTTTGGCACATACAGCTGTGGATGTCATTCGTTTGTCACGACCCAATGTATGGCTATGTCCAATCCGAGGTAAGGTGTCACTAGGCCTACGTACCGCGACTCTCCTCTCCTTTATTTGATTTATAATTAGCTATCTGCAATAAAAGATTTATTTTCCTGTGCCTCTTAGATTTCCAAATTATAATAACTGAACATATCTGTTGCATGCAATTAATTTTGCAATGTTTTTAAGAAGAGTAAACACCTCATCAACTGAAGAGCCATGCATAGTCATTAACTTTGCTTGGGAAAGATGTAATTATGTAAATGTTATTTGAAAACATACTCTGATTATGTTCAGAGAGAACAAAAAACAGGTCGATACTCTGTCTGCAGTTGTATTTTCCAGCTGTTTTTAGGTATTAGATAGGTACTGTTCATTTGTTATTGGGCTAATTATTAATGACATTTACTAACGAATAGTCGGCCTTATAATACTTTGTAACAATGACTACATTCACTCATCTACACTCATCACAATCATTAAAAATCCATATTTCCCATATCTTGACGATCAACGTCTTACGAATAATTGAAAAAATAAATAAATTGACTGTTTAGTTGATTTCAGTCATAAGGTCTGTCTACACTCAAATAGGACTGGTTTGCGCTGTGGGAGCACGCGCTGAGGACATACGTAATTGGCGTGTTGCCATTAGCACGTCCGATGGCAGCGCTTCATGCCCAGGTAGTTATTACAATCAGGCACTGCGCCTCGACATGGAACTCTGATGGTAATAATGAAGTAAATAATAGTAAATCGAGAGTCTTGGAGATGGTGTGACAGCCGACAGGTGCCTCCACTGATGCACCTTGGCGTGTTGCCATTAGCAAGTCCGATGGCGGCGCTTCCTGCCCAGGTAATTATTACAATCAGACATTGCTCCTATGTGGCACGGACCTCTGACATGGTAAATCGAGAGTCTTGGAGATGGTGTGACAGGTGCCTCCACTGATGTACCGTGGCGTGTTGCCATTAACATGTCCGATGGCGGTGCTTCATGCCCAGGTAATTATTACAATCAGGCACTGCGCCTCGACATGGTATGGTAAATCGAGACTCTTGGATGTGATAAATCGAGAGTCTTGGAGATGGTGTGACAGGTGCCTCCACTGATGTACCGTGGCGTGTTGCCATTAGCAAGTCCGATGGCGGCGCTTCCTGCCCAGGTAATTATTACAATCAGGCATTGCTCCTATGTAGCATGGACCTCTGACATGGTAGGTCGAGAGTCTTGGAATTGTGTGACAGGTGCCTCCACTGATGTAACGTGGCGTGTTGCCATTAGCAAGTCCGATGGCGGCGCTTCCTGCCCAGGTAATTATTACAATCAGACATTGCTCCTATGTGGCTCGGACCTCTGACATGGTAAATCGAGAGTCTTGGAGATGGTGTGACAGCCGACAGGTGCCTCCACTGATGTACCGTGGCGTGTTGCCATTAGCAAGTCCGATGGTGGCGCTTCCTGCCCAGGTAATTATTACAATGAGACATTGCTCCTACGTGGCACGGACCTGACATGGTAGGTCGAGAGTCTTGGAGATGGTGTGAAAGGTGCCTCCACTGATGTACCGTGGCGTGTTGCCATTAGCAAGTCCGATAGTGGCGCTTCCTGCCCAGGTAATTATTATAATCAGGCATTGCTCCTATGTGGCACGGACCTCTGACATTGATTGGCATATCATTTCCATTTCGCAAGTGATCGCAGTGCTAGATACTTCACGTTAGAGTTTTCTACACAATAGTTCACTGCCAGCTCTGTGTACCTTCCCTACGATGCTCAGGATCCACCCCCTTCCAGGGAACTAGAAGCCCTGGTAGAGAAACAATCCATTGGGGGGCGGCACCTTTTGGTCAGCTGCGACGCCAATGCCCATCATGAAGCATGGGGATCAACTGACTCCAACAGGAGGGGTGAGTACCTATTAAGCAAAATGTTAGATGTTGCTAACGATCTATTCATTCTAAATCGGGGCAATGAACCCACGTTTAGGAATAGGGTTAGAGCCGAAGTCATAGACCTGACCCTTTGCAATGCGGTCACTCTAGGCCTAATTGACAACTGGCGGGTCTCTGACGAACCTTCTCTTTCTGATCATCTGCACATTCGTTTTGATATCAAAGCTAAAATGTCAGCCTTTTCCTCTCCTCACCGAAATCCTATGCTGCGGAACTTTCGGCCATTGCGGGCTTGGGTCCGGGGGGGGGGGGGTAGAGTACGAATAAGGTCTGTCGTGGAACTGGAGCAGGCGGCATCCTGTTTACAGGATGCGATCCTTGAAAGTTTCCACGACAACTGTCCAATTTCAAACACACCGCCTAGATCAAAAATCGGGTGGTGGTCAAAATCCCTGGAAGCTAAGAAAAGGCGCGTTAGAATGCTTTTTAATCGCTCTAAGGTGGTCAATTGTCGCGAAGAGTATCGTTTAGCTCTTAACGACTACAATTCATCCATTCGTGATGCCAAGAAGGCTTCATGGTAAACCTTTTGTAGGGGCATTGACTCCATCAAAGAGGCAGCCAGAATCCAGAAAATCTTGGCTAGCGAACCTATCAACCCCATGGGCAGTCTTAGAACCAGCTCAGGGGAATTGACAACTTTACCTGGCGAAACGCTCAAGCTCCTTCTGGAGTGTCATTTCCCAGGGAATCTCGTTGACGATGCTCTGGAAGCCTCTGGCCCTCGAGAGATTAGCTCTACACCTAGGGCAACTCGAGAGGACTGGAGGCAAGCTAGACGTATAGTCACCGTTTCAAAAGTTAAATGGGCAATCGACAAGTTCAGCCCATTTAAATCCCCAGGAGGCGATGGCGTCTTTCCTGCATTGTTGCAGAAGGGCCCACCGAACCTCCACTTTCTACTTTGCGAAAACTTCAGGGCGAGTCTTGCCTTCGGGTATATTCCTCAGTCCTGGAGAGTTAGCAAAGTAGTGTTTATTCCTAAGCGGGGTCGTGGCGACTACACGAACGCCAAGTCCTTTAGGCCAATTAGTCTTTCCTCGTTTCTGGTGAAGACCATGGAGAGACTCGTAGAATTCCACATTCGAGAAGGGGCGCTTAAAGACTCCCCTTTACATCGAAATCAACATGCGTATCTCCCGGGGAAGTCTTGTGAGTCTGCCCTCCATTGTTTGGTCAGTCACCTTGAACATTCCCTGGAGAACAAAGAAATTCTCTAGGAGCCTTTTTGGATATTGAGGGGGCATTCAACAACACCTCATATCAGTCAATTATTCGTGCGCTGGGACAACGTGGTGTAGAGCCCACCATTTGTAGGTGGGTCGACCACATGTTACGGGGCAGAAGTATTCAATCAACCCTTCTAAGTGAGGTGGTGGATATTTCTGCGAGCCGAGGATGCCCGCAGGAGGGAGTCCTATCACCCCTCCTGTGGGACCTGGTGGTGGATGATCTCCTAGTCAGCCTCACGGAAAAGGGTATTTTCATACAGGGCTATGCGGACGATTTTGTCCTACTGATCCGTGGCAAGTATCAAGGCACTGTTACGGACATCATGAACGATAGTCTGGAAGCAGTGAACTCCTGGTGTGTACGAGAAGGGCTTGCAATAAACCCTTCCAAGACAGTAATTGTCCCCTTCACCAGGAAAAGGGTTCAGGGCTCCTTCAGAGGCCTGGCCCTTGGTGGAGTGTCTCTGCCTGTTTCATCGTCGGTTAAGTATCTGGGAGTAATCCTTGATCAGAAACTGACATGGAACTTGCACCTTGATAAAGTCATCCGCAGAGCTAAATGGTCCTTTGTGACCACTAGGCGCTGTGTGGGCTCCACATGGGGCCTGTTACCCCATGTCTGCCACTGGCTTTACACAGCGGTCATCAGACCACAAATTACTTACGGGGCTCTGATCTGGTGGCCTAAGGTCAATCAGGTAACTGTCCGGGGTAGGCTTTCTAGCCAACAAAGACTTGCCTGCATGTGCATGACAGGGGCCTTTAGGTCGACCCCTTCTATTGCACTGGAGGTTCTTCTCAACCTGCCGCCCCTTGATCTCTTCACTATTGGGGAGGCTCGGGCGGCGGCTTACAGGCTTCAACTAACTGGCCACTGGAGGGGGTCCTGTACAGGTCACTCCTCAGTGGCCAATCTAGTAAACGACGAGATACTCTCAATGAAGTCTGACTTCATTGGGACTAAGTATCTTTTCACCAGACCCTATACTGTGGATTTCAGGTCAAGGGAGTACTGGGACGGTGTTAGTAGCCCGGTTTCTTCTCACGACCGAATTGTATGGTTCACAGACGGGTCAAGAATGGGCAAAAAAGCTGGATTTGGTGTCTATACTGGCGACCCTAGGACCAACGCTAGCGTGAGCCTGGGAGCGTATGGCACCGTTTTCCAAGCTGAAGTCGCCGCAATCCTTCAATGTGCCGCCCAGGCGGTCGAGAGAGGGGTTTGCGGGAAACATATCTACATCCTCTCAGACAGTCAGGCGGCCTTAGGGGCTCTTGACTCCTGGAAGGTTTCGTCTGGTCTAGTCTGGGAATGTGTGGAGTCCCTCAGCATCCTGGGTTCAAGAAATCAGGTCTTGCTGGAATCGATCCCAGGACATAGGGGATTAGAAGGCAACGAGCAGGCCGATGCCTTGGCTAGGGAGGGTGCTCTCAAGCCCTTCATTGGTCCTGAGCCGGCCTGCGGCGTTTCGACTGCAGCTGTCAAAACAGCAATCAAAAACTGGGTCAGCGCCAGACATCTGGAAAGATGGCGGCGGTTCCCAGGGCAAAGACTCGGCAAGGTTCTTGTCAGAAATCCTTCCCATAAGTTAACAAAGTCACTTCTTGGGTTGAGTAAATCGCACGTCAAGCTGGTGGTGGGACTCATCACCGGTCACGGCAAATTCCGGAGGCATCTAAGAACAGTGGGATTCTTTACGGAGGATCCCATCTGTCGCCTCTGTGGGGAGGACGAAGAGTCGGCAGAACACATTGTCCTGGAGTGTGAGGCCCTTGGTGCCAGGAGAAGAGCACTTTTTGAAGGCTCACCTCTGGGACAGTCGGAAATTACTAATCTAGTGAAGAAGCTCCTTGACCTGGTCAAGGATTGCCAGCTTTACGACGATTAGGCACCGGGATTGGCACAAAAAGCCTCAGGCTTCGTTGCAAGGGTTGGCTGGACCAACTGCATATCCTCATACTAACTAACTAACTAACTAACTACACAATAGTTTAGAATATTTAATCAAAGCAAGATACTTTTTTGAGTTTGATTACATTTGTATGTTTATTTTGTCATAGGATTTTTTTTTACTAGATTGAGATGATCTATGTTTCGTTAATTAAATAAAACGCTTTCATTTTAGTCTTTTTGACTATAGTTACCGCTCACAGTATAACTATTGCGTGATTGTTCCATATAGTTTTATTTGAACTGTCTTTGTAATATCCAACCAATACAATGTATGCACGTAATTCGTAAAGTGTTGCAGATCGGATTAAATATTTTTTGTAGCCTCTCTGCAGAATAATAACTCAGACTACGGAAATAGTAAGTAATCATCTGTTATCTTGTCGCGTGATTCCTTCAAGTCAATTGAGTTTGGTGTTTGGCGTTATTACATTCATACTACAAGGGTTTTAACGTTGTAGGCCCTAAATATCTTAATCTTAATATGAATATGAATATATTATCTGTAAAATATGCAGCTTACAGATGCCCTTAATTTTTTTAATAAATTGCTTTAAATACTATTAATAAATTAAATCTAAATTTAATGCGTTGATAATTAATTTGAAAAAGTACAGCCTACCCACAATTCCACAACCTGATTAACAGTTTTTATATTCCAAACACGTCTTACATTTATTTGCACGTTACTCTTTGCGTTTTTATATTTTCGAGCTTTAATAATATAATTAACTGTGCAATAGGTTCCGAATTGTTTTAAGCTTTCCTATTCTACTAACTAGTTTATTTAATGTTGATTCATATCCTTGTATTTACTACGTGAACCAGTTTTTTTATCAACGCAACTCCTTACTTATTTCTTGGCCAATTTAAATGGTTGATGTTTAACAAAATGTACAATAAGTTGTGCAATAAGGTCTCAATTCTTCAATAGCTCTCAAAGTACGTTTTACGACCATAAGAATAACATGGACAGAGATTTAAATGAAGCTGAATGTAACAGCTGTACAAATGTAAATAATGATTTCCTAAAAGTGTTAACAGCTGTCGGAATGTAAACAAAGGTGTTTGTCATATTGAGGAGGATAAGTAACATCATTGGATGTTTATATTAATAAACAGTTAGCAATGGAAGTAATGTTAGTGACATAATGTAAATAAATTTAATAATGTGATTTTACGTTTTACAGTTAATCTTCTACTATTTTTATTATTCTATAAAATGCTAAGAAATCAAACACAGCAACAAACACGTAATACAAAAATTCGTTATTATCATCAATCACTCATAGATAATTACAAGTCAACCAGATTTATGTGGTCAAAAATAAAGGAACTATAACCATTGGAATGTCCCGCACATCTGTCCCAATTTCTATTGATTTAAGTACCATAAATTATTATTTTGTTAATATCTCAATAGATTTTTCGGTAATTAAGGATTACCCTTTTTAAGACCAGTAAATCAGTTGTGTCTGAGAGTGATGTTCTAAAGGCCACTAACCGCACTACTAGTAACGCAGTTGGGGCTAACGAACTTCCCACTAACTTCATGAGGATAACTTTGCCAGTTACTCTACCCATAATTGCAGCTAATTTCAATTGGTCATTGACTTCCAATAAGTTCTCCACTGCCTGGAAATCTGCAATAATTCGTCTTCTTCATAAAGTATCTGATCCCCAGGCACCATCTGACTTGAGACCTATTATCACAGATAACTAACTCTACCCAGATGGCTCACAGTATACGGGTAAAGCGTAGGGCTGGTTAAGGAGTTTGTAGGCAACACGCATTATACGACCGTGAATTCAGGATGCGACGTTTCATTGAACAATTATTAAACTTCAATTATTGTTATCAGCTGATATTTATTATTGTAATATTCGTTTTTAGTATGGTTAGTTTATTGAGTTCAATCTGGCAACGCCACCCAATTGACAGCCGCTCGACGCGCTTTAAAGCGGACAGTTGACACACTCGAGAAATTTGTTAACACTTAACCATGGAGATAAGCTATCTGGGTAGAGTTAGTTATCTGTGCTATGAGTATTCTCCCTGCACTGTCCAAATGTCTTGAGAGAATTGTCCATTACCAACTTTTCAGTTATTTTAAAGATTATAAAATATTATCCAAATAGCAATCTGGTTTCCGTAAGCACAATAGTACTACAACTGCACTTCTTAAAATCACTTAAAATCTCAGATGGTTGTGTTGACTGGGTCAGGTCCTACTTGTGTGGTCAGGTCCGTAGGCAGTATGTGCTGTGTGGGGATGGTGTGTCTGACTGGACTGGAAAACTGTCTCTCGTGTAGTACCACAGGGATCAGTATTAGGACCACTATTATTTTCATTATACATAAATGATGTCACAACTCAAATACAACACTCCAAGTGTCATTTGTAGGCGGATGATTTACAAATTTATCATGATTTTCCTATCAAAGAAACAGACAGGACAGTTTTGACAGGACTAGTAAATCAAGACACTCAAACCATATCAAGTTGGGCTTTAAAACATGGACTACAATTGAATGAAAATAAGACTCAGGCTATCGTTTTTGGTCATCCTAGCCTTATTTCACAGGTCGATGTTGAAACGATTCCTAGACTGAGGCTGGGAGTGTAACATTAAATTATTGTTACAAAGTTAAAAATTTTGGATTGTTTATGAACAGAACTTTGAACTGGTCTGATCAGGTTACAGTAACTTGTAATAGGGGTTTTGCTGGCATGCACAGTTTGAAACAATATGCTTCTTTTCTTCCATTCAATGTGAAAGTGATGCTGGTGAAGACCTTAGTGTTGCCTCATTTCAATTACTGTGATACAGTGATTAATGACATAGACATAATATTTATTGTGTTTGACAAACATTGTACTTCATGCAGCATAATTATTATTATGTAATTTTATTTTAATGTTATATCATACTATAAAAGAATAATTTTAATTTGATAAATACTATGCCAGCATTGATATACTAGGTGTTGGAATGAATACAATGGATATCCTTTAGGATATATAATGTTTTAAATACTCCCTAAATTAAGACTTCATTAATGTTGGCTGTTTGATGGATTTAATAGAGTTCGGAAGTCAATTTAGAAAATTGCTTGAAGCCTATATTGGGCAACTCTGTAGTTTCCCGGCCTCTTGTGGGGTAGTTGTGAATGTCACTGCCCTGTGTAAGAACACACTTGAAGCGACAAAATATCACAGTTTCAAGTATATATATGCAAGGCATTGTTAAGATGCACAAAAAGAATTTCGTGAATACCACATTCCTTTACTTCTTTACAAGATTTTGAAATCAAAACTTCCAAACTACTTGTTCGAGCGTTTCAAGTTCATACGTGAAATAAGCACAATAAATACACGTCAGAGAGCTTCTCTTCTATCAGTCCATACAACTATTTATAATAAATTATTCGCTGTAAGAGCTTGCCTTCTCTGGAATTCTCTCCCTGACAACATCAGAATATTAGGCGAGCTTTCTCGCTTTGGGGTGGTGGTTAAGAATCGTTTGCTGGGGGATCTGTTGATGTGGGGCGGGTGGATCAGGTGGTGGCTTGTCGACATGTGCGAATGAAACGAGTGCGTGCGTGTTTAATTCCATATAACATATAAATTATTATGAGTTGTTCTTGTTTTCTTAAATATATTATTGTATATATACTATTTTGTTTTTGGGATTAAGTATTAGAGAGGATTTTACAGTCCTAACTTCACCCCTTTAATAAAGGCATTTTTAATTTTTTTTATTTATTATTATTTTCATTTCTACTCAAAAATCATAGGCACACGTGTAACGAGCGCAACGAGTGACGGTATTGGCACGCGTATCGTGCAGGGGACACTCCTAGTACAGTGTGAATACGTCAAGAGTAATTTAACAATCACAAATCTGTGTAGCCAAAGAAGACGGCTGGTCCGCTTTGCGTCAAGAGTTGGACACGTCAGGCATTTCCGACTAACGGTCAATAGCTTTCGGGTTTGAATGAGTCAAACAGTGCCTTGTAAAAACTAATGGAAACCAATAATGTAATGAAATAATATATAATCAAGGAAGACAATTAACGTGTTATCTCGTTTAGTAAGGTGTTTTTCGCTTTTTCATTTAATTAGGTGTTCGACGAAACGCAATTAATGTCAAAATACAAGAAGACCCATTCACACCCACCATGTCACTGTGCTCTGCCTCCTCCTGCATCATGTATTTAGTTTTATTCAATTGTAGAGCAATGTTTTAATAATTATAAATTCTTTGTAAGAAGCATCACTGTGAGGATAAATGGCGGTCCTTAACAACTCATGTTTGTTATAGGTAATTATCATTCTGTTTGTTTTTTAATTAGTTTATTTTTCAATGTAGTGTAAATAACAATAAATTGAAAGTAACCTTTATTTTACTTTATAGTTTATCCCAAAATTACAAAAATGTTCTAATAAAACCAACTTGTCCAATGCATCGAACGCAAATGACTGTGTTTGTACTAGACGGCAGGACGGTACATAAGGTGATTACCGTATACTCATTTGGGAGGGGCACACATGGTATGCTTTGGAGACATACAACTCCAAAGCATTATGTAAAATGGTGACAGTACCTATTTCAGCAATCATTGAATACATGGATTTGACAAAACTGGAATAAGTTGTCTGAGTTTTTATACTTAGATTCAGGGAAATATTTTACGTGGGCGAGCGACAGTGGAGCGCCTGTCAAAAACATGTCAGCCAGGAAATAGCACACAACTCCGACAGTGGAGCGCCTGAGCGTGAGGCGCTACACTTTCGTACCCTCGCGTGTCCAGTGTTACAAGGGTTTTACAAGGGTTCAAAAACTAGAGCTTCTTGATGGGATGATGAGATTGTGTTTAATTTGAGAGTAATCTAAGTGTAGGTGATACACATGTTTATTAAAATAAGCTTAGGCCTACATATTATTTACACAAGATCCGGGTTCTATTACCGGTTTTGTTCACAAATTGTACACTTTAAATTTCTTTAGAAATAAAAAAGCCTTCTGGCATTGAAATTTTAAATACAAGCTATATTAAAATAATCCGTTATAGTCCGATTCATTGAGACGCTTCAAAGTCATAGAAAAGCTGTATTGTATAAGACGTAAAATCGTGGATTGATTGACGTATGATATATTCCTAAGTACCTATATTTCATAGTCCTGTCTATTAAATCAAGGCTAAACAGTTTGAATCGTCAATAATGTATAAAATATGCCTTTAAACTAAGTAAAAAGTTAATAGAACATCTGTTTGCGTTATATACTTTCAGTTTTGTTATAAAACGAAATAATACCTTTAACATTTACTGTTCTTATAAAATTAATTTAAATAGTATTCAGTCATCATTGAGACACATCCAATACATTATTTTCATACTAACCAACAAGTAGATGACAACCAAATATTTCTAATCTTTTAAGTCTTTAGATAGCGTAAATTATCAAAAGGCGTTTATATTAAGTATTAAAATATTAAATAAGTGAAATAGCATGTCTCGTTTGAATTTCCGTATTTTGTTTGTTTTAGAATATTGTAGTCAACAGATTGAGTGTAAATAGTATTTTTGGTCGAGTTTATTAAGTATTGTTTGTTATGTTTAGATTGTTATAAATATTAAGTAAGTAAAATAGCATGTTTCGTTTGAATTTCCAAATGTTGTTTGTTTTAGAATATTGTAGCCGACAGATTGAGTGTAAATAGTATATTTTGTTTGAGTTTAAATATATATATAATTTTAGAATGTTATACATATTATTAAATGTTACAACTAAGAAATACTTATTCGTTATTTACAAGCCTATTTTTATTTAGTTATTGACCTTTTTTGTAACTCTTCCTTTTCTTTGAAACAACTTGCTGAGTAATAAAATTAATATAATTTTTTTTAATTCGCTGCTTGGCTTTTACGAATTTGCATAAACTATGGTTAATATTTCATCATTAATACTCATGGGTTATATCCGAAGACCAAGATAGTTGGTGTGTATAAACAACCGTGGATGTCTTTTATCTGAAGGATTACAAACTTGTTTTAAAACAAGTTTGCAATAGAAAAAAATCACTACTTGGCTTTTACGAATTTGCATAAACTACGGTTAATATTTTATCATTAATACTCATGGGTTAAGGGGCAGGTCATAGATAGAGGAACAGTGCCTACGTGTTCCTTTTACATAAAACTAAATAGTATCAAGTTTATAATTTTTCGAAAAAGATGACTATAAATACACCATTATCTTAGTCTTCGGGAGTTGATGTAGTAAACGTGACGGGATCCACATCCGAAGACCAAGATATTTGGTGTACATAAACAAGCGTGGATGTATTTTATCTGAAGTATTACAAACTTGTTTTAAAACAAGTCTGCAATAGTTTAACCACTTATAAATTAA
This sequence comes from Stictocephala bisonia, assembly GCA_035578905.1. Lineage (NCBI taxonomy): Eukaryota > Metazoa > Arthropoda > Insecta > Hemiptera > Membracidae > Stictocephala > Stictocephala bisonia. The sequence goes on along the minus strand of JAQJVL010000336.1, from coordinate 5,851 downwards.
AATAAAATGGAACATGATTAAGAAAACGTGATTAATATTTGATTGGTCTTTTAGGATAACCCCTTACTAGAACCTATCAACTACAGAATCAATGTTACACTTACAAAATATGCACAAAAGTGCACTTATTTAAAATAAAAATAAAACAAAGTCAGTATGATAGCATCCTTTGTGATGTTTGATTGGTAGTTATTTAGGAGGCCCCGCGAGCTGAGCTCGATAGCAGGTAGGAAGCAGGTAGAGTGTCAAGGACAGTGGTAGTTTTAGGTGCGACTCAAGAGCGCCTCCGGAAAGGGGCGTAGAGGCGCTCCTGAGTCGTACCTCTAGCGAACATTATTTATGAAAACCCCTCAGCCAGGTAAGAGGCGCTCCTGTGTCGCGGATTCATTTTATGAAGGGCCTATGTATCCACGAAAAACGCCTTAAACAACAGTGTATATTTTCAAAGACCCGGTCCGTAATAATGATAGTATCACGTCACGAAGTGTCATTTATACGTTAGCGGACCAGAAGTTGATTTTTGTCAAAAAAGTGAGTATACTGATATTTGTACAGTTCCCTGCTCTGCGACACAGGGAAATTTCAGTCGTGTAACATCTACCTTAGATTCAGTGCTGCAGACCTTTAAATTCGTAGATTCAAAATGTTCAAATCCCAACCTGAGGTGTATACCATACATACATAAGTGGCAGACCCAACCTGAGGTATATAACATCCATACATAAGTGGCAGGCCCAACTTGAGGTGTATACCATACATACAAAGAGGCAGGCCCAACCTGAGGTGTATACCATACATACAAAGAGGCAGGCCCAACCTGAGGTGTATTCCATACATACAAAGAGGCAGGCCCAACCTGAGGTGTATACCATACATACATAAGTGGCAGGCCCAACCTGAGGTATATAACGTCCATACATAGGTGGCAGGCCCAACCTGAGGTGTATACCATACATACAAAGAGGCAGGCCCAACCTGACGTGGATACCATACATACATAAGAGGCAGGCCCAACCTGAGGTATATAACATCCATACATAGATGGCAGGCCCAACCTGACGTGGATACCATACATACAAAGAGGCAGGCCCAACCTGAGGTGTATACCATACATACATAAGTGGCAGGCCCAACCTGAGGTATATAACATCCATACATAGGTGGCAGGCCCAACCTGAGGTGTATACCATACATACAAAGAGGGAGGCCCAACCTGAGGTGTATACCATACATACAAAGAGGCAGGCCCAACCTGAGGTGTATACCATACATACAAAGAGGCAGGCCCAACCTGACGTGGATACCATACATACATAAGAGGCAGGCCCAACATGAAGTGTATACCATATATACATAAGTGGCAGGCCCAACCTGAGGTGTATACCATACATACATAAGTCGCGGTCTCAACCTGAGGTGTATACCATACATACATAAGTGGCAGACCCTACCTGAGGTGTATACCATACATTCATAAGTGACAGTCCCTACCTGAGGTGTATACCATACATACATAAATGGCAGACCCAACCCAAGGTGTATACCATACATACAAAGAGGCAGGTCCAACCTGACGTGGATACCATACATTTATAAGTGACAGTCCCTACCTGAGGTGTATACCATACATACATAAATGGCAGACCCAACCTAAGGTGTATACCATACATACAAAAGTGGCTGGGCCAATCTGAGGTGTATACCATACATACATAAGTGGGAGGCTCAACCTGAGGTGTATATCATACATACATAAGTGGCAGGCCCAACCTGAGGTGTACACCATACATACATAAGAGGCAGGCCCAACCAGAGGTGTATACCATACATACATAAGTGGCAGGCCCAACCTGAGGTGTATACCATACATACATAAGTGGCAGGCCCAACCTGAGGTATATAACATCCATACATAGGTGGCAGGCCCAACCTGAGGTGTATACCATACATACAAAGAGGCAGGCCCAACCTGAGGTGTATACCATACATACAAAGAGGCAGGCCCAACCTGAGGTGTATACCATACATACAAAGAGGCAGGCCCAACCTGACGTGGATACCATACATACATAAGAGGCAGGCCCAACATGAAGTGTATACCATATATACATAAGTGGCAGGCCCAACCTGAGGTGTATACCATACATACATAAGTCGCGGTCTCAACCTGAGGTGTATACCATACATACATAAGTGGCAGACCCTACCCGAGGTGTATACCATACATTCATAAGTGACAGTCCCTACCTGAGGTGTATACCATACATACATAAATGGCAGACCCAACCCAAGGTGTATACCATACATACAAAGAGGCAGGTCCAACCTGACGTGGATACCATACATTCATAAGTGACAGTCCCTACCTGAGGTGTATACCATACATACATAAATGGCAGACCCAACCTAAGGTGTATACCATACATACAAAAGTGGCTGGGGTAATCTGAGGTGTATACCATACATACATAAGTGGGAGGCTCAACCTGAGGTGTATATCATACATACATAAGTGGCAGGCCCAACCTGAGGTGTACACCATACATACATAAGAGGCAGGCCCAACCTGAGGTGTATACCATACATACATAAGTGGCAGGCCCAACCTGAGGTGTATACCATACATACATAAGTGGCAGGCCCAACCTGAGGTGTATACCATACATACATAAGAGGCAGGCCCAACCTGAGGTGTATACCATACATACATAAGAGGCAGACCCAATCTGAAGTCTATAACATAAATACAAAGAGGCAGGCCCAACCTGAGGTGTATACCATACATACATAAGAGGCAGGCCCAACCTGAGGTGTATACCATACATACATAAGAGGCAGGCCCAACCTGAGGTGTATACCATACATACATAAGAGGCAGACCCAACCTGAAGTGTATAACATAAATACAAAGAGGCAGGCCCAACCTGAGGTGTATACCATACATACATAAGAGGCAGGCCCAACCTGAGGTGTATACCATACATACATAAGAGGCAGGCCCAACCTGAGGTGTGTACCATATATACAAAAGTGGCAGGGCCAATCTGAGGTGTATACCATACATACATAAGTGGCAGGCCCAACCTGAGGTGTATACCATACATACATAAGTGGCGGGCTCAACCTGAGGTGTATACCATACACACATAAGTGGCAGGTCCAACCTGAGCTGTGTACCATACATACATAAGTGGCGGGCTCAACCTGAGGTGTATACCATACATACATAAGTGGCAGGCCCAACCTGAGGTGTATACCATACATACGTAAGTGGCAGGGCTAACCTTAGGTGTATACCATACATACAAAGAGGCAGGCGAGTGATTAGAATACTCTGTGTTATTGCGAACCTTTTGTTCGTGAATATTTTTGTAAATAAATTATGTGTATTATTTAAATTGTGTAGATTACACCTTCTGTTGAGTTTAACCTCTCTTCTGAAGTAATGTTACTTCTGTTTTCGCAGTTCCCCTACACTTGGTAGGTCTTGTTAGTATTCGTAAAGAAAGTGGGTGCAGCCTTGGTGGTTATAGACCAGCGACACGGCACGGGCCCCAAGGTGTAACCAAAGTGTGTAACCAAACAATTCAATGAAATAATTCTCTTATCCGAGCGTCATTAGCATAGTTAAGTTATTGGTTTCACGTGTCCCTGTGTTAATGGGTTACATTCAACCCCTGAGATATCGCGTGCCGCACCAACGTTGGCAAAGTGTAAATTTGACATTACACTGGGAAATTGCAAATATAATGTGTATTTAGTACATGGCTAGTGGAAGGGTAGTGTTAGTGGAAGGTGTGATGACAAACATTAAGCATTGCGCTGATTACAAGTTACTCTTATCGCACATAATATCATATTTCATGGTATTAGGTTATTTAGATATAGACACGCAAACCACTACTAATACAGATTATTTACTAACTCTACCCAGATAGCTCGCAATATACAAGAAAAGCCTACGCGATGTTTAAGGAGTTTGAAGGCAACCTGCGCTACACGACCGTGATTTTAGGAAGCGACGTTGCCGCATCCTAGTTAGAAGAGAGGATCTTCTAACTACGAGTAGTTACTAGGCGAACCGAACGAGACGCGTGTGTGTGTTGACTGAGTTCAATCTGGCAACTAGAGATGGGTAACTCCGGAGTGAACGACAACAAAGGAACTACTCCGGTTAAGGAGTTACAGCTCCAACTCCGAGTGCTAGTGCGGAACTAGTTCATTTCGGAACTAGAATAAATGAGTATTATATGTCATAAGTATACGCATATAAAATATACAATACTTTACTTTCTGCTGGAAAATTCATAAGACATCCATACTTTTTCTTTGTAAAATAATTAAATAATTGGGTGTGCGTCGGACCACACGGTGGAAGTTATACTTCTTTGGCCATTCTCATACACCCACTCACGCACACAAACAGACAGGATATATAAATGAAATATAAGACATTTTTCAATATTATTCAATATATTTATCTTCAATATAGGCCTATTATACGTGACTTCATTATTATATTATACACCTATATTATCATTATCAGTAATTTCTTCGATTAACAATCGATTAATCGATAGTTCTTAAAAATTTGTTCTTACTTTTCAGCGTGACGCGGTTTCTCGACCAACATCCCATCCCAAAGTGTCTAACGGGCGCAAAGAAGTATAACTTCAAAATACACAATTCAAATTTTTAGCTGGATATAACCTAAAAATCATATGTTAGTTTCTATCTTTTTGGAACTATCAACAGAAAGGAGTGAGAACGAGATGCGCGCGCAACCACTGTCAGAGCAGCTGCAGTGTCGACGTATCTCTCCCCACTCCATGGAACTAACATAGTTCCGGAGTTGTTGGAACGATCAAAACAAAGGAGTGAAGTACGTGATGCGCGCCCATCCACTCGAAGCGACTCACTTGAGCTTCGCTCCACGTTGAACTGGAACGATGTTCGGAGTTGGAACTACTCCGCGGAACTAGTTCCGAGTCATTATAACTCCGGAGTGAACTAACTCCGTCTGATGAACTACATACAGTCGGGCTCGGTTCACAGCATCATTGAAAACCTTTCTTTTTGAACGGATGAGTCTGTGATGGTAGCTGGGGAAGGGGTCTGGGATTAGGGTCGAACGAGTGTATGAGTGAGAGAATGGTAAAGTTGATAATATGTTAGTAGTTGATTTAGTTTATATTATTTGCTTCTTTGTTAATGTTATTATTATTATTTTTCTTTAAGTTTAGTTCTGTATTTCATGTTTTAGGCTTTGTTATATTACTATTTTAACATAAAAGGGTTAACTGTAAGAGAGGACTTATTAGTCCTAAGTTCGCCAATTGTATAAAACACTTTTGTACAATAAAGCCATTATTATTATTATTACATTTCCCATCCCTACTGGCAACGCCGCCCAGTTGACAGCCGCTCGACGCGCTTTAAAGTGGACAGTTTAAACAATACGTAAATTTTGTCAACACTCTTTAGCAAGAGGCTGAGCTATCTGGGTAGTGTTTCTGTGCGACTAATGACCATCCAAGACGTTCACTTCATGGAGTCAATTATTACAATTACTGTTTAATAAAATTAAATATCTCACTCAATGAGCACGTTTGGAAATAATTTATTTGATAAATATTTATTCAATCATGTCGTGTATTTTGTGTTACTATGTATATTGTGTTATGAAAGTATTGAATGTTTGTGTTTTTTATTTATATTTTAGTTTATTATTGTATAGAAGTTTCCATAGTTTTGTGATGTCTAGGTTTCAGGTTATAGTTTATTTATTGTTGCACTTTGAATACTTTCTTCTATATTATTTTTTTTTATCCTTATATTTTATTCAATATTT